>VDFB02256132.1:85797161-86132569 GCA_007258455.2 Sequoia sempervirens | reverse complement strand
TGCTCTAAACTTGAATAGGAGGTGGTAAACTTGAGGATTGAACTAGAAAAGGAAAAGCTCTGTGAGAATAATTTCAAATCAAGTTTCGATAAACTTGGAGAATTGATTGCTAGACAAAAATCAAGTAAAGACAAAGCTAGTTTAGGAAATGATGTAGGTGAAAGTTTTAAGGACAATCAGATGATTCAGTACAAAGGAAATTAGAAGAGAAATTCAAGAAATTTTACAAAGAGACCACCTGTGAGACAACCTAATGCACAAAGGTATCCCTCTCTTTCAATGGTATTTGTTTTTCTTGTAATAAATATGGTCACAAGGAAATAGAATGTAGGAGCAGGAATAATCAGTTTTTTGGTCCCTTCACCAGACAATGTTTTGAATGTAAGAAGGTTATACATAAAGCTACTAAATGCAGACTTTAGGTGAGACTGATAAGTTGAGTAATGAGGAATAGATTTAATGAAGACAAAGTGAATCAATTATTTAATGGCTACTATTATACTTGTAACAAATTTGGACATAGATAAAATCAATGTAGATCGAGAGGAAATGGAGGTTAGAGTAATCAGAAAAATGTCATTTGTTATAATTGTAATAAACTAGGACATGTTTCAAAGGTTTGCAAAAGAAAGAAAGGAAAGAAGTTCACTCTGGTAGAGAAGAATGATCTGGTAAAGAAGGTTGAAAAAGAATAAATGAAATAAGAGATTAATAAGATATGGTAGAAGAAAGAAGAAGAAAACCTTGAAGCTAATGATGCATATGTGCCCTCATCTAGCACAGACGAATCCTCCGAGAATTAGAAGTAGCATAGTCGTAGGGGGAGCATTATAGAAAATTATAAAAAACCCCTAGATAAATGGTGTGTCAGAGGCTGGCATGTGGATGAGATGCGAAGAATGAAGAATCAAAGGTTGTGGAAAAGGAGCTAGAAGAAAACATGTTGGCATGATGATTTGCGGATTGAATTAGGATTTTTTGTGTTGAGAAGAATGTTTTAACAAATTTTTGATGTTTGCCCCATTTAATGTATTTAGGGTAAATTTGATGGTGTTTTAGTTAAATTTTGTGAGTCTTCTTGATTAATTGAGCATTTGGAGAACTTGGAAGGTGCTCTGGAGTGATCTTGAAGTGAGCTTGAAGCAACTCTAAAGGGAATTCAAAAATTGACTCAGGTAATCTAGAATCCTTTCTCTATTCGCAAAAAGGGAAAAAGAAAAATGAAGAAGTCTTGATTAACAAATTAAAGAAAGTATAGAAATGGATAGAGAATTGAGTGGTGTCATCCCTCTGAAGCTAAAATGAGTTGAGTTAGAAGAATTTGATCATAGAAAGATGAAAGAAATGGAACTAGGGCTAAAAAAAATGAATTATATAACATAAAAACCCTAGGCATGGATTTGTGGAGTGAATTTCCATGGGTTGCTGATAAAGAGTTTATTTTGTTCCTCTTGAATCATTTCAAGAATGGAAGTATTGTATTGGACAAACCTACTTAGTTATGAAGAAAGTGATCGAGGTAGTCACTGGCTTATACAGTATTGGGGATCTTCTTGGAAAGAAAACTATGAAGTACAAAGATGTGGAGGATTTGACTGGCATTAGTAACGAACCACGAGCTCTATTGATAAATACTCTTGAGGATTTGGCTGTAAGGTATGTTGTGTATAGAATTTCTTACAAGATCTATTTTAGAAATTGCGAAGGTTTCACATCGGCTATTGTTGTTTATATTGCACATATGATGGTTAAGGAGAACAAAAAATTTGATTTGTGTAGCTTTTTGCTTGAGAATCTTTATGAAAATGTTCAAATGCCAATAATTGAGGGTTATCCCTTTTGTTTCAAAACTTTGCTCGAAAGCTTGGTGTTTTACATTTTGAGTTCCCTATCGAGAAAAGATAATGTGATATGGGAATCTAGTATTCCTATTGGGAAACAAATCTACAGATACCTGGAAGTGTTGGTAGATAATGCAAGTATGTGAAAATCTTATTTCACATCCTTGAAAAAAATTCTTTGATTCAATATATTTGCATCGAGTTAGTTTGAAGTGGGCTCTTCCTCTAGTAAAATAAAATTCGAGGTTGTCATTAGTGATTCCCCTCCAGAATCGGAGAAGAGAAAAGTTATAACTGAAGATATCAATGACATTTCAGAAGAAAAGGAGAAAGAATCCCTGAATGGATCCAGATCCTCTGATCCTGATGACATCTGGTTTAGATGGTTAAGGGAAAGATGAAGAAGATTGGTGAATTATGGAATGCAACCTATCCTATTGAAAAATTGAAGATTGATGATGCTTTGGTAGAACATCTACTTCAGAAAGGTATTGGAGTATCAACTATTTTTTATTCCTTGTCAGAAAATCTAGTTGAGATTGTTGAAGAAAGAATGTTGCTTGAAGATTTGTAAGGACATAAGTTTGAAGCTTTGGTTGAAAAGAGGTGTGTTAAAGCTAAGGAGAGATTATCTAAATTGATCATGGAAACAAAAAAATGCATTAAAGAAGTATCATATATTTACAAATATTGTATCTAGTGGCCTATTGCAGTAGATAATTTTAGAAGTAGAATTGAAGCAATTGAATCTTAAGTGAACAACATTGGAAATGTGATATAAGAGGGATTCACTGCATGTGGGTCTCTCCTTTCTCAAGAGATCACCCAGGAATGAACTACCCTTATACACCTCAACATATCAAATTTACTAAACAGTAAGGAACTAGAGCTCAGTGATGCTTGAGGAAAATCCACTAGAGACCTTGAAAGAGAAAATCCAGGAGATTTATATCTCAGAAGAGGGACCTCTCAACCAAAAGATGTTAGCATAGTTCTTGAATGCCAGTGTGACACATTTTCATCTAAAGGATGGGCTAGCATCCTGAGCAATAGAGAACTCAAACACTCAAAACAGACAGAAACAAGCCTTGCTTCTTAGCCCAGGGGTGAGTCGTACCAAACTAAATGACTAGTTAGAAAACTAAAAACTAAAATGAATACAAGGATGCTTGGGGAAAGCTTACCTTCCTCTAGACATCTGAATCCTCACTCCAAGCTCCTTCTCATGACCTACTCACAAAAGAACAAGAGGAAAGTTGTTGGGTGGCTATATAGGGGCCTGCCTTAGTCAGACCTTGCTTTGGTTTTCCCACCTCCATGGATAGCCAAGTTTGAAAGGAGTGCTAAAGATGCAGAAAAAGTGTGTGGTGAAAGTAATACCCACTTAGGAGTAGAACCCACACCACGAGAAGCATGTGGTGAAAGCAATACCTACTTGGGAGTAGAACCCGCACCACGAGATAATACATGAGAAAATGTGAAAGGAAAGTGAGAGAGAGAGAGCATTACCCACGATCCTAGACTCTCTCTGGAGCACATAGATGCACCATTGAGTGCTTGGTTGAGAGCTACTACAACTACTGGGAGGACCTCAGTCTGGCATGGCTTCACTTGTTAGAGCACTGCTATCAAAAGTGAAGAGATTTCAATGTTTGAGAAAAATAGAAAAAGAGCTTGACTGATGTCTTCCAACCCCCAAATGAGAGAAAAAAAATTGTAACTGCCAAAGCATGTGTCTCATGGGTTAGCATTCCAAATTCCATGTTTTGAAAACCGACAGGATGCTAGCACACCGCACAGACGTCTATGCACCACGCACTTGTATAAAGCCTATATTCTCAGAAAATGCGTAGCTAGGCTTCTATCACTTAGCCACTTGCCCACATGGAGCTAGAATCACAAAATTTTAACCCATGGGATTTTTTCATTAATATCTCAAGGTGTCATAAATGCTAGGAAAAAATGCCAAAATGTGGAATTGCCCCTAGGTGTAATTCTATGACATTACAAGAAAAAAAATTGATATCTTTGAAGACAAAGAAGGGAAGCAAAGATTGAGAGTTGGTGAGTTACAATTTAAATTAATTGTTGTTCAAAGACAAAGAGATGATGTAGTGAAAACCTTCTAGCTCCTTAAGGAGATTGTTGAGGTCCAGTTAGACCATCTTTTCGAAATACTTACTGACACAAAAGATGTTGAGAGATAGTGTTCATGTTGGTCATCTTTTACTTTGTTGGGATTATTGGAAAGCATCTGCACAAGAATGGATTCAACTACATTTAACTAGAAGAAATTGTGTCTAGTTCTCAAGGAAAGATACGAGAAAGAGTTTCAGGTGAAGAGTGTCATTTTTACTTGAATCCCGAGTGTTCAATTTTTGTTGTTTTTGCTTTGGCGAAGAAGAAAAGAAAGAAAAATAAGGTAATTGAATTAATGTTTGAAATTTTTGAATCGATGGAAGTTTTTGAAGAATTGGAATCTTTTTGATGTCACCATGTTTAAACCTTTTTTTACGTCCTTTTTGGCCACCTTTTCCATTGATGTCAAAGGGGGAGAGAGTTAGTGTATGAGGAGAGACTTGAAATGATAGGAGAGTTTGAAGGAATTTTTTTTTTTACATGTTGGAATCAATGAAAAAGGGGGAGATTGTTGGAAAAATGAAGAAGGTTGACTATTTCTACAATTTTGTGTTGTTATTGATGTTACCATTTTTTGACTACAAGTTTAAGATAGTGCTTGATTTGATATTTTGGTCTGGTATTTGAACCGGTATTCAAGATGCACTCTCTAGTATTCTAATCCGCATTCCTCTGCAGTTGGTAGTTATTGATTGTGGTTTTGAGAAATGGTTTATGGTTAGTGAAGGCATGCATGCTAAGTATATTACGTTCCCTAGTGCTCATATAGTGTAGTTGCATCCAACATAATGTTTGTTACCTTTTGCATTGAAGTCTATTCTTGGTTGACTTCTTGTGGTAATTGTGATATAGTGAATACATTTTGCTATGTGGATATATGTGCAACCTATTTTAGGTCTATGTTGACATAATGTAGCATGCTGGATGTTTGAATTAATTTCTTGAAATTATTTTGTGAATGATTGGAGCTAATAGTTAGTATTTTTGGTAAATATGAAATGCATCTAATTAAGTTGACCTAATTGATGCTTGCCGAAAAGACTAGGTATATAAATGAATATGTTAGACAATTTTAGAAAGAAAAAGTGATAGAGGGAAATAGAAGAGTGTGTGTATATGCACAATCAATGAGGTAGTTGTGAATAAAAGTTGGAAGTGAGTGAAAAGGATGAAGTGTGTTAAATCAGTCTATTGAGCATCATCAAAACTGCATCAGAACTTGTTAAGTGCATTATTTTTAGTTCATTTTGGTTGTAAAGCCCAATTTTGTTGTGTCAATCTTTTGTAGGTAGTGAGATTTTGTATCTGGACAGTGAGCCTTTATTTTTTAGTTTGAAACTACTTTATATTGTGAGTTAATCCTCATCGTGGTTTTTCCCTCGGGTTTTCCACATAAAAATCTGGTGTTTATTGTGTTAAATTACTTTCTATTATCTATGTCTCATGCTCATACTTAATAATAGATAGTGTGGTTGTGGAATTGATATGTGTTGGAGTTTTTTAAGTTTGAATTATGTGAGAACTAATTCACCCTCCTCTCAGTTGTGCTACATCTTTTAACATGTTCTAACAATTTCTAATGATTAATAAACACATGCATATATTTGCAATAAACTATAAATTAATATATTAGTGATCACTACCGCTTCTTGTTCGAGTTAAAGAAATACCTACTCACAATGAATTGGTAGAATATAAGGCTCCTTATCCTCTAGTAGGAACCATAAGGAATCTATAGGAAACAATCCACTATGGATATCATGTCTTCGTGTCCTCTCAAATGCTTCATACCATCTACACTTAAAATAAAACATTTAAAAGAGCGGTAATCTAACTCAATAATTTCTTGTATTTTCCCAACATATTGTAGATTTCCTTCAATTATATTCTTATCTTTTGAGCTTGATTTCTTGGATTGCTTGAAGTCAACCATGATGCCACAATCGAAGGATCATCTCTTTACATCTGCACTTTCTACACGATAATGTCAACCGTATGCCCACATTGCTGGATATTTCTCCGCCTTTGAAAGACCATTTATTTCAATGAAAAAAAATATAATGATGAATATTAAAATAGTTAATAGTGTCAAAACTATAAGGAAATAAAATTTTCTAAAATTCCAACTATACCTTTCTTTCACATCCTCTATACATGTTGATTTCATGTTCTATTATGTTTGAATCTATACCTGCATCTTCTATTTGATTTTAAATTTTTTCAGTAACCCATTCTAGTGTACAATATTTGCTCCATTCCCCAACAAAATTAGTGGGAAGTGGAGTATTCCTTGGGTTCAATCTCTTAAACTGTCTCCTTACTTATAACACTTCTCTCTTCTTATCATACATGTCAATCCATTTGTTCATAAAGTCCATGTGGTACAGAATGAACTTGTCAAGTATATCACTTTCATCTACACCTATTAAATATCAACATGTTTGTTTCAAACTCTAAATGTCATGCTGTTAATTTGAAAAATAAATTACAAAGTCAATTAATGATTGCAAGAAAAACAACCACACTAATCATGAATTTACTTACTAATTTCTACTTGAACACCATTAGATTGTGGTTTTTCTTCATCAATAATATCTGATGCTTGTTCTTCATCCTAGAAGTGTGGCCCATCTTCAAAATCCTTACCAAGGAATTCACATAGGAAGAAAAATGCTTCATTCAATACACACCCTTCGGCCATGCAACCCTTTGGATGTTCCTTTTGTCGAACATATCCTTTTATAGTTTTCATATACCTCTCAAAGAAAAACATCCATCTTATTGATATGGCAATCGCCAATTCAATGTCATCGATGAGGTGTATAAGTAAATGGACTTCTAGGTACATGAAACTTGTAGGGAGCTCCTTCTGAAATACACATACAATTTTTGCAATTTCTTTCTTCCATTTTGGCACTTCACATTCGTGGATCTCCTTGGAGGTCACCTACCTAGTATAAGAATAGTGAATTAGTATGAACCTTTAGTCAAAAATTAAAATGCAATATAATATCTCTATGTCTCTCACACACGAACATTTCATATAACCACATACCTTGTAAATGCTGAAAATCGACTTATGGCATTCCTTAAGTCAATTGTAAAACATGAATCCCCCCTAATTTCTAATAGCATGATATGCTATCAAACACATTTATGAAAAGGTTATTAGTAATTTTTTCTCACACAAAAAATTATCAAAATATATTTAGTACTTAATCAATGTTACCGATAAATGTTAAATGATGATATATAATACCTTCATAAAATTATGAAAAACATGTGTTTTAAATTGTGTGATATGTCCATCAACTATATAATCTTTATCCAATGATGAGCCATATCCAGTAGGTGTCTTTATTGAATAGATGACACTTTTTAGTTGGTCTAGTTCTTTTTTTTCAAAATCCATGGAGCTTTTGCATATGCTTCATTTTCCTTGTTTGGCCACAAATATTTTCTATCAAATTTGGTATACAAAAGAGCAATATCTCTCCTCGAAGACAAGGTGTCCTCTTTTCCTGATATATTTTGAAATATAGAATCTGGGAAATTTTTGAAGATGTGCGTAGGATAGAATAGGTGAGATATTAATAGATCCTTCCAGTAAGGGAGCTCATAAAATATGGATTTCCTTTTCATTCCTTCTGGCATATTAACTACAACTTGTTTTGGTTCTTCAATTGAATCACCTTGATCAAAAAAATCCTCCCAAGCTTTCAATTCAGCATCTTCATACTTCTTAAGCCAATCACCTAGACCCATAATCATGTGATGGCCTCTATTTTCAACTTTTCCATCAAATTGATTCTTCAGGTGATTTCTAAACTTATGATCTAGTGGTTGAAAAACCCTATTGTTTTCATAAATATATTTATGTATTTCTTTAGAATACCACCCTTGAAATTGTTTTGCACATCTTGGACATGGAAATATCCCCTTTGTTTGAAGCCCTACAATTCAATAAGTAATGTTAATAACATCAAAAAAATAATATAAAACTAAGTATGAAAGTTGGGATGAAAACAATTATGAGTGTAAATATGCAAATATTTTATCTTACCAAAACAAACACCAAGTACTAGGAAATCATGAATAGTCCAACATAGCACACCATACAAAATGAAGGAACTATTTGATGGAGTACATGATATGTCATACATTCTTATTCCTTTCCATAGCAATTGCATCTCATCAATAAAAGGTGCAAGATAAACATCCATGTTTTTAACTTGATTTTTTCCTAGAACAATGAGAGTCAGCATAAGTTTCTCCTTTCTAACACTCATCCATGGGGGAATATTGTATACTATCAATCCGACTGGCCAAAAACTATAATTTGAGCTCAGGAAAGAGAATGGGTACACTCCAATTGCAAGACCAAACTTGATACTATGGGGTTCATCTTTGAATTTTCTTGGCCATTTTTCCTCTATGTGTTTCATTGCTTTGGAGTTAGCTGAAAGTCACATGAATCCATCTTTAATCATGTTATTTGCATGCCAATCCATCAATTATGCAAGTGACTTACAACTAAACATTTTTTAAAGTCTAGGTCTAATTGGCATGTGACATAAGACCTTCTTTGGAACTATAGGACCTTGTACATCTGTATGATATCTCCTCTTTGCATATAGGGAATTCTACCTTGTTTTGATATTCATCTCTATATAAAATGCAATCATTTTTACATGAATTTAAATTTTCTTATATTCAACCCCCAACTCAACCAACAATAGACATGCCTCTTTGCAAGTTGATGGCAACACATTCTCTTCAGGGAATATTTTAGTTTTTAGTGCCCTATAAGATTTCCAAAGATTAAATCAATTGAATTTTTGACTTATGATAAACATGTTTGATATGTCAATCTATACTAGGACTATTTATATATAATATATGGTTTTAAAATCCCCTTAAAGAAATATAAATGAAGTTGATGAATGTTTATGAATTATGTACACCAATTGATAATGCAAAGTAAGAAATAGATTTCAACTCACTTCAGTAGGGTATTGAATCCTTTGTCTGACCAACCAATAGTGACTTTATTTCTAATAATATTAATGTGCATGCCAGTTTTGAGGTTCTACTTGCACTCGATTTGAACACGGGTATCTTCCCTGCTTGCTTGATGGAGTCTTTCAGTTGTTATCATCAACTTTACTTTGGTGGTAATTACCCCTACTATCATTGTTACTATCAACCATATGATCATTATTGTCATCATTATTTCCATCCCCAAAGAAACATGTAAGCATTTCATTCAATCCTTCTTCATGCACTGCATTTTCACTATCATGATCATCATAATTAAGGCTAGGTGGCATGTCATCAGTGTATGCGGATCTCATCAACTCTTCAAAATTCTCAACTGGTAGTATTCTCTTCAATTTTGCTCTTTTCACCTTAGTATTGTTTAAAGGATGGTTTGGATCATCTTGTCCAAATCTTAATAACCAAGTTGGATCTTAGGTATTAGTATGTGTTTCATCAACATCTTCTACCTATCAACAAACACAAGCATTATTTAATGTTTGGCAACAATTGGGTAAATCATAAATGTATCAATTTCAAAGAAATATAATCAAATATGGCTTAAAAAATAAAAATAAAAATTGTATGAACATATATACATCAATTGAATAATGGAACATTATATTATAGACTGCCTTTTTTATACAATAATTTAAATAAAACACAATTTTGACAACATAGTTTATAAAACATCAATCCACACTCATTTATTATTCTTTTGTTTTATGCCCTTATGAACATCCTTAGGGAGACCTTGTTCTTCCTCTTTCTTTCGAGAAGGAGTGCGTTTTAAGAAGGGGTAATCAATCAATAACTCATTCCCAATGGTAAGGTCCATAATAGCCTCAACCATTATCAATCTATCAACCTCTCTTTCCATATCTCCATCTTTATCATTTATAGCCCCAACAAATTGACAATTTGATCTTACAGTAGGGTCCCTTCCCTTACTACTATTTATAAATCCTGCAATATTTTTGTGTGTGTATGCATGTTCATCTATATACATTCGATGACCTCTATTCATTTCTTTTCCAATTTCCAATTGGAGATGATGTGTATACATATTCAAATTTAGACCATATGCTGACATCCTAGGCTTATATTTTGCTAGCCTTCTCCATTCACCACTGTAATATGATGGACCATAATATGGCATTAATATCCTAGTGGTTTTTTCTAAATTTTTTCTATGTTTAGATACCACATGTACATTTTGGACAATAAAGAGGCCTAGATTCTCTTCATGAATATTGGAGGGCCGTATCATGTAGCTATATCCCCAAAGTTGAAACACCTCGTACACTCTATCTAGTTGTTGATCACTAGGCCAAGCGTAATATAATTGACGATCAAATGTATCTTTGTAAATTGATCTCAAACTCAGGGGAAAGTCATCATCTCCATCACATTCATTCTCATAGGGTATGTAGTCCACCTTCCCCTTGTCTTTAAGCAAATTATGCATCTTTAAACCAATTATTGTTCTATCACTTGTTTCCATAAATTCCTCATCTTCTGAGCTGGTATATTGGCACATATTTTTGTTAGATGTATCATCTAATAAATGATCATTTCCCTCTAGGCTGGAAGTCAGTGATCCAAGAAACTTTAAACCAAGAACTTTATCCTGCAAGTATCCATTAAGAAAAAAATTAGTTATTTAAAAAATATAAAACAATGTTTAAATGAAGTATACATGTTATTTATATCAAATTGGAAAATTCCTTACCACAATTCCTATTGGATTTGAATCCATTGTAGGAGGCATACTATAGACTAAAAGCTCATCATATATGTAATTTCTTTGTATAATCACTCATTTGAATTTTTTCTTTCCATGACATACAAAAAATTCACAAAATTTTTTTTTCTCAAAGTATTCATCCCATGTACTTAGTCCTGACCAACCTCTTCTTTAGTGCAATCATTTGTTGTTTCAATAGGATCCATTGTCATATCCTCTTCCACCCACTATCCTCTACATGATTTAAAAATTTTAGGTCCACGTTCATGTACATATCTTCTTCTTTTGCTAGTTGAATGCTCAAGCTCTGCATTTGCTCCAATCTCCATCTAAAATAATCAGCAACATGCATTAATCTATGTCAAGATTGGAAAATACAATATAAATTTTAGTAATACTGTGAAAAAAGATAGATGTATCACAAAATTCCATTAGATCATTTTTTCCTTAATTAAGTCAAAATTTGAGTACCTAATTTCTCGCTTCATCCGTTGTGTCCTTATTTGATATGACATGATCTATTGCCATGGCCTCATCTAACCCCTATAATACACAACATAGTAAATAATGTTTAGTACACTAATTATATCATTTCAACGAATATTCTATCCAACAAAAAACCTCACTTCAATCATATATTTGACATATTTATATCATGTTTTGGCCATCTTATTTTTCAAACATTTCCCTTGATCATAGAATCACATTTAATCACCATTCCTATGCATTTTCAACCAATAAGTTTGACCTTAGAGGCCTTATGGAAAAAAAATGACTTTATCTCCTCTATGTTGTATCATTTGTGAATTCATAAACACCTTCCTCCTTTGGTTGAGGTTGCATTCTCTTCTTACCTATATTGTATCTACAGATTTCGTTGTCATATCTATTTCCACCCACTTTCCTCTCTATGATTTAGTATTACTACGTCATCCATGCCCTCTCTACATGGCCTCCTCTAGATCATGTAATACAGAACTATGACAATAGTTACATAATAGCTATGCACCAAAAGAATATTGTTGAAATTAACTTGCTAATACGTTCACTTTTCATTAATACACACTATAAAAAAAGAAGAAGGAAATTGTAACATTTTTCTCTTCACAAAAAGTTTACACATAATCTTGACAACTAGGGCTCAAATCTTATGATTACAAGATGACTACAAATTCACATCAAAAAGACATTTATTTACAAGCTAACTACAAATTGAACCTATTACTAATAATTTTAGCTGAACATCCCTTCCATGGTCCCTTGTTATCCTAGATGAAAGAAAACCTATTACTAATAAGTTTAGTTGGTTCTCTACCTTACACTTCTTCCACAAATTTATTAAAACCGTAGATATTTTCCCTTTGAAAACTAGAGATTGAATATATTATTCTTGATTGAAACCTACTTTAGGATGGAATGATGAGATCTAATCAAGGATGGAATGATGAGATCTAACAAAGTGTAACATGTAAAAATATGTAATATATGCATAGATAAAGGAAATAGAAAAATATATATGATAATACATGATGAATGATCTATCAATAATACATTAAATAAGGGTGGGTTAGTGGGATAAAAGAGATTACACAAGAAAATTCCAAACCCTAATCAAGATAATAGCAATGAAACATAGATAAAGGGTGCATCCAAGCCCTAATAAAGTATAAAATGAATCATATGTACTTAAAAATGTTAGATTTATAACCTTAATGTAGAAGGATAAACTCTAAGAATGAAACCTAAGTGTGTTTAAGAATATTCGGTTCATGAATTTATGTAAGGAAAAATAATATGCCTCACATAAATAACCCATGTAAATTAATTAATTCAAAATGAATAAATAATATAACCTACCCAAGATAAAGAGTTGAGAGTAATAACGCCACTAAAATAAATGCTCAAAATTAAATAATAAAAATAATGGTATTTAGCTCTAGGTTCAATGAAGATATGACTATGCTAGACATTGCTAAGTGATTTATTAGTGCAACAATAACTAGGACTATTAAAAACTATCTCAAAACTATAAAATTCATGATGCTTCATTCCAATACACTTCCATGGATATGGAATTGATCTTAGTGCATGAAAATATGAACCTACACGTAGAACTAAACCTTAACTATGATCTAATCTTCACTGAATTGGATGTCTATAATTTATTATCTTGATGTCTACAACCTATGTCTAAGAGGGGTCATGTCGATAGAAATTATTGAGGATTTTGTTAGGCTAGGATATTTCTCCTTTAGTTAAACTCCTATTACTAATTTAATGATACAAATATATGATTGAAGACAATAGGGAAGGATGCAATACACATAGGATGTTGATGCAATGTCAATGTCACATGATAATGATTTAGTTCTCATAGATGATTTTTCATAATTCCCCAATAAGCCCTATATCTAAGATGATAGTAATGAATTAGGGTTTTTCCTTTTATAAAAATCTATAACATACAATTTAAAATATTTCACACTTTAGATGACTCATATAGAACTGTATAGGGTGAACATGGGCCCATTTAAATTTAAATTTAAAATTTTAGGGGTCATTTCTAAGTTCACAAATCTAACCTCTATTAGTTTTTCACTCACAAAATTGACATGGGATAAGGAATAGATAAAATAGGGAACCATGATTGCTCCCTTGGAACATATGAAGATGAAGTCAATTTTGGACCAATTTATTTATCAACCTCCAAGAAAAATACATCATTTTGCAATGGTAGGTGCTAAATTAAGCACACTTTGCACTGTCTTTTGTACCCCAAAAAGATTACATTTAGGGCTAAAAGTCAGCGCTAAAGTTAGTGTTAACTACGTTGACTATGACACCGACTACTGAATCAAAAAACAAAATATAAAAAATTCCCGTGTGAAGGATGATATGAAAGGAGAAAAATGCCGCATGAAGGAAGAAAGGATAAAAAAGTGGAAAAACTCCATGTGAAGGAAGAGAGGAGGGCACCCTTTGAGGGATCGACTATGAGAAAGTAGATGAGAAATTTGATTTAGTTTGCGACACCATAGGTAAGGTTACAATTTTTTTTTTCGTTCCCACAAATATTTTCTTTTGGATTAAATGGAGAGGATTGTAAAGGAATGGTTGTGAATATTGTTTTGTTTATAGGTGAATCATTCAAGTCTCATGTGGTTGCAAAGGAGGAGGGAAAAATTGTAGACATTTCATTATTTCCTCTGCATCTGAGAGCAATGAACACATTTTTGAAACCCTAATCCCCTAGTTCGCTTATCATTCCCATCCCAAGCTTTCAAATTCTAATTCAATTTCTTAGACCTTCCTTCCATACCTTTCTCTGAAGAAACATTTCTTTCATACCAAAAAAAAAAAAAACTTTCATACCACAAACTGGATGAAAACTTTCATATCTGACAGTGTGTACTTCATTTGCCTCCACATACTAGACGAAAATAATTTTCCCTAGATCACCTCAAAATGTCAAGAAATAGAGGGAAGGGAGAAAAGTGAGCAGACTCTGGCCACAATGAGGTAATTCATTGTTAATTTATAGATTTGTAAATGTCTATTATTTCTTTGATTTTTAGTTTTTATTTTTTTATTTCTAAATTTAAAAGATGAAATTTATTTTATATATATATATAGGGACATGAGATTGACAATGATAAAGACGCATTGGCTTCCATATTGGGGGTAGAGGAAGTGAAAAAATTGGATGGTGTGGACTTGGAAATGCTTGCCAAATACATAGAAAAATGATTTAGTAGAACACCTAAAACATTGTAACCAAATCAGCCATGTCAAAGGGAATCAATTGATTCCCCAACTAGCTATCCTAGATCGAGCAAAAGATCTAGGAGGAAATCAATAACAATAAACTCTAAGAGTGTGGAATATGGAGCAAAGACTTCCACTGTCCTAGCCACTCCTAGGACACAAACTTCTTCCACCATGCCATGTTTTTCATCTGGCATTAGTAGGTACGATACCAAGATAGAATACGATGTGGTTTTAGGGGAATCCTGAATGAAAGATGCTAGAAAAATGTTTATGAATAGGTTAAAGGAATCATGCCTTCAATAAAAATACCATCTACATTTTCCATTCTCAAAGATACCCATGCACCTTTAAAGCAGTTATCCATGACATGGAGACTGAACTTGGCACAGTTTGGTCTATGAAGAAGGTAAAGCTATGAATATCTCAAAACTGCAAGAGATTTCAGTGCAACCAACCAAAGAAGATAAGAAAAATCCCTCTCGAGCTAAGGCTCAAAAAAATTCCAATTGATGTAAGTGTGAAAGTGTGGAAAGAGCTTGTAAAAGCATATGAGAAGTTTGATGCATGGAGGAAGTTTGGTGAGGAGAGTATGCAGGTATTTGAATTTTCTCATAAGATTATATCAAATTTTTTAAACAATTTTTAAATTTTATTTGTGCATAGTTAAATTGAATTAGTATATGTTTTAGGACAAGGCCTCCAAGGCTAGGATTGACAAACTTTGTGCCACACATCATAGTGGCCAAAAAGGTTTACAGGCCTTGATCTATACATATGTAAGTAAATTTAATATGTTAAATGATATTTTTTTATTTCCTAGGAAAAAGTAAATGATTGCATATTAATTAGTTTAAATAGTCCATGTGCCATGTTTTCACAAGAGGATAAATATGGCCAACATACAAAGAAATTTTAAAAGGAAAAGTTACAAAGCAAAAGGTGGACCGATTTTGTAATTTGGATGGAGAACAACTTAGTTGGATATTGTTGTGTTAATATGTCAATTTTAATTTCTTGTGTTGAGTTGTTTATTGATGTGTAGGATGAGTTTTAAAGTGTTTTTGTTGGCCCTAGATACGTCCATAAATAAAGAAATCAACAGTAAAAAATGTACAACCTGATCTGATCAATAGAGAGAAGCATGTAATACTAGACTTCTTAACATTCAAAAGATAAATGGAATGTCCTCAACACCCAGTAGAGCTATCCAAAAAAGCTAACTAAAAACACAAACATGGTCCCGCACATGATGGCCTAATGGTTGGTTGTCATAGAAGTCAAACTACCAAAGTAACAACATTGATCAAGTTAACATATATGCATCATTTGTATAAATAGCTAAACCATTTATGTGCATGAATAAATAGTAGAAGGATGTAAATGAACTCAATTCATCTGACTTTATGCCTCTTAGCAAGCATTCCTCTTGAATATCTAATATCAGGTGCTCAAGACATCCTTGTAGCTTTTACCTTTCATCACCGCCTTTTCTCTTCATTGTTAGACTTGTCTCCTTTTTCCTTATCTGCATTTCTAGCTTTGACTTCTAATTCATCCTATGTTTTACCTTCCTCCTCTTCAGAATCTTCTTCTTCTTCATCCTCATCCAACTCCACAAGAGATTCATCTTTTGAACCTTCCTCATCTAATTTTGATTCCTCTTCTACATCAGAGGGTTCATATGCTTGATCTAACTCTTCTGAATTATCAAAATTAGAATCACTAGCTTTCATATTCAAAATTTCCCAACCACCATCTTCAATAAATTTATCTAGATGATTAGCAATATTCTTCAAAATTAGCTGCTAGTTCAAGTTCATTCTACTTTCATAATACTTTATATCCATGGAGTTCATCCATTCCTTGATGCCATCAAGTGAATATTGAGGAATGCCATCAAAGCGAAGTACATCTCGCTTGAAGTATTTGAAAAAATAGCCATATGAAATTCCTTTTTTCCAAGTCCTACTCTCTCAAGGTTAACAATCTCAATCTCACTAATAGTGATTACTAAGAAAGGTAATTCCACCAACTCTACCAAATAGTTTACAATATGAACAATAAAAGAAGAGGCTTTGAAAGGAACTCAATGAAAACCAAGCTCTCTAAATGGTATATCAAACTCTAGGTCAAATTTTTTTAGATGAGGCTGCTCCCATAGCTCTGTTACTCGCTTGACAAATCCTTGAAAATCCACATTGATTTTATTTTTCCTGCCCCTCTCTTATTTTTGCTTACTCAATTTCATCAGGATCATACATTAACCTTCTTGCCCCTCCTAAATTTTGGACCACATCCATTACCTCCACATAAAATTGGACATCCTTGGTCTTCTTGGTTCCCACCATGATATGGTTATGCAAATGAAAATGAAGCAAAGGAATCATCTCCTTCTCCACCGGCTAGAAGAATGCATACTTAATTTTTTGATACATGATATTAGCTCTCTCTTCTGCTCTCATGGTTGAAAACCAAAATCCATTATGGTGGGCCTCCATATTTCCAGTCATCTTTCTTCCTCTTCCACCAAATGTTGGCCTAATCCACAAGTCTGCCAGCCTAATTGGCTTTGTTTTTGAAAGCTAAAGTTTCTCCTCAGTCACTAGTGTAGTTCTCTCTACCTTTTTAGACTCTTTCATTGCTACAAATTGTGTATGGTATTTAATCATTTGTACCACATGGTTGATGTGCTTTGAATCCTTAGATCTAAAGGAAATTTCCTTAACATAAATATTGCTAGGGAATTTTAATGTTGGCATGTAGTTGGTATTAAAGCTAGTACCTGGAACATTGAAAATTATCCTTATATAGGAATTCCCTCCATATTTTTGGCTTGTACCACTCTTGATGGTGGCTACATGAAATGGAACCATGATGCCATATACAGATACCAGAACAACATCATTTTTTATATCAACCTGAATCATGAGCTCTCTAGAAATGGGGATATCATCCACATTTTGGTAGGAAACCATCTCAGTGGATGGCTTGGAAGAGCCATGTCCATCTCCTATACCAATGCCCCCTATGACCAATATTCTTGTAGTCTCCTCATTCTTTTTCCTTGCAATTTCTGCTTGGTGTTGCCGACACTATTCTTCTTTAGTCATCTCTTGATTATCAGATCGTAAGGCTGTCTTGGAGATGCCTGATTCTCCTCCATTTACCTTAGCCTTGGGTTTTTGTTTCACTTCCTCCTCTTCATCATCATTGTTAAATGAGTATGCAACATTAGTGTATACTTTGGAGCTAACCCTAGTTGCATTTTTATGCCTTTTATCCTTATCAACCATGGAGTCAGCAAGGAGCAATGAATAATTTTGTGTTTTGGGGTTACTAGCCTATAACTAGAAATTTTGAAACACAAGTGATACATTAAAAGTCATTCTAGCCTTCACAATTTTGTCATTTCTTGAATTCAAACTTAAACCAAACTCTCAAAATTTGATCCCTATTCCTATTCCTGCAAACTTTGTAAGATGAGGCAAAAGTTCAGGGCCATCTCTTTGAACTACCTCCATACCTACCTTATATTAACATACATATTAATGTATATTATTATATACATGAAAAGGTCACTTAAAAATAGTATAATCAAAGTACAAAATGTCCTAAAGAACTATTCTTTGTATGCTCAAGTATTGTTGCATGCCATAGCTTGCTTACAAACAAAAAACTAAACCATAAATGTGAAACAAAGTTGTGCTTCAACCATCCCCATAGTACCATTTATACAAATGCATTCAAAGAATGAAGGAAAAAATAATATTACATCCTAAGATCACAATGATATTAAGAAATGGAAATATGATGTAATATGATTATGGTTTCATTTCATATGTTGTAATATTAGATATATAGCAGAAAAATAATTTATTGCATCAAATAGATAATAAATTTTCATTTTAAATGTTATTTTTTTGTATAACATAGGTCTTCCAAAAGATCAAGATGATCCTCATCATGATATAGATCTAGAAAATGTTGGTTTTGGTATAGATCACATGACAAAGGACAAAGATAATGCAAATACAAAAGAAATTGAGGCCGATAACAATGATGATGAAGATGATGATGACCACGATGGTGATGATGATGATGAGGTAGTTGCTGGTAGTAGCCATTGACATTCATGATCATATAAACTGCATCATGGGTCATTGTTGATATATCGTTATGCTGCCTCTTTTCATGGTTACTATCATATGTATCATTTTCATGGTCTACAATACCATATTATTGAGTTGTATCATATTGACATGTATCATTTTGAATTATACCATTTTGACATGTATCATCTTGACTTGTATCATTTTGAGTTACATAATTTATAATTATATCATTGTTGTATCTTGACATGTATCATCTTGACTTGTATCATTTTGAGTTACATAATTTATCATTTTTACTTATATCATTTGTACATGTATCATTTTAACTTATGTTGACTATTGGACATGTTATTGATCTACTAGCATATTTTACTTTCACTTGTTTTAGTTATATATGATGATGATCTTATCAGTATTGAATTGTCAATTTATATATATTGAAAGTGGTCAAATATTTTTGGATGGATATTTATTACGTATGATGATTTTAATTTACTACTCAGGATGGATGTTGTCAAATTCAATTAAATTATAGATATTTGACTCACTTGTTTTAATTATAGATGATGATCATGTTATAATAATTATCTTGTTATTTAATCATATGAGTTAAATAATTAAATTACTTACTCTATAATCATATGAGTTATTTAAGAGGCATGATATATTTAACTAATTAAATTGAAATAAAACATATTAAATTAATAAATGAAAGCTAAACAAGAAGAATTTTTAGAAGAAAAAAAGGAAGCAACAATGGAATCCAAACTAGAAGCAAACCAAAAGCAATCTTGGAAGCAAAACTTGGTGTTATCTAGGAAGCAAAAGCTAAAGCAATTTAGGTAGCAAACAAAGAAGTAATACTGAAAGCAATTTTAGAAACAAAAAAAGATGCAATAATAGAAGCCATATTAGAAGCAACAAAAGACACAATAATGGAAGCAAAACTGGAAGCAAAATTGGAAGCAAAATTGGAAGAAAAATTGGAAGAAAAATTGGAAGCAAAATTGGAAGCAAAATCGGAAGCAAAATTGGAAGCAAAATTGGAAGCGAAATTGGAAGCAAAAATGGAAGCAAAATTGGAAGCAAAACTGGAAGAAAATTTGGAAGCAAAACCAGAAGCAAAATTGGAAGCAAAAATGGAAGCAAAATTGGAAGCAAAACTGGAAGAAAATTTGGAAGCAAAACCAGAAGCAAAATTGGAAGCAAACCTAGAAGCAACACAAGAAGCAAAACCAGAAGAAAAATTGGAAGCCAAACTAGAAGCAACAAAGGACATCATAATGGAAACAAAACTAGAAGCAACAAAGGATGTCATAATGGAAGCAAAACTTGGTGTCAATTAGGAAGCCAAAAAAGAAGCTATTTTCAACACCATACTAGAAGCAAAATAGGAAGCATGAATGGGAGAAAAACTAGAAGCAACAATGGGAGTAGACATGGAAACAAAACTGGAAGCTAAATTGGACGCTAATTTAGGCACTATTTCCAACATTAAATTGGTCTCGATTCCTAGCGCTATTCCTGATGCTAAAGGAGGAACTATTGCTTGCTTTAATTTTTTGATGCTAAAGTCGACAGTAAAGTCAGTGCAAAATATGGTACAAAATCCAACAAAAAAGTGAACATGCAGTTTGGCACCGAGTTTTGCATTGGAAGAAGTGTCTAGTTCATGAGCTCAAATGCACTAAATTTTTGTGCTATTTTAGGCACTAATTTCCTATTTTGTTATAGTGCCTAATCCCTCAACCCTTAAACCCTTAAAACCAAGTAAAATCTCTTCCCTAATCACTCAACCCTCAACCCTTAATCCCTCAACCCTTAAATCCTAAACCCTCTACCCTCTACCCTCAACGCTCAACCCTTAAACCCTAATCCCTCAAACCCTATACCCTCTACCCTATACATTGTACCCTCAACCATATACCCTCAACGCTCTACCATCAACCTTAAACCCTCAACCCTTAAACCTTAAACCCTAAACCCTAAACCCTTAAAACCTCCACCCTCTATGCTCTACCATATAAATTAAACCATCAATTCTTAATTCTCAACCCTCAATGCTTAATCCCTCAACCCTCAACCCTTAAACCATAAACCCTCAACCTCTATACCCTCTACCCTCTACATTGGGACCTCAACCCTAATCCTTAAACTATATACTCTCAAACCTATAACCTAAACCCTCTACCCTCAACCTTAAACCCTTAAACCCTAAACCCTTAAACCTTATACCCTCTACCCTCAACCCTAATCCCTCGACCCTATACCCTCAACCCAATACCATAAACCATCAAGCCTATAGGTCCTACACCCTATACCCTCAATTCTCAACCCTCTACCCTATACATTGGATCATCAACCCTCATATATCTCTATTACTCCCTCCTCTTCTTTCCTATATATCTCTATCTCACTTCTCCCTCCATCTCTCCCTCCCTCCATCCCTCCCTCTCTACCCTAATCCCTCAACCCTATATGCTCAACCCCTAAACACTTAAAAACTCAACCCTAAACCATCAACCCTCAACCCTTAAACCATCTACCCTCTACCCTCAACCCAATACCCTCTACCCTCAACTCTAATCCCTCAACCCTTAAACCCTTAAACCCATGTAAACTCTCTACCCTAATCCGTCAACCCTCAACCCTTAATCCCTCAACCCTTAAACCCTCAACCCTCAACCCTTAAACCCTAATCCATCAACCCCTATAACCTATAACCTATACATTGGACCCTCAACCCTAATCCCTAAAACCATATACCCTCAAACCTCTATCCTCAACCTTAAACCCTCAATCACCAACCCTTAAACCGTCAACCCTTAAACCCTCTACCCTCTACCCTATACATTAAACCCCCAACCCTCAATTCTCAACACTTAATCCCTCAACCCTCAACCCTTAAACCCTAAAACCTCAACCCCTATACCCTCTACCCTCTACATTGGAGCCTCAAACCTAATCATTCAACCATATACTCTCAAACCTATACCCTAAGCCCTCTACCCTCAACCCTTAAACCTCAACCCTAAACCATAAACCCTTAAACCCTAAACCCTTAAACCTTCTACCCTCTACCCTTGACCCTAATCCCTATACCCTCAATCTCAATCCTCTACCATATACATTGGATCCTTAACCCTCATATATCTCTATCCATCCCTCCTTTTCTCTCCTCTCTATATTACTTCTCCCTCCATCTCTCCCTCCATCCATCACTCCCTCTCTACCCTAATCACTCAACCCTTAAACACTCAACCATAAACCATTAACCCTCAACCCTTAAACCCTCTACTCTCTACCCTCAACACAATACCCTCTATCCTCAACCCTAATCCCTCAACCCTAATACCTCAACCCTTAAACCCTTAAACCGAAGTAAACTCTATACCTTAATCCCCCAACCCTCTACCCTCTACCCTCAATCCTCAACCCTTAAACCCTAATTCCTCAACCTCTATAACCTCTACCCTATACATTAGACCTTCAAACCTAATCCATCAACCCTATACCCTTAATCCTCTAACCTCAACCCTTAAAACCTAAACCCTTAAACGCTCTACCCTCTACCCTCTACCCTCTACCCTCTACCCTATACATTAAACACTTAACCTTAAATTCCAAACCCTCAACCCTTTATCCCTCAACTCTCAACCTTAAACCATAAACCCTCAATCACTATACCCTCTACCCTATACATTGGACCCTCAATCTAATCCTTCAACCATATACCCTCAAACCTATACCCTAAACCATTTTCCCTCAACCCTTAACCTTAAACCCTAAACCCTTAAACCTTCTTCCCTCTACCCTGAACCTAATACCCTCTACCCTGAACCCTAATCCATAAAACCTATACCCTGAACCCAATACCCTAAACCATCAACTTGAAGACAAATATTTTGGCATCTAAGGTCTTTCTAGCACTTCTAGGGTGTTTCACCTAAAAGGAGAAAGATGGGCCAAAATGTAATGTTCACATTCAAATATTAATGCTATATGGATGCAATATATCTAAATAAACTGATTTAAATTTAGAAAACTACTAAGAGGTATTGATTATCAAATGGAAACTATTAAAATACAAATTGTTGGAAAACACATTATGTAATACAAAAACACCTAGAAATGAATAGTAAACTATAACATAAATTGATCAAACTAAAAGTGTGCACTTGAGATCTTGATGGAGATCGGAAATGACTTCTGGAATGCTGATAATCTTGATTTTTAGGCCTAGTGGGACTCATTCACCATTCTAGGTGAATTAGTCCCATATATGGGAAACTAATTCAGAGCCCATTTTAGACAAATGGGTATCCAAAAATTCAAAAAACTAAAATCATACCTAGAATTGGGACTCATTTTCCACCCATGGTGAATGATTCCACTTTTGAATTTTTGAAGATTCAAAGGTGGAAATAGGAGCCTTCGGTCTGCACTTTTTGATTCTCCAAGTGTATGGTTATGAAACTATCAGATTCAGGACTGAAAATGACTTGTTATGGGTATTTTGACTTATCCAATGAAGAGATGACTTGAAAAACTTTTAAATGCAATATTCAATTATTTCCAAGGCTCCAAGATGCCTAAATCTACAAACACACAAGACAAGAGAGAGAAATGTTGAATGTTAGGGCATGGGGGTTTTCCTTGGTCAAACCCATTTTAGGTAATTAAACCAAAATAGAGAATGTAATGAAGCATGTAACAATGGATTCAATACCTTTCCATGATGTTTGATCCTTAATTTCTACAACAAAACATGAAGACTATGCCCTTGAATGTCTAAAAATTGCTATCTTAATGACTTGAAATGATGAAACCCTAACTTGCTTGAATTGAGATGGAAGAATGATGGATGAATAATGAATAATGGCCATGATTTAGGGTTTAGAGACTTGATTTTATAGGAAATTCTCCTAATTTTCCCATAAATTGGATCCCTAAGGCCAGCATGAAGAAAAACTTAAAAGTCAATTTTTCCTACTCAAAATTCAAAAATGGCCCAAATGGGACTCATTCGCCACCTTGGGTGAATCAGTCCCACCTGGTATGGACTCATTCACCACAGGTGGTGAATTAGTCCTAGTGGAGCCTATTTGATAGCTAAGATGCTAGGAAATAAGGAAATAAGGTTTATATGATAACTTTTTCAGTTATTTGATCAATTTATGCCCCAGGATGCACAATATGGGGTCATAGGGACCTATTAATGATGATGTAAAGGTTAATTAGAGATTGGGACACAAAAATAAATGTGAAAGTGTGATTAAATACACTTTACAACACTAAAATGAGGTCCACATAGCCTAGGTAGGCACAATATCCAATGTGAATGTGTAAGACACATTACAACACTAGATTATAATTAAGTTTAATTGACAAGCCTTCTAGATTGGTGTGCTAATGAAATTAAATACATTTTATAATGTTGAATTAGGGGAAAGATAGGTTTATTAAGTCTAGAGAGGCATGAAATTCTTTTACAGCACTTTACAACACCTTTACAAGACATGGATAAATGTATTTGAAAGGGTCCAAGACCTAGTGTGGATGTGAAAAACACCTCACAACACCAAAGAAAGGCCTTATTAAGTCAAATTTATCATCAATTATTCCCCAAATCAAGAAATTTTCCTTTTTTATATGGTACATTTATCCTCCACTTTAGTGAGAGGATGCACTTGCTTTAAACTCACACTAAAGTAGGCATTCAAGAGAGATCAGAGTGTACAGATGCAGATGACAAAGAATGAAAAAGATCAAGAAGGTAGTCAAGCCCTCAAGATCCAAGATCCTAAGTGAAACCATCAAGATACATAATCATTCAATGACAAGAACTAAAGAAAAATAGGGTGGAAAAGTTGCGCTCACTCTGGGGCCACAAAACATTAGGTCATCTGCGGGGTGAGATATCCCCAAGAAGTGGCTTAGTGAGAAAGTCATTCCAGTGTGTCAGCTTCCCACCATATAATTAGAAATTCATGCCAATGTGTTAGCTTCCCATTATACTAACCATACCAAAGTTATGCTCCTTATAACATTGATAAGGCACCACAATGTAATGCTTTTTGTAAATGTTGAGTATTTAAAGAATTTTGCTAAAGGGGAATTTTCTTTGTTCATGTAAGGTCTTCTTCTTAGGGAGAATTGTGCCTAATGTCTCCAAGAGAGGTCAAGTTAGGATGTCAGTTTCTTATCCATTGGATGCCTCATTCACATTAGGCCACTTCAGTTGATCGTTATTCCCTTGTTAGATCATTATCCATGGGATGATTTGTTCACATCAAGCCACTTCAGTTGATTGTCCACTCTTGGAAGGCATCAAACTCAATGACACCACCAAGAAGAGGACACGTCACAAGAAAAATTAAATCATGCCATGAAATTTGCACAAAGATGTTGTCTATGTATGCCCCCACTTTAAAGTGGTTGCTAACACCATTACTGTGAGAAATTTCTTTAAATTAGAAGAGAGTATGAGAGCTTATTCAAAAATCCCTATGCCAAGTTATATGTTTTCAATAAGGTGTGTCATTAAGAAAGTGAGTATGTCACATGTGAGTCAATCTTAAGAAATGTCATCCACATATCAAGCTTGATCTTATACGTTCATGAAAGTTTAATGAGTAGTCAAAAGAGACAATAACAAGTGACATACAAAGATAAGGCTATTGAACCCCTTGCAACCACTTAGTGTAGGACAAAGGTGAGCTTAGGATGGATGATGGTATTCTAACCCTTGCAATGGATGAAAAACATACAATAGTGAGTATGTTATGATCCTACAACTATTGCATGGCAAGGAGCAACAACTAATGTTATTTATGTGGATAAGGAAACAAAGTTTCTACTTGATACATGTTTAATGAGATATCTATCAATTTAGGATGTACCAATGTTAGATTTTTCTTGGAAGAATCTTGTGTGATAGTATTGGTGTTGAGTGAAGGTTTGTTGGATGGGTTGATTTCGATGAAAGGACAATCATGAAGACCATGATTTGAAAGAATGAGGTTGGGTGTATTGTGATATTGTTTCTTATGTAATGGTGGGTAAAGAAGGATAGGATTCTTAGGTGTGTCCAAAATAACTTTAGCGCACATAGGGGGATAATTAATGGTTGGATTTGTTTGAGTATCAATAGTGGTGATATGAGAAGAAGGCTCTATTTGGTTGGCTGCTTTTTCTAAGGTATCATTCTTATGTGCCATAATATAGACCCTAGGAGGAGAGCTTTTAGAAAATTTTCAAATAATAATTTCATCACATGTCATAGTTGGATTTGGAAAGATAGCTTCATCTCTCATAGGAGAGGCATCAAGTGAAGGATAACTAGGAGTTTCATGGTTGCCAATGGTTGAAATTTTTTGCTCAAAGAGATCTTCCAGCACAATATCTTCTAACACTAAACTATCTTCATGTGTAGAGAAGATAGTAGGAGAAGAAAATGGTTGATGGTCATGATTATCTAAACTTACATCCTCATGTCCTAGAGTGCCTTCTTGAGTAGGAAATGTAGGATTGTCATAGCTCTCAATCATATCCTCCACACAAATGTGTTTATCATGATCGTTTAGGATTGTATCCTTATTCACTAAAGGATTTTCATAAGTAGGGGAGGTGTTGGGAGATGAATGGGGACTTGGTAAGGTAGTGGCAATGATTTCATTTTGTGTGTTATAATGTTGTTGCAAGGGGGAAGAAAAGGAAGACAATCAAGAATTTGAGGATCTTCAATGATTGTGTCTTCTTTCATCAAGATACCTTCATCACCAATGGGAGAGATATTAGGAGAAGAACAATTATGATTATCATGATTAGCGATGCTTGCATCCTTTTGTGTCAAACCTTTAGTGGATGATTTTAGTGAGAGTAAGTCCTTAAGGGATTCATATAACATGTATAAATCATCACTACTAAGGGGTTTGGATGTTATGGTTTTTTGAAATTGAATCATTTTTTTGAATTAGATCATTTAATGTTTTTTATTTTTTGTTTTCATTTGCTAATGAATATGATCTAAATGAACTAGGAACTAATGGTGAAAATGAAAATTGCAAAATTATAAGTGCCATGAATGTAAATAATGCTTATTTCTAATGATTTAAATGTAAGAGAAGCTATGAAAACTTAAAATGCAATGTAAAGACATAGGATGAAATGTAACTATTCATATTTCAAACAAAGTAATTGACTGATGACAATATGCAATAATCTAAAAGATGAAAGATTGGAAATGAAAATGTGAATTTGAACAATGCATGAAATGAGCTAATGTAAGCTAAATCTAATGAAATGAATGATACAAAAACTCAGCCAACTAATACAGATAACTAATGGCAACAAATAGAAGCATAAAAATAGGGTTTATAGCTCTGTAAAAGGTAGTTTCAGGGGTCAAAAGGGACTGATTCGGCTGGGGTGGTGAATGAGTCCTAGTGAGGATTATTTTAAATATTTTAAAGATTTTTTTGAGGTCTTTTTATGTTTTATGTGTTGTAAGATGAAAAACTAAGATGAAAATGCCAAATTTTAGAAATTTTTTATGATTTTGGATGCCAAAATTGTAACCTAAATGTACTTTTCATGAATGCAAAAT
This sequence comes from Sequoia sempervirens, assembly GCA_007258455.2. Classification (NCBI taxonomy): domain Eukaryota; kingdom Viridiplantae; phylum Streptophyta; class Pinopsida; order Cupressales; family Cupressaceae; genus Sequoia; species Sequoia sempervirens. The sequence goes on along the minus strand of VDFB02256132.1, from coordinate 86,105,317 downwards.
TTGAAACCTAGTATGCAAATTAATCCGTGCAAACCCTAATGCAAGGTCAATTCAATGATAGATCTATGATGAAGGACCCCAAATCAGAAAAGAAGGTATTCGAAAAGCAGGTTCACCAAAATGAAGACAACGATTTTGGCATCCAATGTCTTTCTAGCACTTCTAGGGTTTTTCACCTAAAAGGAGAAAGATGGGCCAAAATGCCATGTTCACATTCAAAGATTCATGTGATATGGATGCAATATGTCTAAATAAAATGATTTAAATGCATAAAAATAATGAGAGGTATTGATTATCAAATGGAAACTATTGAAATGCAACTTGTTGGAAAACACATTTTGTAATGCAAAAACACCTAGAAATGAATAGTAAACTGTAACAAAAATGGATGAAACTAAAAGTATGCACCTGAGATCTTGATGGAGACTAGAAATGACTTCTAGAATGTTGATAATCCTAATGATCTGGGAAATTGTTTCAAAGCCCGTTTCAGAAAAATGGGTATCCAAAAATGCAAAAAACTAAAATCACGCCTAGAAGTGGGACTTATTCACCACCCATGGTGAATGAGTCCACTTTTGAATTTTTGAAGATTCAAAGGTGGAAATAGGAGCCTTCGATCTGCACTTTCTACTTCTCTAGGTGTCCAATTCTAAAATTATCAGATTAGGGCCTAAAAATGAATTTTTATGCATATTTTGACTTATCCAATTAAGAGATGACTTGAACAACTTTGCAATGTAATCTTCAATGATTTCCAATCCTCCAAGATTCCTAAATTTGTAAACACACAAGACAAGAGAGAGAAATTTTGAATTTTAGGGCATAGGGGTTTTCCTTGGTCAAACCCCTTTTAGGTAATTAAATCAAAATAGAGAAATAATGTAATGAAGCATGCAACAATGGATTCAATACCTTGCCATGATGCTTGATCTTGAATTTCTGCAACAAAACATGAAGAATCTATAATTGAATATCTGAAAATTGCTATCTTAATGACTTGAAATGATGAAACCCTAACTTGCTTGACTTGAGATGGAAGAATGATGGATGAATAATGAATAATGGTCATGATTTAAGGTTTAGAGACTTGAATTTATAGGAAATTCTCCTAATTTTCTTGTAAATTGGATCCCTAAGGCCGACATGAAGAAAAATTAAACTTAAAACCTAATTTTTCCTGCTCAAAAGTAAAAAATGGCCCAAATAGGACTCATTCACCACCTTGGGAAAACTAGTCCCACTTGGTAGTGGTGAATTAGTCCTAGTGGGGCCCATTTGATAACTAGGATGCTAGGTGTAGCTCAGAGAAAAACACACAAGAGAGTTAGGAAATTCAAATCTAATCTATTCAAACTATACTAAAAATCCTCAAAGCTAGATAATCAAGCACAAAGGAAAGCTAAGAACAAAATGCATAAAAGAAACTATTTTACCAAACATGTGATCAATTTCATTGAATAACCTACATTATTCTTCTCCATTTTGTTTGTGTGGTGTACTTGCCCTCAGATTTTCAGTATTTGTGTGCAAGCATAGCCTAAGTATTGTGATAATGATGAGACATCAAAGATTTAAGATAATTGCTCCAAAAGTCATAAGATTTCGAGAGAGATTGGAATGATGAAAGACAAATCAATTTATAGAAAATTGATCATTCGATTGACAGGTCAGGATCGAAAGATCAACAGACGGTTGAGATCGACAGATTAGACATGCATTTTGATAAATATTAGTAGTGACATGAGTGATACAAATTAGAAATAGAAATAAAGATTAAATGAATGCTTTAATCTTTGAGTTTGGTATTCAAAAATAGAAGAATAGTCTTTGCATGACATAGATAAAGATGGATTAAAGCAACTCTTTGTTCGAATGCACACACAAGATTTAATTAATTAAATAGGAATATTTAATTAATATGCATGTGCACACAATTGAGTTAGAGCTATATGACTGAATAATATGACAAATAGATTACTGGTGAAATCCATTTAGACACTAATCCAGAGTTAACTGACCGATTAAAATAGATGTCAAGAAAGAGTGAATACTTAGATAATTTGCACAATTATCTAAATATAGAAGAATGCGTTAAAATAGAATTTATGAATTAAATAATTCATTTAATTCAAGATTTGATATTTGAAGAATAATTAAATAAATAAGATTTATTTAATTAAGTGATGAAGGGATTTAAATGAATAATTAAATAAATAAAAGAATTTATTTAATTATAGTTGAAATATGATAGAGGTAAATTAAATAAGAATTTATTTAATTCAAGAAGAAGGATAATGTTAATTAGTAACATAATTAAATAAAAAGTGTTTATTTAATTAATCAAATAGAATAAAGAAAAGTGTGAATTAATTAAATAATTAAGATTATTTAATTAATAGAAGAATAAATATTAAGGTAAATTAATTAAATAAATAGATTTATTTAATTAACAAAGAAATGAAGAATTTTAGAGAATAATTAAATAATTGACATTATTTAATCATGACCATGGAAATATGAATTATGAAGAATATTGAAGTCGCAAGCTTAAACTAGATTTCAGTGTCTACATTTGCCCCTCTTTGATACAATATCATTTTGGTGTTGTGTCAAAGAAAATCGATAAAAAATATGCCCCAGTAATGCCCTGGTGTAAAACAAGTAAAGGTATGCCCCCTCGGGAAAAATTGATAAATTTGCAAAAAAATCCAAAAAATTTTGGAAATAGTCCCGATTAGTCCATTGTATAGCCAGAAATGCAGTGGAGTTGACAAAATGGAAGTGAGAAGTGTTGGGGAAGGGTATGGGTCATTTGAAGTTGGAAGTTGATGTGGCTAGTAAAAAGGAATGCCACCAAAACCCTAGGTATAAATAGAAAATGGGGTAAAAACCCATTCATTTTTATCCACATAGCTTTGAAATTTGAGACTTTTGCTCTGCACACTTAGCGAAGATGTCACATGTTCCTCACACCCATCATCATTTTTATAGGATCTAGACCTTCAGGCGGCTAGCCGACGTGGGCCCCCTGGTATGTACTTCGTTCTTGACTTTTGAATTTTTGATTTTCGCACTTTTTTATGCATTTAATTTCATTTTTGGGGATGCATCATTCTATTGAAAAGCTGCATGTGAATGCGTAATCGAAGCATTTGTATTCGGTTCAACGCATTTGTATTTTTGTGAGTGATGGGTAGTGTAGGTCTTTAAAATTTCAATGCATTTGTTATCTGTTATGACACATATGATAAATAATGACGCATCTTCCTTTAGAATAAATACATTTACATTTTGTTTCACACATTTGAAATTATTGCATCACATTTGCATTCACTATGACTATTCGTATGTGTAATGTCCATGAGTTGCATTTGATTTTGCTACGCATTTGAAATTTCCACACACATTTGTAATGTAAAATGACACATTTGAAAAATAAAATGACGCATTTGGTTTCTTGTGATGCAATTGCAAAATAGTGACCCATTTGGTTTCTTGTGACGCAATTGCAAAATAATGATGCATTTGACTATCATTTGATTCTGTCACTTTGCATTAGGATAGGTGATTGATTCTAACTTGAGGCATGTATAATGCCATTGCAGGTTATCTTGGACCCAGTGTATACACAAGAGTTGAGACCCACAACTTTTCGCTTCCAGAATAGTTTGTGGAGTGTAGAGAAACAATTTTTATGGCATTTGGGTCTTTTGCATGTGACAGATATGCCCATCATTCAGAAAAATTAGGGTCTACTAATGACGTTATGCAAGCAGTGGCACTCAAAGACCTCTTCATTTCACCTGCCTACTGGAGAGGCGACAGTTACATTGGAGGATGTCTATAGGATTGTGAGACTTCTGATTAGAGGTACCAAGGTGATATATGATATCCATAGGGGTTTCATTGGGATGTGTAGATACTACCCATGTTGATATCAGACAGTTAGGCATTGACCACTATGAGATTAGGTGGCATGTACTAGCACAAAGATATAGATAGTTAGACTATCTATTGTGTACATTGATAGGTGGTAGAGTCCTCCCTAACCATCGAGGTCATGGATTTCCTATGGGATGGGGAGAGATGCTAGTTTGTATGTTAGAGTGGCAGGAGGTGTATGCTTGGGGTCCCTGTGTTCTTGGCATGTTATATTTTGATTTACATGATATAGCCTATCGAGAGGCATAGTCTATGAGTTGTAGTACCATGATCCTAATGGTATGGGTGTGGGAACACGTTTCCATATTTTTCCCACCAGTCACAGTTGATTTGTAGCATGGAGCACCATATGCCTTATGTTATGTGGGGGCTAATACTAAGCACCATATGGGAGATACCGGGTACTTCAGACATGCCATTGATACCATGGTACAGTTTACATGGAGATCATACTTGGGATGTCCAGAGTGGTCAGAGGAGGATGAGAATTTACCATATTGTCACCAGACACAATATCTGATTGGGAAAACTATTTCACATGTGCATATTATAGAGAGACATTTTCAAGATTGTGTGCTAGGACAGTTTGGAGAGGTGCAGGATGTGCCTAGAGGATGAGCAGAGTTTTTGAGGTCCTCGTGAGAGATCCCCTTATGGGTCTAGAGATTCTAGTGGCCACTATCGAGGCAGATATTGATGCATTGCAGGTAGTTCAATGGGGATGGAGAGATGGTGTAGCAGACCTAGGTACCACTGAGGCATACGATCAATGGTGGGCCATGCACAGGCCGATTCCCCTTACAGACCCAGATCAGGCTGTGCCAATAGAGCAGCGAGGGACAAGACTGTGCAGCAAGCGTGGCAGAGGTAGGGGTTAGAGAGGTGGAGGTGGTCGTGGTGATGATGGAGATGGTGGGAGAGGTGGTTGGTGAGGTGGTGGGAGAGGGAGGCATGGATGGAGGGGATGAGGTCCACCATTATCACCTATTTGCGAGGAGGGATAGGAAGAGGCAGATGTACACATGCCAGATATTGGCAGAGGTGGGGAGGAGGTGCGTGTTGAGATTGGTAGAGGTGAGGAGCATGCCATAGAGGAGGTGATTCCAAAGGTTCATGTAGAGGAGGAGGCAAGCAGAGAGGAGGTAGAGATTGATGCCCTTGGCTTACTTGGTGCCTATCAGGATGATGACGAGGAGGGGGATGATCAGGATCGGGAGATCTGAGAGAGGATTTTTGGAGGAGTTATAGGATGAGGATGATGGTGTGGAGAGGGTGAGACAGGATGACATAGGGGAAATTGATCCCGACATTGCTACACTTCGTGCCCAGGTTGCATCCTTGGAGGAGAAGATGAGGGTCCTGATGTCTACGTGAGATGTGTTACAGATGGAGAGGGACATGGCCTTCATGGATAGAGATCATGCCATAGCTCAGAGGCAGGAGACCGAGCAAATATTTATAGAGATTAGAGCTCTGTGTACTAGGCCAGCAACTACATTTTCTAGGGAGTTACTCAGAGTTGGGGAGAGGGCCACTTATTACTGAGATTTATATGAGACAACAGTTCCTCTAGAGAGATGGGCCCTGAGTTTTTCACAAGCACATAGTGATAGGTCCTAGATGAGGACCCACACTAGGATAGTTAGCATAGAGAGTGTTGAGCAGCCACGCAAAGCTGGTCCATACGATAGGCCACATTTAGGTCACAAGTCATCAGGCTCTTGGCATCAGTCATCCACAGCCTCTAGTCATGATAGCAGTGGCAGTTCAGGATATAGACATTTCTTGATATGTACTGAGACATTGTATTATGATCATATAGCCTACAAGCTTCCATGCTTATTGATACCTTGTTGCATTGTGATGTGACACTTTTGAGAGATATATAGATATGATTTTGGCGGCGATTCTCATGATATGTATTTCTATTTATGGATTATGTAGTCGTTTATTTATAATTGTTATGTTTATATGAGATGCCTATGTGATGGATGATTATATCTACTTTATGATGTGTTTATGTAACCTATGATGTGATGTTGATTCTATGTAATGATGTATGCATTAATATTTACGATGTTGATAGATGTTATGTATGCAATTTATAGTTATAAGATGCAATATGATGTTATATGTACAATGATCTCTACATGTGATGCTATACATATGTAATGTGATGTATGTATTTACATTTGTTATGTACATGGAATACTTATGATATGTAATCTATGATGGTAAATGTCTATTATTCCATGATGTCCTAGACATGATAAATGTTATATGTTTTTATATTTCAAATACAAGATGTATGTATGATTGATGATGTATGATATTGAAATGATGTTTTTAACATGAATGTATATGCAGGATGAGTTATATTTTTGTGTGTCATATGACTCCATCATAATGCAAGAAAGAAGAACTATTAGTACAAAAAGAAAGATTGAGAAATGAGAGGAATGTTAGTATTAGTAATCTTCGATATTTCACTATATCACTAAAGGCGTTGCACTTTATCATCATTGGTTAGGACTAATACAAATGGAGAAAAACACCATGGTATGACATAGATCAAGGTGTGCAAGGTCATCCACTTTCTAACAATAGACAGTCATAAACAAGGATTGTTGTTAACTCATACTAAAGGCACAAGTTGCCCTAGTCTTTTTGTCAGGACAAACCACAAGCATCAAACAAAATAAAAGACGGGTCATGAGATGACATTGCTCCTCTAAATCCTTCATGGTACATCCTTAAGGAAACTAGTATCATGACTCAAAATCCAATGTAAAATACAGTTGGCAGACAACAGTCAAAGAAAATAGAATTCTGATACATTGTTGCTTCTTTAAATCCTTCATGGGAGATCATTGAGAAAGCTAGTAACATAATTCCCATCATAAAGTCAAGTGAAATGATAAGATAAATAAGCCATAAAGTCAAAAGCCAGTAAAATATTTTCCAAAACTTGATCTTGTTTGTTTGATTTGTTTGGATTGATAAAATGATTGATTGATAGAGCCTGATTTCAGGAGATACACATACCAGATAAGATGTTGAGTCTGGTTTCGATGTTATGACTATAGACACGTAAATTATACCGATTGACATTGTGCATCTGATCTTGACTTACTAACGTCATTTCATCCTAAATCATCCCTCAGTCTAACCATTTAATTAAATCTCCTTATTTGATGAAATTCATCAATATTCCTTTCTTAATTGAATAAATCATTTTATCTAATTAAGTCAATCTATTTTATTAATTAAATCAATCCATCTGATCTAATTATCCCTATTTAATTAAATAATCAATTTTATTTAATTAAATCTCTAAAGTCTATCCATTAAATTAAATAAATTAAAACCTTATTTGATTTAATCTAACACCATCTCTTTTAATTAAATAAATCAAAATCCTTATTTAATTAACCTCTTATCATATTCTTCTCTTATTTGATTTAAATAAATCCATAAATTTGGGTCAAATAGGTCACATCATCTAATCTCTCATTAAATTAATTAACCCTTGATTAATTTAATCTCATCTCATGTCCCATCCTCTAGATAATGGAATTTACACATGAAAATAGATTTAATTCATTTATTAAATCCCTATTTTCCTCACAAGACATCTTTTGGAATATTCTCTCAATTTGAATTCAAAAATTCCAAGTCAACATGTACATCCAACAAGGCAATAACTTCATCTTACATGTCCTTTTCGTTGAGCCAAGTGGCATTTATTGCATTTTCCCTTCCCTCTTACAAGTCATTTCAACAAATTTGAAATTCAAAATTATGCATTTATTGGCACAATCTCCAAATCTTGCACATCCTCCATCCATTCATAGCTTGACAAGTGGAATCATGCCATTGGATGAATGTTAGTCCCACATTGCTCAAATTTGGGCATTCATCCATCTTGACATTCTATAAATAAAGAGCTCATATCATCATTTGATCATCCACAATTTATGTAAAGTTACCATGCTCAAATATCTCTCAAATTTCATCCATTATCATTGAGCTCTTAGCTAGGTTTTTGCAGATTTTTGGCTTGGAGCTCTCATCCTTCATCAACAAAGTGGATCAAATATCTTCAACACATCAATCTTGCATCTTAGGAATTGGGAAAGGGCCAATTTTCACATCAAATTGGCACCAATTCCCCCATGGGATCATGAGTTTGCACATTTAAATTAGGATTCAATCTAATTTGTTCTTTTTATTATGCTTTTCATTGTTTTCTTTCCTACTTTGAGTTTGTAAATGGATTTCATGGGGAATCCTTGTTTTAGCTTGCAATCTCTTTTTTAACTTGTTTATTCTTGTTGTTTTGCATGTACTAGGATTGGGGTTCACACATTTGGTGCTAGAAGGAGGGTTGTATATCATTCTTTCTCATCTTTTCCCAAAATTTCTGCATTTTTTGCTCAGACACAGAAAATTCCAACGTTGGGAGCTCAACGATGCTGTTTTGGTACCGCTGTCTCTTCAGCGTCGCTATATAGCACCACGGGAAACTCAAAGTGTGATGCTGGACTCTTCTCGCCCAAAAAGTTTGAATTATAAACTCCACCGCTGGACTCGTTGACTCACATAAATTTTCAAAAATACCAAACGACAACGTTGGAAGAAAATTGTGAAGTTGGGCGAAAAGTGCGATGCAGTTGAGCTCTCTATCTCGACATAGAGTGACGCTGACTGGCAAGCGGCACTGCGAGGGAACCACTGGGAAATCAATCTCCAACATAGTCACAAGTTGTGATGCTGGAAGGGACTAAAAAGGGGAAATTTAATTTTAGCATGTGCTCTTTGATTAATGATTAATTTGTCTTCTATTTTCCGCTTTTTGATCTCTATATTTTCCAAAATCTGACTTTTTTTTTCCTTGTAGGTTGGAAATAAAAAATGAAGAAAGGATAAGCATGAGGAGGATGTTTCATTAAATCAAAGTTTTTTTAAACACTTTAGTGTTTGTTTAACACTTTTTCATGAAATTGTTATCACTTCTTTCTTAGGACACTAATTTTTGTTTGGGTTTAAAAAGAATCTTTGTATTTCTTGCAAAAGGCTAAAATGAACATTAGGATCACAAAAACACTAGAGTTTGTTTCTTTGGATAAAAATTGAACAAAATGTCTCACTTGTCTTTTGGTGCTTAAAAAGAACTCACATTTTTCTTTGTGGATGTAAAAAGAACAAGTGCAACTTTGTTTTTGTGAAGGCTTACTTGAACCAACCTCATTGAAAAAGGACGTATGCGCTTCTCTCGCGCTTTATAGCGATCTTGAGAATCAAAAGGCCTTTTTCATGATTTTAGGTTGAGATAAAGCAATCACCTCCACACTTCGATTTGGGTTTAAAATTGAACATCTTGTGCAAGTGTGAGTGGGGGCATTATTGCGTATATTCTCTCTCTTTGTTGCCAACAAAGATTTATCTAGTTACGAATATTGTTTTCACTCTCTTTTGTTTATCCTAGAGGGCCTACCTAGGGGAAAAAGTACTCACCCAAGGGAACGACTCAACCGGTAACACTCTAAAGCCAAGAGTATTTCCAATCGGGATATAAATGTGGGTATTGGAGTAAACGCCAATATCACATGGTTGATTTTGACAAGATGGATTCAAAAGGGGACTCTTGCCGTATGGGTCAATCTCCATGAACGGAAAGTCCTTATTAAAACCCATGTGCTAGAATTTTCCAAAATCCTTTAATGTATTTGTTGGTGCAAGAACGGTCATTCTAAAGGCACCCACACTTTTACGGTCTTTTAGTAGAAATGGAAAGCATGCCATGGGAGTTTCATGGGTGTTGATGCTTGGCTGCCCCATATAAGTGAGTGTCGTGGAGGGGAGACAGTGGGGTCAATCATCTAACCATTCGCTAAAGATAAGCATAGCTAGACTTGTCCAAGTGGGAATCCAACAAATATTGTCTTACAAATTCATAGGTTTGTACTTATTCTTGGGTTACAAAATGCATTGCTTGATCGAAAACGTCTCAAAAACAAACACTTAACATCATCCAAATTTCAAACCCTTTTGGAGACAAATATAATTGACTCAATCTATATGTTATTGCTTGCCCTTGGGATTCACGGCCTTAGAGGTTTCTAAACATTGGATTATATCTCAATTTATCTCCTTAAGTAAACAATAGGTAAACCCTTGCCTTGAGTTCATCAAATTTCCACATAACATATCTTGTGGGGTTTGACAAAATTAAGACATTGGACATCTTAGTTTGAAAATTTAATCAAAGAAAGTGTTTTTGGTAAAATAAAGCCATTAAGAAAAGCTAAGAAAAATGAACTTTCATGTGTGTTGAAGCCTCACGATTCTCAAAAATTTCAAAGTTCAAAGCAAAGATCATTGGTTCAAAATCCGAAAATGTGTGTTCAAAAGAAATCACTTCCTGGTCACAAGGGTCTATAGGAAGCATTTGCATGTTCTTCAATACCTAGGTCTAGGAAAACAAAGTGTCTTTTTTAGGTTTACCTTAGGATCAAAAGAAAATCAAAATCTTTTTCATCCATCCTTCAAAACATCAAACATCATCTCACCATCACCTTTTGGAAAATCTTGAAATCATCCTTAAATGCTAGGCCTTTTGGAAAAATCAAACATCATCAAATCCTTGAGACTAAATCCTTGAAAAATTTATCAAAATCACCTTTGGCTAGGTATGTGTAGATGCATCCTTTTGCATATGCTTAGTCAAAGTCATCAATATCATCTTGTTTAGCTTGGTATACATAGATGCATCCTTCTTTGTATGTTTAGCTAAATTATCATCTTGTCTGAATAGGTGCGGGTAGATGCATCCTTCTCCCTAAACATATTCAAATCATCATCCTTTGAACAAAGCTATCCCTTAGATAATCATCCAAACATCTTAGGGTCTTTTTCTTCAAAATCAAAACAATGAAAACCAATCGAGATCAAGGACAAATTCAAAAGGAAAATAAAAATCCAAAACATATCTGAAAGTGCCAAAAATCCTAGTATTTCCCATCAAGATTGATCAAAAGACCATAACATCCACATCATCCATCCCTTACATCATCACCATATCATCTCTTGATCCTTAAGATATCCTAAAATTTTCTACTTTGGACATAAAGTAAAGATCAATCCAAAGAATCAAGAGATTCATCTCTCCTATTCTTGAAAACTGATCCTTGTTTTATGGTTCAAACTAGATCTCAATACAAGAAAAGCATGGAAGCCAACAAAGAAACACCCGCTTCAAGTGATCTTAGCCAAACAAACGTTGAAATGAATCCCGCCGAATCAAGCAATCCTTTGACCATCTCATCATCCCAAAATCTGCAAGAGGAAACCCAAGGAGAGGATCTTACCTTTGGGATGTCTCACGAAGAAATATCTAAAATGCTCCAAAATTCGGACAACCATAGAATCATCAACATCATGATGAGGCTTAAGCCTTCATTATACATGCTTGAATTAGCGAAACAAGGGGCAAAATTACCTTTGGATTTTGATGTGAGTACCATAGTGGAGACATCATTTCCTCCAATCTCATCCACCATTCCCATCTCATCTACACCCCCATCCCAAAACATCATGCAAAATATTCTGCAAATCATGACATCTTTTGCTCCAACCAAACCCAATGTTAACAAGGGAAATGCATTTCTCAATGCTATTCAAGCACACCCCCTTGTTAATAATCAAAATTGGATGCAAACACCACCTTGGAACAAAACATAATTGAAAACCCATTACATAAAAATGTTCCTCTCACTTTCCATCATGATCCATCATCATCATTTTTTTGTGCAATTCCTCAAACTCCTCGCCTCACAAATTTGCAAGAGGAAGGAGACATGTTCAGACTCGGGGGAATCTTTGACACCACAACATTTTCACAAGAACTTACACCCCTCACATTTCCACCTCTTCCACCATTGCCATCATCATCCACATCACTCCTTGGTCTAGGGCTTCCCCCTCTACCGAGTATCAATCAAACCACTATCCCAAATATCAATCAAAGCATTATGCCAAATGCTCAAAATTTATCGTTGATATCACAACAACAGACAACAAATGCACAAGCAATTGCAACATCATCAAACACCCCCTTAACATTGTAAAGCATGGTCTCTCAAGGACCAACCACATCAACACCATCCATCATGCAAAACACCAACACCACTTTCACAAACACTATTCCAAATCCACCACCACCAACTTCCACCACATCAAGCCAATACAACGCATCATTGCAAGCTACTTTCCAAAGAGGATTCCAACAAGTGCAAAAATAAAAAGCTGTACAACTAGCCACTCAGCAAGCTGCTCAAGCTACGCAAGCCACCCAAGCAGCACAAGCCGCATTACAAGCCCAAAAATCCCAAGTGTTATTGCAACAACAACAACAAGAAGCCGCCCAAGCTACTCAAACATTGCAAGAATTGCAAGCACAAAAGGTTGCTCAAGCACAAGCTCTATTACAACAACAAGCAGCACAAGCACAAGCCCAAGCACAAGTAGTGCAAGCACAAGCTCAAGCTCAGGCAAATGCCCAATATCAAGCATAGCAAGCACAAGCACATGCACAACTTCTTGCACAAAGACAAGCAACGCAATTGCAAGCATATCAACAAGAAATAAAGCAATATCAAGAGCAGTAAGAAGCAGCCCAATTGGAAGCCCAACAACAAGCTTTGTTGGAACAACAAAAAGTGTTGTTGGAACAACAAGCACAACAACAAACATTGTTGGAATAGAAACAAGCGCAATAGCAAGCACAAATATTAGCACAACAACAACAAGATCAACAACAGGCATTGTTCATACAAAAGCAAGTGGAAGCCTACCTAGCTCGAAAAAATATACAGATACCATCGAAAAACACACCGACCAACCCACCCATTCAACCCACAATAGAAACACCCTAAAACACCTTCATCCCACCCCCTGATCCACAAAATGATGTGATGACACAAATCAGGTTGCTCTCGCAACAAGTGCTTGACCTTCAATCAAGGCAAACAATGAAGACACCAAGAAACTTGTGTCCCTATCCATTTGATAGGAGCCTAGTAATGAAACCATTCCCTAAGGGATTTGAGATCCCCAAGTTTGAAAAATGTTGAGGGATGGGAAACCCTGAAGATCACATTAGGGAATTCCAAGTACATTGCATGGAAGTCGCATACGACGATACTTATCTAATGCGACTATTTCCTAGGAGTTTGGTAGGCCACACTATGGAATGGTTCTCTCGCTTACCTTCAGGAATTAGAACATTCCAAGAAATTATGGATGCATTCATTAAAAATTATGCATGCAACATTGCAATGGATGTTAGTTAAGAAGAACTCTCCGCTCTAAAACAAGGAAAGGGTGAATCATTAACCTCATTTCTACAATGATGGTGATCCAAGGCCAATCGGAGCAAGTGGACCATTCCAAAAGAACAAGTTTGCACCATCATCACCAACCTTGAAGGCTGCTTGGCATTCCATCTCAAGGTTCAGGGCATCACCACATATGATCAATTGATCCCCAAGGTGCTCAGCATCGAAAGAGCCCTTATGACTCAACCCGTAGAATCAACATCATACCCCAAACAACAAAACAACCACCCATCATCCAATTACAATGATAAACCTTGCATGTGGGCAAGGAACAAAAACATTACTAATGATGGTTTCATCTATGCCAAGGTGGTCATTAGTTCCCCTCACCAACATACACCCATACCACAAATCCAAATCCAACACCACAACACTTATCACATGACACACCAACCAAACAACAATCCAACAATCAATAATCTCAATGATCAAAGAGGACCACCCCAATGCAAGATTTATCCCAAGAAAAAGTACACCACTTTGGGGGAACCACTGGAAGACATCATGAAAAATCTAATAGACAAAAAACTCATCAAGGCTCCTACCTTTGTGAATTACCAAGAACCAAATATGAAACCTCCTTGGTACAATGAGAATCAACTTTGTGAATTCCATAAAATCAAAGGCCATACCACAAATAGCTGTATGAGATTAAAAAACATCGTTCAAGATATCATCAATAAAAGAATCATAAACATAGAACAACCTATAGGAAATCAAGATCTTAAGATATATATGAATCCGATGCCAAATCATGGAAACAAAGGGAATAAAAATGATAAAGGGAAAGGCACCCACTCAAACGTAAGTCATGTGTATGAAACAGTTGTTGCCTCCCTAGATGAAAACTGCATGGTCATCACCATCAAAGGTGCCCATGCCGATTGTGGAGTCACCACAAGAGGTGGCAAAGTAACCATCATAGGATCATCCCAGCCAAATAGAGTCCCTGCATCTAGATCCGTTCCTAATGGCTATAATGTCCTAGATCAACTCAAGAGAACACCAGTGAAAATCTCCATCATGGAGCTACTAAAATCTCATCTGCCCATAGGAAAATACTTCAAGAAGCATTGGCCTCATCCACTGTTCCCATAGACCTTGATGCGGAGCAATTCCAAGCTATGGTTAGAAATATCATTATGCCTAATCTCCTTACATTCTTTGACCAGGATTTCCCCGCTCAACCATCCCACAACTGTGCACTTCACTTGGAAGCCATAGTACATAAGAGCAAAATCAAAAGGGTCTTGGTGGATGGAGGTGCGGGTTTGAATATCTATTCTCTCAGCCTCATCAAGTAGTTGAAAATATCAGAAGATTATATTGACAAAGGGAAAGGTATCACGATAAGAGCATATGACGAACAAGAAAGAGTGTCTCAAGGCACGATAAAACTCCCTATTCAAGTAGGTCCAACTCTCATGGAAACCACTTGTCAGCTCCTAGACCTTGATTTTCCATATAATATCCTCCTAGGATGCCCATGGATCCATGCAATGAAGGCTTGTCATCCTTGGTCTGATATTCATCATTGACTTGATTTATGATCAATTGGGAGTCTCTATATACTTTGAGAGCTATGATGTTCCATTGCACTACTATTCTGAGACCTATGGTTAAAGCCTCGTATTCCATAATGTTATTGGTGCAAGGAAATGCTAGTTTGTATGACCTTGGTATGAAATCCTCTTGTGGGGTGATGAAGAAGATACCAACTCCTGATCCATGTTGCGTGTATGAGCCATTGAAGTATAGTTTCCAGTGGTTAGCTACGTTGAGATTGAAAATGGATTCATCTGAAAACTCTGAGAAAAGAGGGTTCTCGGAATAGATTGGTGCTTCTGCCAGTTGGTTTGCAATGACTTGGCCCTTGATTGCTTTCCTCTCCACATATTCAATGTCATATTCTAATAATATCATTACCCATTTTTTCATTCTTCCCGTGAGCATTGCCTTTAATAGTAGATACTTGAGATGATCAATTTTGGTGATGAGCTTTATCTTGTGTGCCAACATGTAATGTCTCAATTTTTGTGATGAAAACACTACTGCGAGGCATGCTTTCTCGATGAATGAATAGTTTAGCTCATGCCCAACCATTGTCCTGCTGATGTAATAGATAGCCCTTTTCGTTCCATTTTCGTCATGCTGAGCTAGGAGGGCTCCAAGGGCTATTGTTGCTGACACATATAAGATCAATGGTTTCTTTGGGATGGGTGGAATTAAGTCTGGTGGTGTTAGTAGATATTCTTTGATTTTGTTGAATGCCTCTTCACACTTGGTATCCCATTTGTACATTACTCCCTTGTGGAGTAGGTGAGAATATGGGTTTTGTTTATCCGCCAGTTGTGCTATGAATCTTTGAATGGATTGTAGTCTTCCTTGGAGACCTCTCAGTTGCTTTAATGTTTTCAGTGCCTCCATCTCGAGGATTGATTTTAATTTTGATGGATCCACCTTGATACCCCTCATTGAAACTATATATCCTAGGATTTTTCCTGATTGTATGCCAAAGACACACTTCTTTGGGTTTAGTCTAACCTTGTACTCCTCCAGTCTATCAAAGATGGCACTTAGGGTTGCTATGTGATCTTTTCTCTTTCTGGACTTAGCTAGAATGTCATCAACATAGTATTTGATCGTTTTATGAATCATGTCGTGGAATATTAATGCCATGGCCCTTTCATATGTTGCTCCTATGTTCTTTAAGCTGAATGGCATCATGTTCCAATAGTATGTCCCTAATGGACAAGTGAAATTTGTTTTATGTTGGTCCTCTTTAGCTATCATGATCTGATTGTAAGAATCCATCCATTAGTGACAAAAATTCATGTCCCGCTGTCATGTCTACTATCATGTCGATGTTGGGAAGTGGGAAGTCATCTTTTGGACACGCCTTGTTCAAATCTCTGAAGTCTATACAGATTCTAATATTTATGCTGGGTTTTGAAATAGCTACCAATTTTGATACCCATTTTGGATAGTCTATCGGTTAGATGAATCCTACATCTAATAGCTTCTTTAGCTCTATTTTGACTAATAGGGTGATCTGAGGATGCATTTTTCAAAGCTTTTGTTTGATAGGCTTTGCTTCTGGATACACTGCTAAGTGGTGAGCCATAGTCTTTGGATCAAGTCCTGGCATGTCAACATAACTCCAAGTGAAGTTTATTTTTCTTTCCCTTACGAATGCTGCTAGGAGTTCTTGCTCTTCTAATAGTAGTGATTCCACATAGAATGTGATATGCAAGGTCTCTTCTATTCCTATGTTGACCGGATTACATTTTTCTTCCAAGACTACTGACTTTTCCTGATGAATAGCTCTTAAAGGAAGATTGAATCCCTCATCCTTGGGTGCTTCAAAGAGGTTTTCACCATTGGATGGATCCTTTCTTTTTACTTTTTTTTGGTCAAAGAGTGCCACAGTGTGGTTTTCACTCAAGGACTTGGATATTATTCTTAATTTCTCACTTTTGTGACTGAGGGATTCAATCGTTTCCCTATAATAGGCATGTGTGTCCAACTCTATTATGAACCCTGCTTTGTGATCCCCATCTGGAATGTTATCCCACAGTCCCATGAATTATGAGAGCGCCTCATCATTTTTTAATATATCAGGAACTGGTGGTCCTTGTTGGTTGTAGTCAATGAGTTGGGGATATACTAAATGGATCTAATGATTTTGTTGGTCTAGTTCAAAGGATAGGGTACTAATCATGCAAAGAGTGGCATCCTTAAATATCCTAGGTAGATTGGTCATGGTATCCTCGTCATCACTACTATTATAAATGTCAGTTATAAAGTTATGTATGTCTCTACCTGTGGATACTAGTAGTTGTAGTTCTGCTACTGTTGGTTGAGGAGGTATTAACCACTCTAACCAAAGTACATAATGGTATCTGTGGTTCGCACTCGAGTGGAATGACCATAGCCAAGAAACTACTGAGGATGGGGTATTATTGGCCCACAATGGAAAGAGAAGCACATGATCATGCCAAAAAGTGTCTATACTGTCAGTAGCATGGGGACCTCATCCATGCTCTAGCTCAAGAGCTTCATCCTATCATCACACCATGGCCCTTTTCATAGTGGCGACTTGATCTCATTGGAAAAATCATGCCCACTTCATCTAATGGCCACAAATTCATCATAACCACAATAGAGTACTTTACTAAGTGGGTGGAAGCCATACCCATGACATATATAACTAGGAAGCAGATTTCTAAGTTCATCCTGAACTATCTCATTTGCCGATATGGTGTTCCACAATCCATTATCTCAGATAATGGGACACCATTCAAAAATTAGGAGGTTCGTGAATTATGCAAGAAATTCAAAATCCAACATCGCTTCTCCACCCCATACTATTCCCAAGGAAATGGCCAAGCAGAAGCTACAAACAAAACCATTCTAAAAATCCTCAAGAAAATAGTCAATGACACAGGTCGTGACTAGCATTTGCAGCTTAATCCCACCCTCTGGGCCTATCGAACCAGCATCCACACACCCATCGATGCCACCCCCTCCTCCTTGGTCTACGGATCAGAAGTGGTACTCCACATTGAGATCAAGCTCCCATCCCTTAGGATATCACTGCAAAACCTCATCACAAATGAAGAGTATCGAGTGTCAAGATTGAATGAGCTGGAGCGACTGGATGAGTGACGTATAGATGCTTTGAATCATTTGCAAGTCTATCAAAACAGACTCAAAAGGAGCTATAATAAGAAAATCAGAAGTAGGACGTTCCAAGTTAGAGAACTGGTATTGAAGGACAATCAAAAGAGTGTCCCAAACCCAAGCAACAAAGGAAAATTTGAACCCAATTGGCTGAGACCGTTCATCATAACAACAAGTTACAAATCAGGGGAATATCAACTATCAACACCCGAAGGGGAGCCTTTACAAGAGCCCATGAATAGCTCTCATCTCAAAAAGTTTTATGCCTAAATCTTTCAAGGTATAGAACCAAAAATCCAAAAAATCAAAAATGTCTTGAAAAAATGGTTACTTTGGCGAAAACCTGGCAAACAAGTGTCTTGGTAACAACAAAAAAAAAGAAGCAAAAATGCAAAAAAAAATTAGAAAAAGGATCAAAAATAGTAAAGAGAAAAATCATCCTCTAGTGAAAACCACTTTAGTGGCACTTTGGGCAAGTGCCTTGGTGAAAACCTAGCAAATAGGTGCCTTGTGTAAATAAGCACTTTCCATCCACCAAGATCTTTTCGGCTTCTTTTGCATCATCCATCCATCACACTTCCATCATCTATCACATTCCATATCTCCATCACATCCATTACTCATCCACTCGCATTTGCACCATAGCTTGGTCCTGTTTTTGTATCATGATCCCTCCTAGTACTACTCAGCCCATCCTTAAGGTCAGTTTGTCCTGCCTTTATTGGAGTAGTCTATTGTATCACGCTGGGGGCATGTTCTTATCGGATCAGATTCGTGTATATTCTTAAAGTCCTCAAATCAGAAAATCCAAAAACATCAAAACATCAAAAAATCCAAAAACATCAAAACATATCAAAATCCAAAAATAAGTCAAAAAGTCAGTCAAAAAGTCAAAAACAAAGTCGTCAATCAAATTACGTGGTCTTTGCGTGTATAACGTAGGAAAGGCTAATCTTTTGATCAGCCACCGAGGCCCCTAGAATAGGTCCTTAGGTTAGTCTCTTGGTCGAAATCTTAGAAAATCCCAAAACATTGGAAAATTTGAAAATCAAAACATTTGAAAAGCATGAAATACACCAAAAAATAGCCTCAAAACATTGCAAAACTCCAAAAACATCCAAATATTTGAAAAAATCCATCCATCTCATCTCGCTTACACCCGCAATAACACCATCCATAATAAATTGATTGTCATCCTCAACCTTTGGTGAAACAGTTAGAAACAAGTCTTGCAGGTGAAAAGTAAAAACTCAAAAATGTCAAGTCTCAGGTTTAAGTCAATACGTAAATAAGTTGGTCAATTCTCTGTATCGATAGTCCATCATCCAAATAGTCTCATATCAATCATCTGATAACATCATGTCCTAGGATGAATCCTTCCTACAATCGGCATTATCTATCAGAAAGAACACTTTGGATAAACAAAATGATGTGCCACCATCCACTAACATGTCCTAGGATGAATCCTTCCTACAATGGGCATCATCTTTTGGCAATAGTTTCTATTCTTATCCTTAGAAAATGCATCCTCCTTTGGCTAGCGGTATTGAAGAACATCAGCTCATTTGTTTACTTTGTCTTTATCTTTTGACTTATCTTATTGTGCTCATTCCAAGGACTTCTCGATGATATCCCAAACAGAGGATGTAGAGAAATAGGAATGGGGCAACAATCATTATCTTTTGTCTGCTATGCTTTTTGGACATTCTTGTAATATAACCTTAGTGAATACTTACTTTTTTAGGTATGTATAGAGGAGGTCTTGGACAACTTGTTGACTATTGCATGGATAGGTTTTCCTTTTCGTGTTTTGGTTCGAAGTGTTTAAAACTTCTGAAGTGCATCCTAGCAAGGTTTCCGTATGTTAGGTGTGAACAAGGATACTCCTATCTACTTGTCAAGTCAAAGTCCATCTCACTAGGTACAATGCCATCCTGGTTTTCTATACCTTGATGCATCGTACCACGTGTGTTATCAAAAATAAGAAAATTTGGCCCTTCGAAAATCCCAATTCCTCAGCAAGTAATCATCATAATCATCATTTGCATTTGCATCATTTTTTGTCTTATTTAAATGACTTCTTTCCTTGCTTACCGCACTAGCAAGGTACTATGATAGTTGATCATCATCATCATCATCGTCATTGATCCTGCATCTACAAATCATTAGCATATTGCATCAACATATCATATAGGAAATATATGCATCACATTTCCATTATCATATAAGCATGCCATCATAAGCATTTTTCAAAAATAGCCATTACATTAAATGCATCACATTACATCCAAAACATCACATAATATTTACAAAAGCAGTTCATACTCATTTTTGCATAATCATAAACAAAAGGTATATAAGCATTTAATTCATTTGCATACATACTTGCATAACATCATGACATCATCTCATCACATTACATTCATATTACATTACACATCATCATATCACTTTGCATTTACATAACATCACATCCTATTAAATGCATCACACACATTACATCATCATTTAATACGTTTAGGATAATAACATTTGTTATTCTAAGCATCTCATAAAACCATCTCATTTGCATTAAGACCATTTCATTTGCATCATATCATGACCATCGCATTCATATTACATCATCCATATCATCTCATAAATAGCATCATAAATCATTCCACATAGACATAAACATACAAAATTCATTACAAACAAAACATACATTCATTCATAAACATTTTATAAGCATAATTCACATATCATTTCGCATGTGCACCATAGATCATATCATTTTACACATCAAACCATCTCATTTGCATTACCATAAATAGATCATCATATAAACAACATCATTGCACATCACATTCTCCATATCATAAGGTGACATAATATAGATCTGTTAGTCATAATCATTGCATAAACATCATTAGAAATAAATGCATCCACAACATATAGAAGTAGAACCATACATACATAAATAAAGGGAACACATTGCATCACATCAAAATCATCATTGGCTCATAGATATATATCATCAATAACACAATTGTCATAGTACAAAGAATAAACTGGATCACTATACATATGTGTCAATCAGTACAAAAGGCCCATCGGGCTATCAAAAATGAGCCCATAAGGCACAAAAAGTATCGTAACATCTCGATCAAGCTCAGTTCCTGTGAATGTTGCCCTCACCCCTGTCACCGTGACCCTCTACTGGTCTATGGCTGGCCCACTCTAAATACTTTGGGACCTGCTCTACTCTAGGTACGGCCTCGTTATAAAACCGCCAATAATACTCTACCTCTCGAACGACATCCTTGTAGGACCGAACTGACAATGTACCCTGGGAGGAGAAGGCTACCATGCTCTCTAGCTGTTGTCTCCTACCTAGCTCTGTGGCTGCCTGTAGCTTTGCAACCTATCTTTGCTATATAACTTGATCCCTCTCGGCCCTAAGCTGCTCTCTCTCGACCCTCGCTTGATCTCTCGGCTGTCACGGCTTGGACTTGGGCCTACAACTGTGCAATCAAAGTATCTTGTGCATCTTCCTGTCCTACTAGCTGTACCTATGGCTGCACCTGAGGAGGATCCTCAACTCATGGTGGTGGAACTGGTGGCACCTACTGCTGAAGTTGCATGTGCATATCTCCCTGATCTGGCTGGACTAGAGGCACAAATGGTGGGTCCTGTCAAATCTTAGCTCTCCGTCCTCATCCTCCCCCTGTGCCTCTAACTCTCCACACATCTGGGACTACACCTGGTATTGTCAATTAAAGAGGAGGCCGAAACCAATCCCTGTAGGCCTGGGTAGTGCCTAGATCTGCTAGTCCCTTATCATAAGCCCATGGTCGGGCCACCAGCTGCCTAAAGCTGTCAACCAACTTTGAAGTAAGAATGTACTACCCCCATGAAACTTGTGTCATGGTGCGGGTGAAGATGGCTACATAATCATCATCAGGATGATCCTGCGGCTCACCAAACTAATGCTACACATGCCCAGGCAGGTACCTCTCAAGCATAATGTGCTCCCACCCCTGCATAAAGCGATCTTGGTGGCAATAGAACATCTGATCAACATCGTAAGCCCATTCGGGCCAACGAAGGTATGGGTGCTAGGTAAAAACCTGCATCTCATCCAAAACCCACCTCCAGTAGGAGATCCCATGCTCACCAGTGTGTGTGAAAGACACATCGCCTCTGTATCGACACACGAGGGGATCATCTGGCCCCATCAAAATTGAAATGACGCATGGACATAGTACAAAAATGTGCTCCCATGCCCAGACGTGAAGAAGAGTCACCCCTGCTCTGAGTGCTCTGCTATCCATATAGACATACTCATGGAGGTCTCTATATAATGAAGCAAGAAGAACATGCTCCCATGCAAAAAAAACTAGTCTGTCTCAGACCATCCGCTCCTAGCAATATCCCCAGTTGAGACTAAAGTATCGCCCTCACCTGTCAAGGGCAACAAGGCCCGAAATGATGGCTGCAATCACCCAGCGGTAGGGAGGTGCTAGGATCTTGTGCTGCTCGAGCTCTATCTGCCCCTTGCAAAACACAATCTCGTCAGTAGCAAGGACTCTGAAGCAGGCCTCTTGCCCCTCATCCATGTCAAAAATAGCCCGGTGACCATGAATTGGCAATCGTAAAATCTGCCAAACGTCTTCTAGAGTGACAGTGGCCTCACTAGTGGGAAGATGAAACGAAGATGTCTCGCTATGCCATCTCTCGGCCTGCGCTGATAGCATCCCTAAATGAGTGCGAATGGGTGCCGCATATGCGATATGCCACAACCCTGCAATCTGGAGTCGATCCTGGTCCCTGTCACTCAGGTCTCAAAAATAGCTAGCTAGGTCCTGCGACCTATGCTCCTGAGAGTAGAGCTCCCTCGCTACATCTTGCATCAAGGAAGGTCACCATGTTAATTTTTTTGAAAAATTCTTCGAGCGTTCAAAAAACTTCCCTCGCGGTGCAAACCGTGAAGGTGTTGCAGTTTTATTTTAATCAAACTTCGACGCTAGGGCTTAGAAAAGAAAAATCACACTGCCGCGGTGCACTTTCCCTCCCAGCGGTGCACTTTGAGAAAAATTGAAACCATCGGGTCGCACTTTCCAAACTACCTCGCCAGCCCCGAGCTCAATGTCAGAGTTTTCAAAGTCCAAACTACACCACCGTGGCGCTATTTAGCACCAAGCGGTGTAGTTTGATTTTTGAGCGGCACTATATAACACTGTTGCAGACAAACCGACCTTTAAAAGCATTAAATGAAACAACAAATGGAAAGCGAAGCTCGGGTATGGACTGCTTACCGGTGCCTTGATGCTAGGTGGCTGCTGGTATGTCCAAAATCAATCAGAAATGTGTAGGGGAAGATGTCATTGTGCCATATCATCAAGATGTCAGAGCTCGAATCTCGAGGTTACTATTGGAAGTGTTTGAAAATAACTTGAAAGTGACCCCTCGGGCCCCATTTAAGCATGAAAATTAAGGTTTTTTCACCCTGATTGGCTGTTCTGTTAGGGTTTTGGACCCCCGAACCTATTTTTATCCAGTTGAGACTTTTTTTTCAACATTTTATTATGTTTAGACACTTTTTTAGCCTCTTTGAGCCTTTTCGGACCTATTGGGTACTTTGTCTTTTTTTTTCTTGCGAGATCACCCAAAAATTGGAATTTTCGTCCAATCTCTCGAGGGGGCATTATATTGGCATATTATGTCCTACTAGGTAACAGTGGGGCAAGTTTTTAAATATAAATTTTTTTTGGCTTTGATCAAGATCATTTATTCTTTGAACCAACGCAACAAGTACATTGCTTCAAAGAGGGGCAAAATATAGACACGTAAAATATACCGATTAACATTGTGCATGATCCTAACTTACTAACATCGTTTCATCCTAATAATCCCTGAGTCTAACCATTTAATTAAATCTCCTTATTTGATGAAATTCATCAATATTCCTCTCTTAATTGAATAAATCATTTTATCTAATTAAGTCAATCTCTTTTGTTAATTAAATCAATCCATCTGATCTAATTATCCCTATTGAATTAAATAATCAATTTTATTTAATTAAATCTCTAAAGTCTATCCATTAAATTAAATAAATTAAAACCTTATTTGATTTAATCTAACACCATCTCTTTTAATTAAATAAATCAAAATTCTTATTTAATTAACCTCTTATCATATTCTTCTCTTATTTGATTTAAATAAATCCATAAATTTGGGTCAAATAGGTCACATCATCTAATCTCTCATTAAATTAATTAACCCTTGATTAATTTAATCTCATCTCATGTCTCATCCTCTAGATACTGCAATTTGCACATGAAAATAGATTTAATTCATTTATTAAATCCCTATTTTCCTCACAAGGCATCTTTTGGAATATTCTCTCAATTTGAATTCAAAAATTCCAAGTCAACATGTACAAACAACAAGGTAATAACTTCATCTTACATGTCCTTTTCTTTGAGCCAAGTGGCATTTATTGCATTTTCCCTTCCCTCTTACAAGTCATTTCAACAAATTTGAAATTCAAAATTATGCATTTATTGGCACAATCCCCAAATCTTGCACATCCTCCATCCATTCATAGCTTGACAAGTGGAATCATGCCATTAGATGAATGTTAGTCCCACATTTCTCAAATTTGGACATTCATCCATCTTGACATTCTATAAATGAAGAGCTCATATCATCATTTGATCATCCACAATTTATGTAAAGTTACCATGCTCAAATATCTCTCAAATTTCATCCATTATCATTGAGTTCTTAGCTAGGTTTTTTGCAGATTTTTGGCTTGGAGCTCTCATCCTTCATCAACAAAGTGGATCAAATATCTTCAACACATCAAGCTTGCATCTTAGGAATTGGGAAAGGGCCAATTTTCACATCAAATTGGCACCAATTCCCCCATGGGATCATGAGTTTGCACATTTAAATTAGGATTCAATCTAATTTGTTCTTTTTATTATGCTTTTCATTGTTTTCTTTCCTACTTTGAGTTTGTAAATGGATTTCATGGGGAATCCTTGGTTTAGCTTGCAATCTCTTGTTTAACTTGTTTATTCTTGTTGTTTTGTAGATACTAGGATTGGGGTTCACTCAATGACTATCTATATAAGGCATGACAAAGCTTGGTTTGAGAAAGACATGTATCCTATAAGATTGTGAGTTTGATGCCATTGATGTGATAACCTGTATAAGGCTATGTTGATTTGACAATGTCGATAAGCAGAAAGGACTCATCCTGTATAAGACATAGAGTGTTTTGCTGATATCGGTATTCAGGAAGGACTCATGCTGAATAAGAGATAGATTGATTGTTTGGATGATGTCTGTTTCCAGGAAGGACACATCCCGTAGTAGACATAAGTTGATTTGTTTTAGTTCTTGCCTTGGAAATTTGTTTGATTTTACTTAGAGACATTGCTGACTTATTCACCAAATTGAGGCATGACTTTGATATGATGTGTTGACAATTGACTGTGTGTGACAATGAACCCTAAAGGATTGACCTAGTGCGGCCTTGGGGGCTCATCGCTTGATGTCATTGCCTACCTTATACACACAAAGACCTCATAGTTCGACTTGACTTTGATTGACAAGACTGACTACAAGTTGAAAAAGTGTATGATAGTGAATGTGATGAACCCTAATGGACTAACCTAGTGTGGCCTCGGTGGCTCATCGATTGATGGCCTTGCCTACATTATACACGTAGCTCCTAGACCTCATAGTTTGACATGACCAATGACCTTGTCATATAGACATATGGATTGAGTCATGATTTTATAGAGAAAAAACCTAAAAAAACTAACCTAATGCCTCAAAGGAACATCAACAAATAGCCTTGCCTATGTCCAATCGTAGAGGCAACGTAGTTCGACAAACGACAAAGAATAACAAATGTGATTGACTCTGACTCTATTTTTTTTGGATTTTCAACATGTTTTGATTTTTTTTGTCTTTTTGAAGTTTTCTAATGTTTTTGTATTTTCTCAGGTCATTTTGTGATTTTTTTGGATTTTTCTATGATATTATCCCTTCCACTTAGCCAATGTAAGAACCAATATGATTCACGTCAAGGGTTTTTCCCTAGTCAAGTATAAGACCAATTGATTATGAATAGAAGAATATGGGGGATATGAAATGCACTCGATGTCAATCATTCCAGGCTATGGGAAAGACTACCACGTATTACGAATGGTATTTGCAAGTGATGGATAAGAAAGATAAGTGATATGTACAAAGTTAGATAATATGTATAGGGTTAGGTAGTATGTATAGGGATAAGGACTATGTACAAGGTAGAGGACTATGTACAGGGATGTTAAATTAGAATGATAGTAGACAAAGGAGCAGAGTCAACTACACATGGTGCCTATTTTCCAGGTTTTCACCATGGTACTTATCCAAAGCACCACCAAAGTGGTTTTCACTATTGGATGAATTATTTCTCTTTACTATTTTCTGGATTTTCTAATTTTTTTGATGTTACCAAGACACTTGTTTGCTAGGTTTTCACCTTGGTAACGATTTTTTATTTTTTTATTTTTGCTAATTAAGACAAGGCTTTCAGAAGCTATACATAGAACTTCTAGAGATGAAGACTATTGATTGGCGAGGACAATGGTTCCCCTTTAGGAGTAGAGAGTTGATATGCTCTTGATCCAAAGGCTTCTATAATAATATAAGGTCCTAACTAGTTTGGTTTAAATTTTCCTAGTTTCTCTCTTTCTACTTGATTCTTTGGGTTCTCCATTAAAACTCAATCACCAATGTCAAAGTTTATGTTCAAAACCTTCCTATTATAGCTACGACGAAGGTGATTCTGATATGCTTGGAGATGGTCAAGTGCCTTATATCTTCTCTCATCTAGGAATTCTAGCTCATGGAGTCTCGATACTCGGTACTCTTCATCATCAATGTGCCCTTTCAAGGATACCCTCAGGGAAGGAATCTCGACCTCAATAGGAAGAATGGATTCAAAACCAAATGCTAGTGAATATGGAGTGGCGCCAGTGGGAGTACAAATACTTGTGCAATAAGCCCATAAGGCAGGATTAAGCTGTAAATGCTAATCACAACCAACATCATTAATAGTCTTCTTGAGGATTCTAATGATAGATTTGTTAGATGCCTCTGCTTGACCATTACCTTGTGGGTAGTATGGAGTGGAAAAGTGATGTTGAATATGAAATTTGTCACAAAGATAGTAGATTTCTTGATTCTTAAATGGGTAGCCATTATACATGATTATGGACTGAGGGACACCCTACTAAAAAATAATATAGTTCAGGATAAACTTAGAGATCTGTGTGTTGGTAATGTATGTCATAGGAATAGCCTCAATCCACTCTGTAAAATACTTAGTGGCAGTGATGATGAATTTGTGGCTATTGGATGATGTGGGATGGATCTTACCTATGAGGTTGAGTCCCCATTGGGTGAAGGGCCATGGTGACGTTATAGGATGGAGCTCCTATGATGAGGCATGCATCAAGTCTCCATGAACTTGGCATTGGCGATATTTCTTTACAAAGAAATATGGGTCCTTTTCCATAGTAGGCCAATAACAACATAGTCTCATAATCTTTTTGGCTAAGGTAGGACTGCTAGAATGGGAACCACATATACCCTCATGCACCCTACACAAGGTTGCTTGTGCTTCATTATAATCAAGACATACTAGTAGGGTATTATCTAAGGTGTGTCTATATAGGGTGTCTTCGACGATGCTGTATTTGGCTGATTTGCAGAGGAATTTCCTATGTTGATTATTTGAAAGACCAGGGGGTATGATGTCGGCATGGAGGTAGTCATAGATTTCCTTGTACCAGGGGAATCAGGACCAACAATTTCACATACCATCTCAGAATTTTGGATATCGTAGGCTGGGACCAAAAGTTGTTCTACCAAGAACTCAAACTTAGGCACGTTGCTAGGAATGTCTAGAAGTGATGCAATAGTAGCCATAGCGTCTACTGCCCTATTTAGAACATGAGGTATCTGATGAAATTTTACCTTGTCAAAGTACTCCTTAAAGCTATCAGCCATGTGTTTGTATGGAGCAAGCTTCTCATCCTTAGTCTCATAATCATCATTTACCTTTCTGATTACTAGTTGAGAATCACCATTTGATTTCCATGCCTAACCCTATCACTAAAGCCTCATATTCTGCTATGTTGTTAGTACATGGGAATGCAATCCTGAATGACTTAGGGATGGAATCACCTTGTGGTGTGATAAACAATATACCAGCCCCTAAGCCATGATTTGTATGTGAGCCATCAAAGTACAGTTTCCATGTTGTGTTTGTGTCAATTGTGAATATAAACTCATCAGGAAAGTTTGCAACTAATGGGTGGTCTGCTTGTATTGGTGGGTCAGCTAACTCATTAGTGATGACTTGCCCTTTAATAGCCTTTCTCTCTACATACTAGATATCATGCTCACTGAGTATCATAACCCATTTGGCCAGTCACCCTGTTAATGTTGCTTTGCTTAAAATATATTTCAGAGGATCTATTTTGGAAATCAACACTACTTGATGGTCTAGCATATAGTGCCTTAGTTTTTGAGTAGAAAATACTACCGCAAGATAGGCACATTCAATGGTACTATAGTTGAGCTCATAACCTACCAAAGTATGACTGATATAGTATACTGCCCTTTCATGACCATCATCATTTTGTGCAAGCAATGCTCCGAGTGATGAATGGGTTGCTATAATATAAAGAATTAGTGGTCATCCTTCAATAGGTGGCATTAAGACTGATGGTGTGAGTAGATATTCTTTGATTAGTTGAAAAGCCTCCTCACACCTAACTGTCCATACAAAAGGTACCCCTATCTTAAGTAAATGTTGAAAAGGATGTGTCTTATCTGCTAACTACACTATAAATCTTCTGATGGATTGTAGTCTCCCTTGTAATGTACTTAGCTAACTGAGATTAGTTGGTGGAGGCATGTCCATGACTGCTTTGACCTTGGATGGATCCAGCTCAAGGCCTTGTCTAGAAATGATATACCCTAAAAATTTTCCTGATTTTACTCCAAACATGCATTTCTTGGGATTGAGTCTCACCTTATACTTATCTAGCCTTTGAAATATCTTGTCTAAAACCTGTAAATGTTCTACCCTTGTCTTGGATTTAACTATAAGGTCATCGACATAATCCTCCATAAGAGTGTGTACTAGATCATGAAAAATGGTGGTCATGGCATGTTGATAGGTTGCTCCAGCATTCTTGAGTTCAAAGGGAATAACATTCCAACAATACGTTCCCAAAGAACAAGTGAAAGTTGTCTTAGGTTGGTCTTCAATTGCAATTCTGATCTGATTATACCCTAAAAATCCATCCATAAGGGACAACATTTCATACCCTGCTGTCATATCTACTATCATGTCTATGTTAGGCAAAGGGAAGTCATCCTTAGGACAAGCCTTGTTGATATCTCTAAAATCGGTGCAGATGCGGATGCCCCCTGTTGGTTTAGTGAATGGTACAAGATTGGAAATCGAATCTGCATAGTCAATTGATCTAATGAAACCAACATCTAACAGTTTCTTGAGTTCTTCCTTGAGTAGTAAAGCAATTTGTGGGTGCATTTTCCTCAATTTCTATTTCACTAGCTTGACACCTGGTTGTAAGGGCAAGTGATGTAGAACAAGTTTAGGATCCAACCCAGGCATGTCTACATATGACCAGGAAAAAAATTATCTATCTCTATGTAAAGAAGTTGTGGAATTATGGTTGCTCTTTTGTGGTCAATGACGCTGCAAAATAAACTAGTTGAGGATTCTCTTATGTGCCTATGTTGACTTCTATTGATT
Organism: Sequoia sempervirens; assembly: GCA_007258455.2. Taxonomy (NCBI): domain Eukaryota; kingdom Viridiplantae; phylum Streptophyta; class Pinopsida; order Cupressales; family Cupressaceae; genus Sequoia; species Sequoia sempervirens. The sequence goes on along the minus strand of VDFB02256132.1, from coordinate 86,075,455 downwards.
CTTCAATGAGCATGATTGAATTTTCCTATGCAATGGGGAGAATGTTCAAACCTCCATCCTTAGGTGCCTTAGAGAGGTTTTCACCTTTAGATGCGTCCTTTATTTTTACTTTTTCATTATGTATAGGTGCCTTTCAATTTTCACCTAGAGACTCATCTTTTTTATCCTTTTTATTCTTTTTCTCATTTTTTTGACTGGAGGGTAAAACAAATTCCCCAAAATATGCTTTGTTGTCTAAGTCAATGGTAAAACTAGCCTTGTGATCACCACGAGGTATTCCTTCTCTTAGTCCTAGGAACTCAAAAATTTCTTCGTTGTTCTAAAAAATGTCCAAGACGAGTGTGTCATAGATCCAAAAATATGCTTTGTTGGTCCCAATCAATGAGTTGGGGATAAACTAAGGGCATGTCATTGTCAGAGTTATCAAATTTTATCAGAGTTAAGGTAAGGAATGAGTTGTTCATATGGTCACAAAAGTCTTGTATTAACTCCTCTTTTCTCTTTGGTTTAGGTCTAGAGGGATTGAGAGGTGGGCCTAATGTCAAGGTTTGGTTATTTGAAACAAATGTATCAGGTTGCCAAGAGCTAGGATCAAGGGATTCCCAATAGTAATGTGTAAACCATTGCTCTTTTTTCATATTCTTTGGTGGATAGGAATTCAATGGATTTGATGAGGATCTCAACATTAAGTAAAGTTCTCCAAATAGTTTGTCAAGGTCCATGGAAGACGTAGAGGATAGGGAATCCCACTCATATTCATTTGAGTCAGGGGAGTCACATTGGTGTTGGTCAAATGGTTCGTGAAATGCCTCAATATCTTCTGAAGAACTTAGATCCTTAATTAAGGGTGATGTGGTAGTAGGAATGCCAATCTGAATCAGTTAAAACCCAAGCCCTAAGCCTTCTGGCCATTGTGTAACAAAGATTGGTTCAATCATCCCATCTTGATTTAAGCCTAAACCACTCTGTCCATTATATCCCTTGCTCTACATGATTGTGAAACCTTTTCCATATAGATTTGTAGGAATGTGAGAAAGTGAGAGAGGTTCTTCATTGGCTTCCCTATATAGCTAGGAGGTGATATCTTCTGTATTTACGGCTTCTTTGCTCAATTATCCCCATTTAGTGAAAGTTGTTGTGGGAGGAATGTGTATAGTGACCATAGATTGTTTCCTATATGGTGTAGGTAAACTGTATGACTTAGGAGGAATCAAATGGATAACACAATAAGATGTCTTCATGTAATATTCTCCACAACCCTTGTCTTGGAACTCAACCCTAGGAGTGGTAGGAAATGAAGGTGAAATAGATGTTTGAGTGAAAGTGGATGGATCGACATAGTGAGATGAATTGGACGATGAAGCCTCTTGGTTTATTGGCACTTGGAATTGGGGTATCTCTTTTAGATTGGTGCAATATTGGAATGGATATGGGTCACCATCTATAGTTATTTCAGTGCAATTGTAAGGGAATTTAAGACATTGATGATATGTGGAAGGGACTACCTTCATGCATGAATCCATGGTCTGCCTAGCAGAAGGTTGTATGGAAGGGTGAGATCCAAGACTTGGAATTTTGTCTCCATTACTATAGGACCAATTCTGCTAGGAAGTGTTACCACCCCCTTTGATTTTCATTCCTCATCATCATAAGCTTTAATGACATTAATTTTGGTTGTGTCTATCCATGCTTCTGAGAAACTTAATGCCTTAATCAGTTTTAAAGTCCACAGATTTAATCTTGCTCCTCCGTCTACCAAAACTCGTTTAACTTTGGTGTCATCAACAAGGACTTCAAGATGTAAAGGGTCGTTATGATTTGTCTTTTCAGTTGCATAGTCTTGTTTAGAAAATGTGGTATGATGATTATTGGTCAAGTAGCCCACCATTTCCTAGAAATGATTGACATCAAGATCATTTGGGATAGTGGTGTTTTGTAGAGTTTTATCTAAAATGGATTGATGCTCAGGGGAGATAGGTAATAGTTCCAAGATTGAAATTTGGGATGGGGTCTTCCCCAATTGGTCAAGTAGGTTATATTGTGACTTGGAAGGTTGTGTTTTCTGGGATGGAGGTCCTTGGATGGTGATCTTAGTACGATGAGTGTTGACAACACACTCAGGAGTCATATTTATGGTAGTGGTATTTATATTCTCATCGGCGGTGTGAAGGCGATTAATGGTTTTGCCACTATTATAATCATGCTTGATATTTGCATAGTTGGTAGACATATTGGTCTTGTTACTTGAACTGGGGACATTTCCTTTCCCATGGTCATGTAGTGGATTGGAAAAGACTTGGTGATCATGTTTGTTGACTTTTGTTTTTGTCCACAGCTTCAATAATTCTCTTTTTGACAAGATCTTGTATGATATTCTTCAGTTGGTGACAATTTTGTAGGTTATGTCCCTTAGTTCTATGATAATCACAAAAGGAATTGTCATCCCACCAAACTGGTTTAAATTGTCTTGGATCGTATTGTCTTGGCTCTTGAAGTTGTACAAGATTATGTTGTAACAATTGTTTAAATACAGACTCGATGGATTCTCCTAAGGGAGTGAACTCACGTTTTTGAAACCTCCTCTGTTGTGGCAGATGTTGAGTATTCTGGACCATGTTGGGAGGCTGATTGACAACATTAAGGGTGTTGGATGAAGGGTTACGTCCTCATAATGTGATGACTGGTCCCACTTGTACAGTTTTAGCATCAACTACCCCATCATTGGTGAAATTTTTGTTCCGAGACCAAAATATGTTTCTGACATTGGGGATGTTTTGCACTAGCAGATTTCTATTGGGTGTTTATGTCTTAAGTTCTTCATTTTCAATGATATTTTTCTATTATAACCCCTTTTTCCACTAGTTCCGAAAAAGATGTGTAACAATGTACCCTTAGGTTACTCCTCAGTTTTGCATGAAGGTTTTCTTGGAACATAGTGACTTTTTGTTTTTCAGGTATCTCTATAGGACATCAGCTAGCTATAGTCCTCCATCTTTGGAAGAAAGTGATGAAAGTTTCTAATTTGTCTTGTGTTGTGTGACACAAGGTTGCTATATTTATCTCATGGTCTATGTTGAAGGAGAATTGCTCAACAAATTTCTCAGCCAGTTCACCCCATGATTTAATGCCATAGTCTATACCTGAAAACCACTCAAGTGCAATTCCTACAAGACTTCTTGGGAATAGTCTCATAAGATATGTGGGGTCATTAGTGACATCTGTGCACATGGTAGAAAATTCCCTTATATGTTCTATTGGATTTCATTTGCCATTGTACTTAGGGAGATTCGGTATGACATACCCATGAGGGAAAGGTGTCATGTACAATGATTTATCAAAGGGAAATGGGCATATGTCCTTTGTTGAAAAATATTTCTTAGTTGACACTGCCATGTTATCCATTTGTGTTTGTAGTGCCTGCATTTGTGTTTGCAAGATGTCAACCTGGGTTAATGATGTGTTGGGTGGATTATGCAGATCTATGTATGTATTCTAAAATTTAAGGTCCCATGAGGGGTTTTGATTGAATGTTGGTATTTGATATGGATTTGGATTTAGAATGTTGGTGAATGTGTTCTGATTTAGAATCTGTGTGAATGGGTTTTGACTTCCAATCTAGGAGAATGGATTCTGATTCAAAATATGTGAATGGATTCTGACTACCAATCTGATAGAATGGATTCTGACTACCAACCTGGGATAATGAATTATGATCTCCATACTAGAAAGAGGGAATCCCTCATGTTTGTGTTGTCTGGGGTATAGTACTAGTAACATGATCACTAGGTATGGCTGTTGACTATGGTATGGTACCAATGACACTGACATTTGGTGTAGAAGCTGATGTTTTAGATCTTTTATTCCCAACATGAGGATCGAAGGGATTAGACGATGATGCCCCTATAGTGAAATTAAATCCTGATGTCATGCCAAATGTTCCAAATGGAGATGTATGGACTGTCGTACTTTGCGTAGGTATGCTAGATGGTATGGCTATATTAACCTGAGGTATAGAAGTACTAGTAGTCATCGTTGTTGTCCCTTATGTAGGTTGAGTTTGTAAGGTGCTACTATCAAATCCTATAGGTAAGGTAGTACCTTCAGCTAACAATTTGGCTAAGTAACATTGGCGATCATTTGCTAGATACTCATCTATAAAAGAGGAAAACTTAGGGTCTTGTGCAACAACCTCTATGCCTTTTGTTCTAATGTGTCCTTGAGGATCTCTAGTAGTGAATTTTTCCAACAAATTCTTGTGAGGTCTTGACGAGAATGGGTTGATGAATTCATTTGGCTTCGACATATTTTCTCTCTCTTTTCTCTTAGACCTAGTTTCAACCATGTAAGATAAGCTGAATATGCGAGGAATGCAAAACTATGTCTATGACTCTAGTCTATGTTTTTGGGATTTTCTGAATGCAAAATAAGGAATTTATCTATGATGACGCAAGTCTAAAATGACCTTATCTAAAGATGCAAAGTATAAACACTCTTCTAAGGTAATCAATTTTGTAAACCTGAGACGAGGGTACCAACTACCTAAAGTCTAACCAAGGTGTCAATTTAGTTATGTCAAGGAACCAATGTAGGACTAGGATCAAAGATAACTTGAGTTTCCTAACTAAACTGATGAGCTAGGAGTACTCTCCGTAGGACAAAGGATATGATGACAAGACTAGGTTCAATGACAGATTTCGTTGACGCTATTATTTTTCTACAGTGTAGAAAGTGGACCTATTCCAAAGTTTGTAAAAGTGACCCTCCTAAAAGTTTTATCTAAAGAAAGGGTATGTGCAGGATCATGATGGGCCAAAAAGTGGCGATATAATGGGTATGTGTAGGGTATGTGGCTGACGACTTTTTTTAACCCAAAATTAATTAAATGAAAAGGGTTTTTAAAGGAGGTTCTTAGCTTTCCACCAATATAAATTATGCTATACTTTGAATTTAATAAATAATTATTATTCATTTTCTATTTGAATTACGACTAAAGTCCTAATTGATAGGCTGATTGAAAAACATCTATAGCTTACAGACAGTATCACATTTTTTGAATCTGAAACATGTGTCACATTCTACGCTTTGCATACTATAGGATTAAAAAAAGAAAAAATGAATTTCATGAAGTTTTGACCAAGTTAAGGTGGTTAGACATACAAGTTTTATATTTTTGAAAAGTTGTAATTAAAAATTCATAATTAATTATTTACTTGGAAAAAAATTACAAAAAAATATGCATCACATCCAAACATGAGTCCTCTACTTATATCTAAAATCTTATAAAAAATATTCTCATTTTATTGTGGTTAGGGTGGTAATGACACCTACTTCTCATTTCCCTAAAATTTAAGTACTAGTGCATTCAAATTTCAAATTTTTCCGAAATAGATTTTTTTTTTTTAAATAAAACTAGTAGTTTAGAAACTACATTCAATTTTCTATAGATTCTATTCTTACATATTTTTGAAATAATATAGATAGCTTATTCAAATTTTTACGTCAAGCTGCCTAAATCTGATTTTTTTGAATTTTTTGCCACTTAAGGGCCTATTTTTTCCATGATGATCCTGCACATACCCGAAAGTATGTAGTCTAAGATGAAAAAATAAGAATTAGGATGACTATAGTAATTGACTAAATGATACCTAAAGAATGCAAAATTGAGCAAATCATTTTAGGTTTATGTCCAAGGACTACTGTGAAAAGAAAGATCAAAGACTGGTATGACTATGTTGATTGGACTGTGACTGTAAAATATGGTGTTATAATAATTAGGTAGATGCATCACATAATTTCACAGATGTTGGTATGTTTCACAGTTGCGGTGTAGTTTCCCATAGATGTGACTCGTAATGACAATTGCGACATGGACTATAATAGATGCAGTTTTCTTGAACTCTATACACTGGAAAAGTTCTGTGATAGTGGAAAATGTGTTGTTCCATACTACAATTGTGGCTCACCTTTTTAGATGTGTCATAGAAGATCACAATTGCGGTCTTTTAAATCATATGCGACTCAAAGCTTAATAGATGCGACTCAATGCTTAACAGATATGACTTGATAGAACAATTGTGACTCTTTGGTGAGCAGTTGCGACTCTGTTGTGTTTTTCAATGAATGGAGATATAAAACTAATGTTGTTTTTCATGATCAAGTTCTGGAAAACAAAGACAATCATAAGACAAAGTGTTTTTAGTTTGATTTTGGACTCAAAGAATGTTTAATTTGTCAACAGGAAAGTACATCCTAGGCTGTGTAAGACAGTATTTACTAAGTTCTCACTTGGGTTTCCCCAACTACGCTTATTCAAGGTGGATGATTAGTAGCTTGACCCCTCTAGCTCCCCTCCACGGCTCATTAACGTCATTCAGGGCAGCCAAGCTACAGTACCCACGAACATCCCATGGCATACCTTCATCTCTACACATGAATTGTAATAATATGAGACGACTTCATAGGTCTGACCTACTACACCAGTAAATAGAAGGATTTTGGACACTAAAAACAAAGGTATTTAATTTGAGCATTCTGTTCATGGGGCATGATCCATGTGGCAAGATTCCCCTTTCAAATCCATCTCAGCCGAACCATACGAGTGATTCTTGGGCTTTCCCCAAGAATCCACTTTTATATACCAGCTAGAAGTTCCTCGGGTTCAAGGTGCTACTGGTTTGAGTCGTCCTGGGGTGAGTACTTTTTCCCACCAGAACAGGCCCAAGTTCTAGAGTTAGTAACCATTTCTCTTACACCTAGGATCACATAAATGCACAAGGGGAGAGGATACTTTGATATACCAAATCATGAGGGTAATTACACAATTGTGCTTTCGCACCAAACATAGTAGACACTTGTTAATTTTAATCCAAATGAAAGATTTGCTACACTACCAAACAATCTGTTTCAAAATTTAACTAGCATCTTCGACACACATTCTACAAAAAGATTCATTAGTAGTTTGATATTGGTCTTTGACTATCGATCTACAAAAAAATTGTTAACTCCCCAACATACATGCTAAAAACAAAAGATTAGCGAAAATAAAAACACAAAAGGAAACTATAAATTGAAAGTCAAAACCTAAAAACTATACCAGTCGGATGCATTGTTTTCTCTATCAAATGTGTCACAGGATTTTACCAGTTAGTTATGACTCAGAAAATGAAAGATGCATGATTATTTTTTGGATACATTGTTTTTATCTTAGATGCGGTGAAGAAAGGAAATTGTGTTGTTTGCGATCTCAGATGCGGTCCAGTTTTGCAATTGTGTCTTTTCGTCAAGTAGATGCGTCTTAGAAATTCAATTGTGGCGTTTCATCAAACATATGCATCATTCCTGTACAAAAACCTACAAAAATTGAACAAAAGTCTACGGATATGCAAAGATGGTGTCTTCACGTCAGGTTCACCAAATGTAGCTTAGAGAAAAACAAATGAGATAGTTAGGAAATTCAAATCTAATCTATTCAAACTATACTAAAATCCTCAAAGCTAGATAATCGAGCACAAAGGAAAGCTAAGAACAACATGCATAAAATAAACTATTTTACCAAACATGTGATCAATTCCATTGAATAACCTCCATTATTCTTCTCCATTTCGTCTGTGTAGTGTACTTGCCCTCATATTTTTAGTATTTGTGTGCAAGCATAGCCTAAGTATTGTCATAATGATGAGACATCAAAGATTTAAGATAACTGCTCCAAAAGTCATATGATTTCAAGAGAGATTGGAATGATGAAAGATAGATCAATTTATAGAAAATTGATCATTCGAACAACAGGTCAGGATCAAAAGATACACAAACGGTTGAGATCGATATATTAGACATGCATTCTAATAACTATTAGTAGTGACATGAGTGATACACATTAGAAATAGAAATAAAGATTAAATAAATGCTTTAATCTTTGAGCTTGGCATTTGAAAACAAAAGAATAGTCTTTGCATGACATAGATAAAGATGGATTAAAGGAAATCTCTATTCGAATGCACACACAATATTTAATTAATTAAATAGGAATATTTAATTAATATGCATGTACATGCAATTGAGTTAGAGCTAGATGACTGAGTGATATGACAAATAGATTACTGGTGAAATCCATTTAGACACTAATCCAGAGTTAACTGAACGATTAAAATAGATGTCAAGAAAGAGTGAATACTTAGATAATTTGCACAATTATCTAAATATAGAAGAATGCGTTAAAATAGAATTTATGAATTAAATAATTCATTTAATTCAAGATTTGATATTTGAAGAATAATTAAATAAATAAGATTTATTTAATTAAGTGATGAAGGGATTTAAATGAATAATTAAATAAATAAAAGGATTTATTTGATTATAGTTGAAATATGATAGAGGTAAATTAAATAAGAATTTATTTAATTGAAGAAGAAGGATAATATTAATTAGTAACATAATTAAATAAAAATTGTTTATTTAATTAATCAGATAGAATAAAGAAAAGTGTGAATTAATTAAATAATTAAGATTATTTAATTAATAGAAGAATAAATATTAAGGTAAATTAATTAAATAAATAGATTTATTTAAATAAAAAAGAAATGAAGACCTTTAGAGAACAATTAAATAATTGACATTATTTAATCATGACCATGGAAATACGAATTATGAAGAATATTGATGTCGCAGGCTTAAACTAGATTTCAGTGTCTACACTAGGAAGTAAGGAAATAAGGTTTATATGATGACTTTGTTAGTTATTTGATCAATTTATGCCTCTGAATGCACAATATGGGGTCATAGGGGCCTATTAATGATTATATAAAGGTTAATTAGGGCTTGGGACACATAATTCAATGTGAAAGTGTGATTAAATACACTTTAGAACACTACAATGAGGTCCACATAGCCTAGGAAGACACAATATCCAATGTGAATGTGTAAGACATATTACAAAACTAGATTATCATTAGGTTTAATTTACAAACCTTCTATATTGGTGTGATAATGCAATTAAGTACATTTTATAATGTTGAATTAGGGAAAAGATAGGTCCATTAAGTCTAGAGAGGCGTGAAAGTCTTTTACAACACTTTACAACACCTTTACAAGACATGGATAAATGTATTTGAAAGGTCCCAAGACCTAGTGTGGATGTGAAAAATAGCTCACAACACCAAATCAAGGCCTTATTAAGATTTATTTATCATTAATTATTCCCCAAATCAAGCAAATTTCCTTTTTTCTATAGTACACAACCCTATAGGTCCTCCACCCTAATCCCTCAACTCCTATCCATTTTTTTTATCTATACATCTCACCTCTCTCTCCTTCGCTCTCTCCTACCTTCTCTAATTATCTCTATCTACCCTCTCCCTCTTTCTATGTACCTCTCACTCAATTAGTCCTAACCACTCTCTCTCACTCCCTCTATCTATCTCTCTATATCTCCCTCCCATTGCCTCTCCATTACTCCCTCTCTCTCCCACTCCCTCTCTCCCCTATCTCTTAGGACTTTCCCTCTCACCCACTCTCTCTCTCAGGTCTCTCCCTTTGGTCTCCTACCTAGGTAACTCTCTCTCTCTTCCCCCTCTCTCTATCTATCCCTCCCACCCTACCTAGATAAGTCCCTCTCACTCCACCCCCATCTCTCTCTCTCCCTCTCTCAAGTCACTCCCTCCCACAACCTCTCCCTCTCTCAGGTATCTCACTCTTACACTCCCTCTTTCTCCCACTCCCTCTCTCTCTCACTCCCTCTCATTTCCTATCTCTCAAATCACTCTATTTGGTACCCTACTTATTGTATTGGCACGAATTTGTACCCCTTACGCAAATTCCCCTTTTACACTTCCTCACCTTAGAAAACCAAATACAAAGGTGAAATTCCACATTAGCCTGCTGCCTTCATTCCACTTGGAATTTTTCTTTTGCCTCAGTAGAAGAATATTTGTCGGGGATGTTGGTGTGGTGCACAAACTTCCACATGGTACACTTATGTCCCTGGTAGATTCCTGCATTTGAAGCTAGTAGAGGCATTACACTTCCCATTAGGGTGGGTTTGTAACATCCCTCTTCGATCAATTGACATCAAATATGGAAGTTTCCCTCATCCCACCTTCAAAAAAACTCTTCCTTCATTCATTTCATCTTCTACACAATCTCTTTTGGCATTCTCAAACACTTCAACTTCATTCTCTTTGCATCCATCACTTCAAGCAACACTTTGGCACTTCATAGCAGCAACAACAAAAATCCATCAACTCTGTAAAGCAAGTGTGGAATAGGCCATTACAACAAGGGCTTGAGGTTTTGCAACACCTCCCTTCATCACAGTTGAGGGTGTGGTGATTTTTCAATCTCTCTTTCTCAATCATTGGCTAGTGAGATCTTGGTGAAGGTGATAATGTTTTCACTCCTCTCCTTTATGATTTGGTTGAGTAGCTTAATAATATTTTGTAATTTTATTCATGTACTTTCTTTCTTTACTTATTTATCATACATTTCTCTATCATTGCTATCTTGGTTGTCTGTGGAGGTGGAAACACCAAAATAGGGGTCTGACTGAGGCAGATCCCTATACAACCCCCAAAAATCTTCCCTCTTTCTTGTGTGTAGCTAGACATGCATTTGGAGCTAGCTAGTGAATGAGAATCTTTGTGAGATTATCTTTATCACCTTAGCCTTCATATACTTACTTTATCACATTTGTTTGTATCTTTTCTACTTCATAGTTTTGTTCCCTTAGAAATGACTAGCTAGGCCGTCAACTTGTTTTCCAGTGGTTCAATCTATGATTTTAGTCCTCTAGTGGTATGGATGCCAAAGCATTTGAGAGACACCAATGCACTGCATTGTCATCCCAGAATTATGCTTCCATCCTCAGACAAAGAGCTACTTGAGCTACAGTGTTGAACTCGAAAACCAGCCTGCCTAGCCCCAATTTGGATTTTTAGTCTACAGAGTGGTTGCAAGGCCTTATAGTCCTCATCATTCTTGTCCCTCATTTGAAACATCCCTTTAGAGTGAGGTAAGTTAGGGAATCCTTCCGCTCTCAAGTGGCTCTCTATGACCTAGGGCCTTGACGTGGTTGGTCCCCTTCTCTTACATTTTTGGTGAACCTAACATGAACCATTTTGGTTCTATTTTGCGATACTAAAAGCTCATTTCCTTGTATTCTTGCAGTGTTGTAGGTGTGAGTGTTGTGAGGCCTTCACCTTACAACCTAACCTACGATCCCTAGTAGGCATAGTTGGAAGGTTTTGAAAGTGTTACATAACAAAACCTTAATTGGATCACTATCCTACTTTGCAACCTTTGGAGGGTCTCGATGATGCAATGCTAGAGGTAGAAAAAAACTTATCTCATTCTCATTTGACAAAACTCAACATTCTTTGCCTAATTACTCATCTCAAAATTCACTTATTCTTCACAAGCACTTCACAGATCAAAGTTCCAAGTTTTTGCATAACCTTCAAACACCTTAATCATCTTGAAAATGACTGATTCAAACAACTAAGTTCCTTAAAACATCACTTTATGATCACTTCTACCAAACTGTCCTCAAATGCATAACAATGGTACTATTTGATCACAAACCCAAAACTTGGACTTTTAAGGCACAACCATTCAACTGTATGCTTCAGACATCTTTAGTTAAGTTAAAGTAACAAGATCAAACTCTTTACAAAGTCTGCCCTTTCAAATGATTCATCTTCCCTTCATTGATTGTCCTATCTCTAGTAGCATCCTTAATAGATACTATCAAAATTATATTTTCAACTAGGGCTCTATTCCAAAATATAAATTTTGTTTTGGACATCCATTTGAATTTTTTAAAACATACCAAAATTTCAATACCAATTTCTTTGAAGAATAGTATATAAACTAGATTGTCCATGTGCCAAAATAGGCCTAATTAGGTCATTACACACATAGGGCTTATTGATTCTATATAGTCCCGTCCCAATTTCTCTTGGTAAATGATTCAAAATTTTGTATACTAACTTTTTTAAGCTTAATATACCATTGTATGTCCTTTTATTTAAGCAATTTCTCAAACCCTAGATCATATTCCTCCTAACTGCATTGTTCCAAACTGTTATTTAGTAATTACAGTCAAAACCTTGATTCTTTCACACATTAACCTTGTGCTTTTGACCCAAAACCATTAGAATATGAAAGAACATGAATATAATAATAATCTCACAAAGAATAAGAAGATTCCACTAGTAAATCAAGGAGAAACTTAATTATTTTCAGTCACTGTTACCCTAACATAAGGTTTTAACTGTTTATGGAAAAATTCAAATAACTTACACAAAAATTGATCAATTTGCATGAAAAAAGAAACATGTGGAAGGTGATTGATTATTTCATCACTTAAAAACATTCAAACTTGACTCCATTCCTATACAAGGCTGTGCAACGAAAAAAAACATAAAATTTCTAAGAAAAATGCATAAAACAGTGATTTCATTTATTCCTTCTCCAATTTTCAATCACCCACGCCTTCTTAATTGGTTACAAGGAATTTTAAAGGAATTTAAAACTTTTATTTTAAACTTCTAACTACCTTTTGAACAACCTACAACAAAATGACCTTTCAATTTCCAAAGTTTGCCTCTTTGTGCAATTTTACATCATTTTGCAATTTGTTTGACAACTTTTACATTTTTCTTGCAAAATTGGACCCAAATAACTTTAAATGACCTCCTAATGACTCTAATACATGTAAAATGGCTTATATGACCCTTGATATATTGGATGTTGTGGTTGTGTTACTGATATGTGGTTTTCATTGATGTCAACACTATTGGCCTTAATGTCATTAGAAGTTGTATATGTCGAGGATATTGAGAAAATTGTAATTGAATGAGTTGCAGGTTGTTAGTGGTGAAGTGAAGTTCAGTTTGTTGGTGAGTTCACTACATTTATGATCAGATGTTTTGGAATAAAGGGTTTGTTGTCGAGTATATCTAGTTTATCCATGTCAAGTTTTAGAGATCCACATGAAGATTTGATCAAGTTATGAATAGTTGTGTTTTGACAATTTTTTTTGTTGCTTCAATTTTTGTTCCTGAATAAAGATGATGTGATTCTAATTAGTTAAGTTGTTGTGGATGCTTATCTAGTGATTCCTGATGTTTGTGGATGTTTCTAGATTATGCACTATTTGTTTTGCACATCCGCATTGATCGTTGTGCTTGCGATTTGTGATTTTCTCTTGCGTGTTCATGTTTTTCATGTTCATGGCCAACAAGGTGATTGTAGCCTGTTGTGGATCTTCAACAAATAATTTTTAAAGGTGGTTCATGTTTGAGGATGTTATTTTGGGTCTTCACTATGTTGTTCCCGACCTTGGTTGATTCACATTGATAATTATTATTGTTTTGGGCCAACAACTTATATTCATTTTATTATTTTGTTGAAGCCGACATGTAACAATGTAATTTCTTGTGGTGGATATATATAAGTGATTTTTTATACCATTTGAGTTGATGATGTGTGCAAATAATGTTCTAAATATTTTGAAGGTAGAGCAGAGTGTGAAGAAGAGTGAAGAGTGAATAAGTGTTCATGTGCTTAACTGGAACTGTAATTAGGCATTAGCGGATGCTATTTTCTTAGTTCAAAATCCTGCGGATGTAATTCGAATGTTTCTACAAGACAGTGTGTCTTCCTTTGGGAATTAAGCCTTGTTGTAATTGAGCAGTGAGCTCTAGGCAGTTTTCTTGAATGCATGTGTATTCCCCATTTATTATTCTTATACTTTTAGCAGGGTATAATCTTGTGGACTGACCTTCATCATGATTTTTCCCCTAATAGGGTTTCCACGTAAAAAAATCTTGGTGTTATGTGTGTTTCTGATGTGTTGATGATTTATGCTTTCATGGTTATTAATTAGATCTAAGAATAGAGTTAATAAATTTAATAAGTTTGAATTTCTATGACAACTAATTCACCCCCCCTCATAGTTGTTTGCCTTTGTGTTGCCAACATGATTAATGTTAAGACATCAAAAATTGATCATCCTTTCAAAATTTCTCCAAGGAATCACAAGTTTTCCATGATGATCCTGCATCACATGAGAAAGTGTCATTCATTTTATGTAATGGCCTCTTTCCTGCATTAACCAATCCCCTCTATGCAACTTGTGAGAAGTGGTATTGGTATAACCTTTACCTCGCAGGACTTGCCGATGGGTTTTAATAGGGAACCATCTCCTCTCTACATCCCTATATGAATCAATGGAAACATCATAGTAGGTGTTCTCATTGATCCAACATCTCAAGTGAACATTATAACTAAGGAGATAATGCTAAAAAAAAATTTGCACAAGGATGGGTACAATGCACCTATGAGCACCATCTGTACACATGACAGACTTTCCATACCTCCTTTGGGTAGTATCGTCTTGTTTGTTTTGGTTGGACTTAAATTTTTAAAGTTTTTATTTGACATAATCCCTAGATCTAAACTCTTTAGATTGAAGTGGGGTATCCCTTGGTTAGTATCTATTAATGCAGTACCCTCGGTTGTGCATAAATATTTAAAATTTATCCATGAGGGTTCTGTGCATGTAATTCATGACATCGGTTATAAACCACCGATTGCCTATGATAGTTACTACTTAGATTACTCTTGGCCCACACCCATTGGTCCTCTCCCACCTAAGAAGGACATCTTGTACCGAACGTATCAAAATTATAAGAAAGGATGTTTAAGCACAAAAATGAGATACCCTCCATCACCTTGTGCTTTTTCACATAGGGCTTGCTTAAAAGCTGACAGTGATTCCATCAAGGCACGTAGAAGGGAAGAAGATAAGCGATCCTAAGATCCTCCTTCTTCCTCTTCCACTATTCATTCTAACATTCCCTCTTTCCCCAGTGTAGTGCCATTAGATTCCACTCTATGTTTGTGGGAGAATCCTATGGTGCCCGCTTGGAAAAATCCTAAGTGTCCCGTGTTCGAGCTTCCTGTCCTATCCATAGAGCCTAGGCCCAGTCAATATTGTAGAGGAAAAGGCCCCCATGAGGAATCTTCTATGTCTTGACCTCCACGGTCTTGTACCACTTCTATGCCCAAAGAAATAAATGGGAAGAGGCCTGATGTCAAGGCATTAGAGCCAACTCCCCCCACTACTTCTCAACCTGCCCATCTTGCTCCCATTTAGGAGCCTATCCCTCTATTGGAAACAACTATGGAGGACACTCCTATGGCTGAGTAGGATCCTTATGTTCCTTTGCAACCTCTAGCCTCTAGCTTGAACATTCATAGAAACTGCCTTGTGTGTGAGCACAAGTGTCAGCAAAAGGATCTCACGGCTAAGGAGGCCATCTTATAGAGGAAGGAAGAGGATATGACCTCCCCTATATCAGGGCCTCTTATAACATCCTCCTCTCTCCTCCAATCTTCTTTCATTCAATCTAGCTCCACATCACTTTTGACTTTAGCTGTGAGTACAAATACTCCTAACCTTAAAAAGGTGCAAGTGTTCATCACTCCTTCAGTGGATCCACCTTTGTTGATGTCCCTTTTGAATGTCCCACCTTTCCCAAAACTTGTAGATATGCTAAACACTTCGGTGGTATCTGCTACAGTTTTCTCTTCCTCCTCTTCCTCTACACCTCTTGCCTCATCTGTGGGGAGTTCATGTCCCCCAATGGAGTAGAAGGTAGAGAGTGGTCCTTCTAGTATTAGAGGGCATGAGAGGATTCCACCTCCCCTAAAAGGTGGTCCCGCACTAAGTTTTTCTGTCCTAGTGATGAAACTAGTCCTAACTTCCCTTGAGTTCATCACTGCTCCTGAATCACTTGGTGAGCCTAGTGGTGAATCTTGGGTACAACTTTCCCCATTCGTTGAGGTGAAACATGGAACTCTAGAAAAGTGCATGTTTAACTCTCTGGATGAAGTTTCAACCTTGTTAGCGATCTTCACGAAATCATTGACCATGGCTCCACAAGAGCCAAGTGAAGGAGACCTTGTCGGGACTTCTTCCTTAGCTCTTGTTGCAGGAGGGTCAGAGGCTCCTCCTCTTAACATTACACTACTACAATCTCACCCTCCTTCCCCCTATGATGATCTAGAGTGGAAAACAAACAACCTCCTAGTCGATCAGTGGTAGGGGGAGGCCCCTTCTTTATCTTTAGAGTAGACATGTGTGTGCTGTGATGTGTTCCCCTTTGATCGTGCTATGTGTGCCTAGATGAACCTTTCCACCTTTGTTGGAGCTTGGATACATGCATGGATTTTTGTGTTGTAAACCTTCTTCTATGTGTATCATCATTCTTCCATGTTTGTGATTGATTTTTTATAAAATTAGGAACGATGCAAAGCCTTGGGGGCATTTAGGATTCCCTTCCATGTTGACCCCATTTTTTATTTTTTATTTTTCTTCTTGTGAATTCTTCACATGGTTTGATATAGTATGGGGTTGATGATAGTTCATTTTATATACTATTATTATACTTATATATATATATATATATTTATGAGCAACTCTAACCTTGAAATATCAGATGACCCTGTGCCCTATGTTTATGTTTATTTCTCTTTTTCTCTTTCCTTATCTTTCTCTCTTATTTTCTTGAGTTTTTCCTCTCAAGTGTGACAATGCCACTTCTATGATACTTAATTTTTTTAAAAAAAATTCATTTCCAATGAATCTTTTCTTAAGAATCTTCACAAACTTCTTTTTCAAAGAATCACATTCTCGACTTGAAACCCTAATGGAATGCATTTCCTTCATCATGGTTTCATAAAGAAAGAACTTGAGAACCTTTCCTTCAAGGTGGGATCAACTTTGATCTTCCCCTCATGAGGGGGCATTTTCTTCCTTTCAAATTCCTGGATGAAGTGAACATCTTTCGAAAAGATTCCTTGATGATGAATCAATTTGAGAAAAAATGTCCTTTTTGTACTTTGAAATACTGTATCCCTTGAGTGGACCACTTTCTTCATGCTGGGTTTCCAAGGGACCCCTTTGAAAGCTTTCCAATCTCTCGATGATCAATGTGATTGTCCACTTACTTTCTTGCATGGATGCTTTTGGACATGTTCAATTTGTGGGTAAACATGTTGCTTTGCACGTGCACCTATGAAGCCGCTTTCCAACTATGTAGAGTCCCCTTTCATTGGTTTCCTGCATGTGAGAGATCTTGGGAGATACCTCCCTATAGGTATGTAGGTCTTTGGGGTGCTTCTTCTAAGCTTCCTCCATGCGAGAGATCTTGTAGGTTTGTAGGGTGCTTTCTTTGGGTTTCCTTCATGTGAGAGATCTTGGACGACGCCTTTGCTATAGGTTTATAGGTTTGTAGGGTGATTTTTTTGAGTTTCCTTCACATGATAGTTCTTTGAGGACACCTTTCCTACAAGTATGTGAGTCTCTAGTGTGATTTCTTTAAGTTTCCTTCATGTGAGAGATCTTGGGGGACACCTTCCCTATAGGTCTACGGGTCTATAGGGCACTTTCTTGGGGTATCCTTCATGTGAGAGATCTTAGAGGACACCTTTATTATAGGTCTGTGGGTCTATAAGGTTCTTTCTTAGGGTTTCCTTCATGTGAGAGATCTCAGAGGACACCTTCCTTATAGGTCTATGGGTCTATAAGGCACTTTCCTAGGTATCCTTCATGTGAGAGATCTTGGAGGACACCTTCCTTGTAAGTCTATAGGCCTGTGAGGCACTTAATTCTCGAGGCTTTCTTCATGTGAGAGATCTTGGGGGTCATCTCCTTGTAGGTTCATAGGCCTATAAGACATTTTTGATCTACAATTTCATAGTTCTATAGGGCTATGAAGTCCTTTACTTGTCCTATGGTCTTGGGTTTTCTAGTTCACAGTCTACTTCCTCAATGGTTCAGGTATACATTTCTAACCCTACTACCTTTCTGATCTACTTTACCAGAGCACTCATTAGTATTTGCGCTCACTAAAGTGGGGGAAAAATGTATAGGCGTGAATTTTCACCCCTTACACAAATTCCCCTTTTACACTTCCTCACCTTAGAAAACAAAATCTCAAGGAGAAATTCCACATCAGCCAAGCTGCCTTCATTCCACTTGGCATTTATATTTTGTGTCGATAGAAGAATATTTTTTGGGGATTCCCACATGGTGCATAGATTTCAATGTGGTGCACTTACGTCCCTGACAGATTCCTATGTCTAAAGCTGGCAAAGGCATAACACTTCCCATTGGGGCTCATTTGTAACATTCCTCTTCAACCAACTAACCCTAAATATGGTAGTTTCTCTCATCCCACCTTCAAAAACACTCTTCCTTCATTCATTTCATATTCTACAAAATCTATTTTGGAATTCTCAAGCAATTCAACTTCATTCTCTTTGCATTAATCACTTCAAGCAACACTTTGGCACTTCATAGAAACAACAACAACACTCCTTCAACTCCATAAAGTAAGTGTGGAACACACCATTACAATAGGGGCTTGAGGTTTTCTAGTACCTCCCTTCATCACAATTGGGTCTGTGGTGATTGTTCAAGCTCTCTTTCTCCATTATTCGCTAGTGAGCTCTTAGTGGAGGTGGTAATGTTTTCACTCTTCTCCTTTACAATTTGGTTGAGTAGCTTAATACTGTTTTATAGTGTTGTTTGTGTACTTCCTTTCTTTACTTCTTTATCATACATTTCTCTATCATTTCTAACTTGGCTGTCCATGGAGTTGGAAACACCAAAATGAGGGTTTGACTAAGGCAAACTCCTATACAACCCCCAAACATTTTCCCTCTTTCTTGTGTGTAGGTGGACATGCATTTGGAGCTAGCAGGTGAATGAGAATCTTTGTGAAATTATCTTTATCACCTTAGCCTTTATATACTTTATAACATTCATTTGTATCTTTCCTACTTCATAGTTCTGTTTTGTTCCCTTAGAAGTGACTATCTAGGCTGTCAGCTTGTTTTCTGGTGATTCATACTATGGTTTTGGTCCTCTAGTCATACAGAAGCCAGCTCACCTGAGAGACATTGGCGCACCACACTGTCATCCCAGAACCACACTTCCATCCTTAGGCAAAGAGCTACCTAAGGTATAGTGTTGAACCTGAAAACTAGCTTGCCTAGCCCCAGTTTGGATTTCGGGTCTGAAGAGTGGTTGCAGGGCCTTATAGTCCTCATCATTCTTGTCCCTCATTTGAAACATCACTTTAGAGTGAGGTAAGTTAGGGAAGCCTTCCACTCTTGTCTCTCTATGACCCGGGGCCTTGATGTGGTTGGTCACCCTCTCTTACACCTATATAACTCTCTCTTTCTCTTTCTCTCTCCCCCCTCTCTCTCAATTCCCTCTCTCCCATCCCCCCTCTCTCTCTCCTTCTATCCCTCCCTACCTAGTTAAGACCCTCTCACTCCAACCCCTTCTCTCCCTTCCACCCCCTATCCCTCTCTCATGTCTCTTTCTCTCTCTCAGGTCTCTCCCTCCCTCTCTCCCTCCCACTCTACCTAGACCTCTCTCTCTCTCTCTCTCTTAAACTATTCCCTCCCTCTAAAGACATAAATAAATACATACATACTTACATACATACAAGAATAATACATATGTAAATACAATCCTACATACATACAAGTATACATGTACATATGTACATACAATATTAAATACATACATACATATAGGAATACATACATACATACATACAATTATGCATACATACATGCCATTCAAGGATACATGTACATACAAACATACAAATAAATAAACATACATTCAATAGAGTAGCATTTAACATAAAGCAAGAAATAACGTGAGTGTGTTATAACATGCTCATGTTATGTATTGCTACACATTTCCCACACAAACACAGAAAAACCATGTCAAAACAAGGATATAGCGTGAACGAGTTATAATGCACTTGTTTTATATCTTTCTTTTGGAATCCCCAAGCCTTAGGCTTAGTATTTTCCTTGGAATACCAACCCAAAGGCTTGGAGGTCCTTCCTAATGACCAAAGACCCTTTTTTACAAATTCTACAATATTTCACATAATCGAGTTCACACTGACCATTAGGGTTTGACGATTTTCAATGTCGAACAAATCAAACACCTAGGTAATGTTAGGATCTATCTTAGTTATCCAATGATGTTTTTTCTTTCACTTTTTGACAATGTTAAGCCTTTGATCTATAATTTCTTTTTTTTGTGTGTTGCTTTATTGGAAAAAAGTAGTGTTTGGTGTTTTTTTGTTATAAATTAACCATTCATCAAAATTTCAAATAAATTACATTTTTAGAAACTAGACCCCATTCTACAAATTTAAAAAAGAAAAAAATCAATTAGTTTCCAAAGTTTGTAGGGGTAGCATGGCCAAAGTTCTATTTTTTAGGAAGTGTCCACTTTGAAAATTAGTTAAAAATAAAATATTCACTAAAAAATTATCAAAAAAATCATGCATCAACTACATACTTTTAGCTAATTCCTCACTAAAGTGATTTTAAAATACTAAAAAAAAGTTCACTGTGCTATGTTATGTTTTTTCTGACAAAAACAACACCAATTTCTGGGGGTCCCTCTTTTGAATCCCTTAATTTCTACCATTTTCAAAATAAATTAGTAGTTTAGAAAGTAGACTTGGAGTAATATGATCCTTTTTTTGGTTGTATCTCAAAATTTTGAGTGTAACTATCCTCAATTTCATGTCCAAGGTTAGTATTTCCTAATTTCAGAAAAAAAAAATGTGGCCAGTTAAGCCCCCTTTTTGGCCCCCCATCTTTTTACACTTACCTTGCTCTTCAAGGTGTCTTCAATCTAAACCTGCAAAACACACAAAGGAGAGGGATTTTTTTTTTTGTTAGTGGATAGGGGTTTTTCTTGGTCAAACCTCATTTTGGTAATCAAACCATGAAATAAAATGAAAGAGGAATGTAGAATGATGAATGAACAAAATAAGATGTTGCAACTCACCAAACCCTATCAATAAGATGCTACAAACATGTATGAGATGGCTCTAATGGATGTAGATCTTGACTCTTGCTTGAAGGTTGTAGATCTTGAATGAAATGCTAGCTTGAATCATAAAACCATACATCACAATTATTAGATCCAAAACAAACATGATGCATGAAGTCCTTGACATGATACTTTATTCTTGAATAATGCTCTAAAATGATTGATAATCTACCCTTGAATGCACTTGTAAACACTTGAATTCTCTTGTGAACTCAAACTTACTTCAAGGATGAATATTTGAATGCTTGGGGCTAAAAATGAGTGAAAGAAACATGTATTTATACTTAATTATGCAATAATTCCCAAAATTACAACACTACAAGCCAACATTAGATCTAGGAGGATAAAATATCACCAAAAAATTGAATTAATTTTGATTTTGGGCCACACAGGACTCATTTTCCCAAGGTGGTGAATGAATCCCATTAGGCATAAGTTATGGGACCACTTTTAAAAATTCTTTGAAAGGTGTGAAACTAGGTTTGCGACCCAAAAACCTAGGTGGTACTCATTTGCACAAGGTGGTGAATGAGTCCTAGATCACTAAATCTAGGCCACACAAGTTGAAAACACCTGAATTATGATTAGGTATTGATTTGTGTCGAGATTATCCTAAAAACTATGCATTAAATGAGGATTGTGGATGCAAAATAAGGAAAATTAAAGAATAAAAAAAGCCTAATTATTTATGAACATCCTAGGAAAGTGTGAAAGTGTGTTACAACACTTTACAACACTCTAAATAAGGCATTATTAAGGTACATTTTGGTTAAAAAGAGGTTTATTAAAGGTTTAGTTAATTTTTAAAACCTTAGAAAAGTGTGAGAGTGTGCTACAACACTTCACAACACTTTAGCAAGGTACCATTTAAATTCATTAGTTCACAAGGGACCAAGACCTAATGTGAGTGTGTCAAACACATTACAACACTAAATCAAGGCACCATTAAGCCTAGTCTACAAGGAGGGCATAAACAAGCAAGGAAAAGTAGAAGGGAAACTTTTTTCATTGCCACATTTAGCCCCCACATTAGTGAGAGGATGAACTTGCTTTGAAAAATCACACTAAAGTAGAAAGAACACATAAAGAGGGGTCCAAGTGCACCGATGTCAGTAAGATGGGATGACAATGATCAAGAGGGGTGATCAAGCCCCTAGGACCAAGATTTAATGGTAAACCAACAAAGGCACAAAAGAACATACATGAAAATGATATAAATAGCATCAACAAAGCACAAGAATGCACTACCAAATACATAAAGAAAATGAAACAAAATGAAATAGGGGTGGATCAAGCTTTGAATATTTGTCCATCACAATGTGGATCAAATCTAGGTTGTTTGTCCAAAAAATGCATACTCACTCTAAGGCAACAAAAATTTAGGCTATCCACTGGGTGAGAAATCCAAGAGGTGAGACGCATACAGTCAAGACCAGTATGCACACACTCACATGAGTGGCTAAGGGAAATTCATGCCCTCATTTGGTTTCCCATCAAACCATACCAAAGTTATACCTCCTAATAACTTTGATAAGGTGCCATGCAAAAATGAACTTTGAGCTTCATGAGGCAAGCAAAGCTTCGTATGCTTGGAGCTCATGAACAAACAAGATGGATCTATAGGCATGCAAGTTGTATTATGCAAGGTGGCCATATAACTGAAAATGAAAATGCAACAATAAGGAATGTTCAAAGGAATCTTGTTTAGTTCATGCAAGGTCTTTAACTTAGGGAACATTATACCTAGTGTCTCCAAGAGAGGACCAATCAAAGAATAGAAAATTCACAACTTAGGCTCACATCAAGCCACTAAGAGGAATGTAATATGCTAAGAGAGATCACGCTCTTGAAGGACATCACACCCAATGCAATCCATAAAGCGAAAAACACATAATTTGAAATAAGAAGACTACACATTGAAACATGAAAAGAAAAATGCAAAAGAATAATGCCAATGTATGCCCCCACTTTAAAGAAATTGCTAAACACCACGCTGTGAGAAATTACTTTAAAGTAGCACAATGATAAATGTAAACACTAAGAATATATGAGAGCTAACTTGGAAAGCCCTATGCCAAATCATATGTTTCTAAGTAAAGCTACATCATGCCAAAAAAAAGGAGAAGAGAGGGGTTGTCCCAAAAAATGAAAGTCCAAACACAAGGGATCTATGGATTTGGGGTTAGTATGTTCTTGCTACAATGTTTTTATAGAGCTTGGAACTATCATCATTCCCAAAATACTCATAGAACTGTAAGAATGACACAAAGAGAACGAAAAACAAAGAAAAGGCCTTTCGAGTCATCATGGAAGAAACATGAATGTCTCAATGCCTTGCATCATCCCCAAAAGGAGAACACAAGACAAAGAAAATAAATAAAGAAAAGAAAAGGGAATGAATTTGGGTCAATAGGGAAGAGACATGAATGTCTCGATGCCTTGCATCATCCCCAACAGGGAAAAACAAGACAAATAAAAGATAAAAAAAAAGCTTAGATATTTATGACATAGAGAAGAATGTAGGTACAAATAGAGGAATGTCACAGAGAGAGAGAGAGAGAGAGAGAGAGAGAGAGAGAGAGAGAGAGAGAGAGAGATCAAACAAAACATCATGGGGAACATGGGGAATCACAATATGCACATGCAATCACACAAAAGAAAAATGGAAAAGAAATAATGCAAAAGACAAGGCACATGCAATTCAATCTAAAGTAGGTCGGCCACATCCCAATTATGTTCATTGTATGCCAAAGGCAGACAACTAGCCAAAGGGACAAAAACAAGTGCCAAAATAGGGTCATTAGCAAGTTCAACATTCTTCTTAGGAGAATTTCCGTTTAAGCTCATGGAAGAGGAAAACAATGTATTGAATTCATTATGCAACTCTTTATCAATTTTAGCAATCTCATCATCATCATATAAATTGATCACAACAAGAGGTTGAATGATAATTTCCAAGGAATGGTTTGACTCTTGTTGCAGTTGTTGTATTGGATTTTTTTTTTTCATGGCGGGGGTAGAGTTGTCATGCATTGCTTCATTTGAGTTTGGATTTTTCTTTTCTTCATTTATTTCTTCATGCAACCTGCGAGAAAGGGCATGAAATTTATGCCTATGCTCTCTAGCACCTCAATTTCTTTTAGTTCTATATTCAAGTTGTGTTTGTGTAGGAACAGGTTGATCAACCATGGGTTTCTTTTCTTCCCTAAGGGGAGGAACAAAAGGAACCATGGAAGGTTGTTTAACCACTTTCTCTTTGACTTTGTAAACTTGTTTTATTCTAGGGGGAAATACTATATTATTTTTATTATCTCTTGATCATTTGTAGGAGGTAGGCGAAGGTTCTATCTTAGGTTGGTCTTGGTTATTTGGAATGTATTTAGGTTCAATCATGGTTTCGTCAAGGATGGTAGGTTCGGCTATGGATGGGGACATGTTTTAGAGGGATAATTCTGCTATTTTATTTTCCTTGAACTTTTGATAAGACATGAAAAAGAAGTATTCTCATGGTTTTATAGGTTCGATAGGCTCGGGGAAAAATAAATCTAAGGAAATTTTTCCTTTGGAGGATAATGGGTTAAAGCCACTATGATGGACAGTGAAAATTTCATTGTCAAAAGGAAACTTTAATAATTTATGTATGACCGAAGGGACAACTTTCATGGAGTGAAGCCATGGATATCCTAGCTTCACATGAAATTGGTCCAACTATGGGATGATGGAGAATGGGATATCTAATTTTTTTGGTCCTATTTGTAAAGGAAGGATGATTGATCCCACATAGGGTAAGAAAAACCATTATATGTCTTGATCCATGCTTTTGGTTTATCATATATATCTCGATAGAGCTCATGCAAAAGTAATAATTCCTCGGTGATCACATTCTCTCCACAAATGGGATCTATTAGTATCCCATTAGTGGGCTTGTCATATATTTGTCTGGCTATGTAAAGACTACCATCAGGTGCATGTTTAAGTATATCCTTAGAGGAGAAATCAATTTCAAGAGGGTCCTTAGTTTGGCCCTTATGAGGAACAAAATCTATCATTCCTACCATGTCATCCATAGGATCATTATCTATAGAATCATGTTGAATAGTGTCATTATTATCATCATTTGTATCAACATTCATCACATAATTCTTTGTAGTTTCACTGGCTTTGAAAAACGAAATGTTATGATTAGGCATAGGGTTGGTATTTATATTTGCAAGTTTTGGTTAGGAGGGGCAACAAACTTATTTCCTTCATCACTAACACCTCCAATGGAAAGGTGACTAGAATCAATGAGGTCTAGCATAAGATGTTTAAGATGTTTGCAATGTTTCGTATTGTGTCCATTTTTCTAGTGATAATGGTAGTAAGAATTTGGTTTATAGCTTACAAGTGATGGTTTATTAGGATTGGGTGTTTTAACTGGAGGTAAGGTAATCATCTTCTGTTCTAGGAGTTGTGACATTATGTTATGAAGGGTATCAAGTAAGGGAGTGAATTGTATTTTTGGATCTCCATAGCTAAAGGGTATCGTAGCTTTAAGAGCAAATACTTGATTATTGAAATTCTAAGTTGTTTGTTGAGGGGGATTGAATTGAAGGAAAACTTTATTTTGTTTTCTGAAAGGTTGAGAATTTTTTGGTTTGCAGACTCATACTTCTTTGTTAGGTTATAAGTGGACTTTGCATCATGACTACTAACTAAATTTTGATAATCATGGAGGGTAGTAAAAATATGCATAAATGATGGAAATTTCATCATGGTAAGCTTGTCTTGTATCTTGCTTTGCAAATTTTCTATGAACATCTTTTGAAGGTGAGGATCAGGAACCTTAACATCAATTTGAGAATAAAGTTATTGATAATGTGAGATAAATTCCGTTATCTTTTCTTCTTTTTTTTTACATCTCATCAAATCGGCCAAGGTCATCTTAGGAGTCATATGCACTTGGAAATGGTTAAAAAATGCCTCAACAAGTTCATTGAATGAATAAATTGAGTTGTTTGGTAAAGAAGAGAACCATTCCAAGGAAGTAACTTTCAAGGACCTAGGAAAAAGCTTAGCCAAGAGTTTATAATCAAGGAAAAAGTCACTACATAAGGCCTTATAAGAATCAACATGGTTAGAAGGGTCTCCCTTTCCTCCATATTTCTCGAATCTAGGCACCTCTACACCTTGTGGCACTGGTGTTCATAATAAATCCAAGGACAATGGATTGCTTTTGACATAATATTTAGGCATGCCATTTTGATTTTGGTTGATGGGGGAAACTTTCTTTTGAAGGGATGAAACATTTTGCAAAATTTGATTTATGAGAGGGTCATTGCTTGTATTATGAGATGAAGGCGAAAAAGGTGTGTATGTTTTCAAAGGAAAAGTGAATGGAATTATTATAGGTAGTAAAATGGTAGGAGATATGACATGTGATGCCACAAAGGTACTAGGGATGCTAGTGGAAATACCCAAGGAAGGAATCACATTACTAGTTGGTTGCATTATTGTTGTGACTTGAGGATTTGTATAGGTAGGAATTGAGGCTATTGTTGCGAGAGGAGGAATTTGAGTTCCTCCTTGGCTTGTGATATTTCTTGTAGGTAAAGGAAAACTAGTGGTTGAGGTGAGGTGCTTTCCAAATATTTGAACTATGTTTTCACAAGGTCAAGTCCATCTTTACTTTCAAGCATGTGATGAATGTTATCTATAGTAGGGATGGCGGTAGTTTAAATGTTGTCATTTTGCACTTGGTGTTGTAGGTCTTTTGAGTCTTCATGAATTTGAATTATGTTTTCTTGTGGGAAACTAGCAACCATTGTTTCAACATGCATCACACTACTTGAAGGTAAAGAGTTGTTAAGGGCATGGTCCATACCTAGTGTACTAGTATCAATACTAGTAGTGAAAGAGCTAAATAACCAAAGATTCACAATGATTGTGCTATCACAGGATGACATGAGTCTCAAACTTCGTCTCACTAAAATATTAGCAATATGACACCAAATACTCATACAAGGGATACTAAATGCAAAATGAATGAAAATGCAATATAAGCCAAGAACAATGAAATGACTATAACATAAATTCTGTAAGCTAAAATAGAAAGCTATAAACAACAAATAGAAGCTCATAAACAATGCTTTAAATGCTAGGAAATTTAGTGCAGAATATACAATGGTACTACTACCAAGGTGGCTAATGAGTCCCAGTAGGGATTTTTTAAAAAAAAATTCAAAGATTTTCAATTGATTTTTTATGCTTTTCATGTTGTATGATCTGTATTCTAAGTGAAAATACAATTTTTTGTATAATTTTCACTGATTTAGGATGCACAAATGCAATCTATATTAAATTTCACTAATGCAAAATTAGAAAACCTTAGAATGCTAATTAACTAATGCAAATCCTAATGCAAGCCAAATCTAGGATGATAATGCACTCCAAATCAGAATTATGATGTTCTAAACATAGGTTCACCAAAATGGGGGAGGAAGTTCTATTGTATGGTTTAGGACATAGAGCACACCCACTTTCCAATTATTTCACTCAAGGATAACCCTAGAGATCTCAATGAAAAGGAGAAAGAGATAGTGCAATAGGGCTATTCTAGGGGCTGATTGTAAACTAATGAGGGGTTCACCACCAAGTTAAGACTTGGAAAGAAAAATGAAAATAAATATGTAATAGTAAACCCTAATATGATGTAATGACTTTCTCTTCTCAATCCTCTCAATCTACTTCAGATTTCTAGATCCAAATCTCTATAAATCAACCTATAAGTGTTCTCCAATGTTCTCCAATGCTTGATGACAATCTTGACAACTTTAGGCACTTTGACATCTTTCTCAAAACTTTCTCTTCAATGTTTCTTTAATCTAAACCTACAAAAAACACACAAAGGAGAGGGAAAAGTATTATTTTGTTAGTGGATAGGGGTTTTCCTTGGTCAAAACCCGTTTTGGTAATCAAATATTGAAATAGAATGAAATAACAATGGAGAATGATGAATGAACAAAATAAGACGTTGCAACTCACCAAACCCTATCAATAAGATGTTGCAAACATGTGTGAGATGGATCCAATGGATGTAGATATTGACTCTTGCTTGAACATGGTAGATCTTGAATGAAATGCTAGCTTCAATCATGAAACCCTACATCACAATTATTAGCTCCAAAACAAACATGATGCATGAATTCCTTGACATGATACTCAATGCTTGAATAATGCTCTAAAATTATTGATAATCTACCCTTGAATGTTCTTGTGAACTAAAAGTTTCTATAAGGATGAATACATGAATGCTTGAGGAAAAAATGAGTGAAAAAAACTTGTATTTATACTTAATTATGCAAGAATTCTTGAAATTACAACACTACAAGCCGACATCAGATCTAGGAGGATAAAATCCAGCCAAAAACTTGAATTAATTTTGATTTTGGGCCACACAGGACTCATTCACCAAAGGTGGTGAATGAGTCCCATTAGGAATAATTTATGGGACCATTTAAAAAAATGCTTAGAAAGGTGTGAAACCAAGTTTAGGACCCAAAAATCTAGTTGGGACTCATTTTCCCAAGGTAGTGAATGAGTCCCAGATCACTAAATATGGGCCACACAAGCTGAAAACACCTGAATTATAATTGGGAATTGATTTGTGTCAAGATTATCCTAAAAAAGATGCCTTAAATGAGGCCTGTGGATGCAAAATAAGGCCAATTAAAGAATAAAGAAGCCTAATTATTTATGAAAAGCCTAGAAAAGTGTGAAAGTGTGTTACAACACTTTAGAACACTCTAAATAATCAATGATTAAGGTACATTTTGGTTAAAAAGAGGTTTATTAGGTTTAGTTAATTGATAAAACCTTAGAAAAGTGTGAAAGTGTGTTACAACACTTCACAATACTTTAGCAATGTACCATTTAAATTCATTAGTTCACAAGGGCCCAAGACCTAATGTGAGTGTGCCAAACACATTGCAACACTAAATGTTGGATATTGCTGATATGTGGTTGTCATTGATGTCAACACTATTGGCATTAATGTCTTAAAGGCTATATATGTCGAGGATATTGAGAAAATTGTAATGGAATAAGTTGAAGGTTGTCAGTGATGTAGTGAATTTCAGTCTATTGGTTAGCTCAGTACGTTGATGATCAAAGGTTGTGGATTAAAGGGATTTTTTTCGAGTGTATCTAGCTTATCCATGTTAAGTTTTAGAGATCTGCATGAAGATTTGAGTGAGTTATGAGTAGTTGTGTTTTGACAGTCATTCTGTTGCTTGAGTTGGTCTTCCTAAATGAAGATGATGTGATTCTTGTAAGTTTAGTTGTTGCAGATGCTTCTCTAGTGATTCATGATGTTTGTGGATGTTTCTTGATTATGATCTATCTATGTTGCACATCCACATTGATTGTTGTGCTCGCGATTGGTGATTTTCTCTTACGTGTTCATGTTTTTCATGTTCATGGCTCACAAGGTGATGGTAGCATGTTGTGGATCTTCGTGGAATAATTTTTGAAGGTGTTTCATGTTTGAGGATTTTATTTTGGGTCTTCACTATGTTGTGGTTGACCTTGGTCGATTCGCATTGAAAATTATTTATTATTTTGGGCTGATAGTTTGCATATTTTTTATTATTTTGTTGAAGCTTACATGTAGTGATGTAATCTCTTGTTGTGGATATATATAAGTGATTGTTTATTCCATTTGATGGCATGCATGTGTATGAGATGTGTGAATAATTTCCTAATCATTCGAAGGTAAAAGTAGAGTGTGAAGAAGAATGAGCAAAGTGTGAAGAAGTGTTCATGTGCTTAACTAGAACTGTAATCAGGCATTAGCAGATGCTATTTTCTCAGTTCAAAATCATGTGGATGTAATCCGAGTGTTTCTGTAAGACAATGTGTCTTCCTTTGGGTAGTAAGCCTTGTTGTATTTAAGTAGTGAGCTCTAGGTAGTGTGCCTAAATGCATGTGCATTCCCCATTTATATTTATTTATACTTTTAACAGGGTATAATCTTATGGACTGACCTCCACCATGGTTTTTCCCCTAGTAGGGTTTCCACATAAAAAATATTGGTGTTATGTGTGTTTCTGATGTGTTGATGATTTATGCTTTCATGGTTATTAATCAGATTTGAGAATAAGGTTAATAAGTTTAAAATAAGTTTAAATTTCTATGACATCTGATTCACCCCCCTCTCAATTATCTACCCTTGTGTTGCCAACAATTGGTATCATAGCAGGTTCCTTGGAAGAAGTTTAATAGATTGAGGTGATCCGAGATGGTGACATATAAGAAGGAT
The DNA here is from genome assembly GCA_007258455.2 of Sequoia sempervirens. Taxonomy (NCBI): domain Eukaryota; kingdom Viridiplantae; phylum Streptophyta; class Pinopsida; order Cupressales; family Cupressaceae; genus Sequoia; species Sequoia sempervirens. The sequence continues at coordinate 86,045,219 of VDFB02256132.1, read as the reverse complement.
AGTCTGAGATTTGATGGAACAAATTATTCTATGTGGAAGACTCGAATGGAGTGTCATCTATTCCTTGGAACATTACAAGGAATATGTATGTTATCCCACATAATGGTCCTTCTACTGCTACTAAGATTAAGGATGTTGAATACAATATCAGCACTAAGGAAGCATTGTTGAGTGCTCTGACTGATTTTGAGATGACAAATTTTATGGATCTGAAGACTGCTTATGAGATCTAGAAAATTTTGGAAACTTTGTATGAAGGTGATGCTAATGTGAAGATTGATAAGTTGTAAAGTTTGAAAAGGAAATATGAAATGTTGAGAATGGGTGATGATGAGAACATTACTTCTTTCATGCAAAGAGTGAATGAACTTGTGTGTGGTATCAGATGTGCTAGTGGATAATCAAAGATTGTTGCTAAAGTGCTCAGATCCTTTCTTGGTGGATACAAAGTCAAAGCTACTTCTATTGAGGAGCTTTGGACTGTGATAAATGTAACTAGAGATATGTTGATTGGTAAGCTTACTACTTTTGAGTTGAGTGAATTTGGTGATGCTCTTCCTAGGACATAATCTACATTCAAAGCTGCTATTTTAGGAAGGAATAAACAAAGATATGATTTGGAAGAAATTTCTGCTACAAAGATATTCAAGTATGAGGAAATAAGAGAGATTGAAGAAGAAGAGAGAAAATTGGATGACCTTGAAGCACTTATTGTCAAAAGAGAAGCCAGAGGAGAAGGTAAGTATAAGGGGAAGTTTCCTATTAAATGTTTTTCTTGCAATAAGATAGGTCATTTTGCATCAAGGTGTCCATAAAGAGTTCCTAATCCAAGAACTAACAAGCCTAGATTCAAAAGAAAGTGTTATTATGCTGCTGATGAAGGTGTGACAAATGATGAATCTGATAAAGGGAATGTAAGTGAGGAAAAATGTGTATTTGTTGCTATCAAGGAAAATAACCTTGTGTCTATTGAATCTACTAGTTGTATCAATGTGGAGAAAGCCCTAGCTACTCGAGTTGAAGAGAAAGATGAATGGGTGATTGATAGTGGATGCTCTCATCACATGACAGGTGATAAAAGTAAGTTTGTGAGCTTGGAAAAGTATGATGGTGGTGTTGTAAGTTTTGGTGATGACAAAGCAGGTGTAATACGTGGTAGAGGATGCATTTCTCTTGATGGTAAGCATAATACTGATGATGCCCTATATGTGGAAGGTTTGAACCATAATATTTTAAGTGTTGGACAAATGGTTTATAAGGTATACAATCTTCAATTCAAGGATGGAAAGTGTAGAATATTGGGAAGTTCCAGAAATGTGATTGCATCAGACCATACAAAAATAAAAGGTAATATCTTTCACCTGAGTGTTGCTAGTAAAAGTTGTCTTATTGCTCAAGTTGATGAAATTTGGTTGTGGCATAGGAGAATGTGTCATGTTAACTTTGACAATATTATCAAGATAAGTTCTACTTAGGTTGTGAGAGATCTTCCTAAGTTGGTAAAACCTACTAATACCATATGCAAAGAATTCCAATTAGGGAAGCAAACTCGAGTTTCATTTTGGAGCAAACAACATTGTTCAAATGAAGTGTTGGACCTTGTGCATACTGACTTATGTGGTCCTTCTAGAGTCAAAATTTTACAAGGATACATGTATTTCATGTTACTTATTGATGATTATTCCAGAATGATGTGGGTTACTTTCTTAAGGGAGAAATCTGAAGCTTTGGAGAAGTTCAATATTTTTAAGGCTATGGTTGAGACAGAGACAGGTTTGAAATTAAATGTCTGAGATCAGATAGAGGAGGTGAATTCACTTCTAGTGAGTTTAATTCCTTTTGTGAATAACATGGGATAAAGAGACAATTATCTACACCATAGACCCCTCAGCAAAATGGAGTTGTGGAAAGGAAGAATATGACAATTGAAGAAGCTACTAGAACTATGATGCTGGAAGGAAATATTCCTTATATCCACTGGAGAGAAGTTGTGAGTACTATTGTTTACACACTCAATTGGGTCCAAGTCAAAGGTGATACTAGTAAGAATCCTTATGAGCTATGGTATGGTCATAAGCCTACTATTAGATACTTCAAAATCTTTAGGAGTAGATGCTATATCAAAAGAGATGAATATATAGGAAAGTTTGATGCTAGGAGTAATGAAGGAATCTTTCTTGGTTACTCTACTAAAAGGAAGGCCTACCAATGCTATAATAAGAGATTGAGGAAAATGGTTGAAAGTGCAAATTTCAAGGTTGATGAAGACATAGTTAGACCATCTAGAACTTGTGGATATGATTTAGATAATCAAAATGATAGTTCAAACAAAGGAAAGAAAGTTCATACTTCAAATAAAATTCAGATCATTCCGGTGAATCAAGAAAATCAAGAGGAAGGAACTAGTGAAAGTGCAGAAGAGAGATCATAAGAGTCTGAAATTCAAGAACATCCTAAGACTCCAAGGTATGTAAGACTAAATCATTTAGAAGATCAAATCATAGGTGATAAGAAAAAAGGTGTTCAGACTAGGAGAAAAATTGTAGAAGAATACTGTTTGATTTCAAAGACTAAGCCTAATAGTGTGAATGAAGCATGCAAAGATGAACATTGGATGGAAGCAATGAAAGAAGAACTAAAAAATATTGAGAAGAATGATACTTGGATTCTTGTTCCTAGACCTAAGGACAAAAATGTAATTGGAACTAAATGGGTCTTTAGAAACAAATTGAATGAGCAAGGCGAACTTGTTAGAAACAAAGCAAGACTGGTGTGTAAAGGATATTCTTGGATGGAAGGAGTTGAATTTGAAGAATTTTCTTCCCTTGTTGCTAGGATTGAAGTTGGGAGACTATTTCTTGCTTATACTGCTTAAACAAAAACTACAAGGTTCATTAGATGGATGTCAAGTCAACATTTCTAAATGGAAAATTGGAAGAAGAAGTGTATGTTGAGCAACCTGATGGATTTCAATTAACTGATTAGGGAGATATGGTTTTTTGGATGAAGAAAGCATTGTATGGACTCAAGAAATCCCCAAGAGCATGGTATGCTAGATTGGACAAGTATTTGTTGAAGCTTGGATTTAATAAAGGTATTGTTGATAGTAATCTATATTTCAAGATTGATCATGATAAAGATTTGATTGTTGAAGTATTTGTTGATGATATCATTTTTGGAGGAGATGATGGTTTGTGCATGAAGTTTGCCGATGAGATGAAAAGTGAGTTTGACATGTATATGATTGGAGAGATGGAATTGTTTTTGGGATTGTAAATTACTCAGCTAGATAAAGGGATCTTTATATCTCAGTCCATGTATGTGAAAGAATTGCTAAAGAAGTTTGGTATGGAAGATTCAAATCCAGTTGGTACACCTATGGTGACCAAATGTAAGTTGACACAAGATGACAATTCCCAAAAAGAAAATAAAACTAGATATAGATCGATGATTGGTGGATTTATCTATTTGACTCAAACTAGACCTGATATCATGAATGTTGTATGCATTTGTGCAAGATTTCAAGTTGATCGTAACGAATCTCATGTGATTGTTGTGAAGAGGATTTTCAAATACTTGAAGGGGACAATTGATTTTGGCCTATGATATCCTAGAGATGATGACCTTACTTTGAGTGGCTTCACTGATGTTGATTGGGTAGGAGATGTGAATGACAGAAAGATTACCAGTGGTGGTGAATTTTTCTTGGGAAAGAAGTTGATTTCATGGTTAAGTAAGAAGCAAAATGCCATTTCTTTATCTACTATAGAGGCAAAATACATTGTTGTTGCTAACAATTGTACTCAGGTATTATGGATGAAGTAGTTGTTGAAAGATATCAGAGTTGTGTATGATGAACCTATTGCTATATTTTGTGATAATTCAAGTGCAATTAACATTTCTAAGAATCTGGTGTTGCATTCAAAGACCACACATATATCTATCAAATTTCACTTTTTGAGAGAGAAGGTGAGTGAAAAGGAAGTCAAATTGGAGTATGTGCCCACTAAGGAACAAATTTTAGATATCTTTACCAAGCCATTGCCTAAGGATACTTTTGAGTATCTCAGAGGGAAGCTAGGGGTGATTACCCCTCCTAATTAGAACTAAGATGCATTGACTTGCATCAATCCGTGCATTTCATAGTCATATCTTGATCTAGATTGATGTTGTGTTATCTGCTACTTAGGGGGAGTAGTCAGATGTTTAGATATGTGGTTTAGAGCTTGTGTGTATCTTTATCATTGATGTCAAAGGGGGAGAAGAGTCATGTGAAAGAGTTGAGGAGAAAAGAGTTAAAATCTAAAGGGGAGAAAGTGCTAAGAGATAGTTGCATTGATGGTGTTTTTCACATCATGTCTTGCCATCAATGTGAAAGGGGGAGATTATTGGGTGCGGTTGATATGTGGTTATCATTGATGTCAACACTATTGGCATTAATGTCTTAAATGTTGTATATGTCGAGGATATTGAGAAAAGTGTAGTGGAATAAGTTGAAGGTTGACAGTGTTGCAATAAAGTTCATTTTGTTGGTTAGCTTAGTACATTGATGATCAGAGGTTATGGATTAAAGGGTTTGATTTCAAGTATATCTAGTTTATCTACATTAAGTTTCAGAGATCTGCATGAAGATTTGATTGAGTTATGAGCAATTGTGTTCTGATAGTCATTCTGTTGCTTGAGTTGGTGTTCCTAAATGAAGATGATGTGATTATAGTAAGTTTAGTTGTTGTGGATGCTTCTCTAGTGAATCATGATTTTTTTGGATGTTTCTAGATAGTGCTCTATCTGTGTTGCACATTTGCATTGATCATTGTGCTTGTGATTAGTGATTTTCTCTTGCATGTTCATGTTTTTCATGTTCATGGCCAACAAGGTGATGGTAGCGTGTTGTGGATATTCATGGAATAATTTCTAAAGGTGTTTCATGTTTGAGGATTTTACTTTAGGTCTTCACTATGTTGTGGCCGAACTTGGTTGATTCGCATTGAAAATTATTTATTATTTTGAGCCGATAGTTTGCATATGTTTTATTATTTTGTTGAAGCTAACATGTAGCGATGTAAACTCTTGTTGTGGATATATATAAGCAATTTTTTATTCCATTTGATGGAATGCATGTGTATGAGATGTGTGAATAATTCCCTAATCATTTGAAGGTAGAAGTAGAGTGTGAAGAAGAGTGAGCAGAATGTGAAGAAGTGTTCATGTGCTTAATCAGAACTATAATCAGGCATTAGCAAATGATATTTTCTCAGTTCAAAATCCTATGGATGTAATCCAAGTGTTTATGTAAGATAGTGTGTATTCCTTTTGGGCAGTAAGCCTTGTTTTATTTGAGCAATGAGCTCTAGGTAGTGTGCATGAATGCATGTGCATTCCCCATTTATATTTCTTTATACTTTTAATATGGTATAATCTTGTGGACTAACCTCCACCATGGTTTTCCCCCTAACAGGGTTTTCTCATAAAAAAACATTTGTGTTATGTGTGTTTCTGATGTGTTGATAATTTATGCTTTCATGGTTATTAATAAGATTTCAGAATAAGGTTAATAATTTTAATAAGTTTAAATTTTTGTGACAACTAATTCACCCCCCCTCTCAATTAGCTGCCCTTGTGTTGCCAACACTAAATCAAGGAACCATTAAGCCTAGTCTACAAGGAGGGCCCAAACAAGCTCAGTGGTTTAAAAGAGGAACATTTTAGCTGTAGAAAATATAATGATTTAAGCCTTAAAAAGTTCCATTTTAAGGATTCCAATTGAAGAGGGTTTGATCAAATCATAGATCAAACCCCCTTGGATAGAACCTCGCTAGTTTTAAACCATACCTATAAATGCGTCTCCTTTACACCTATCAAAACGCTGATAAAAAATCACTTTTGATTTAGCTTTTTGGGGATCAAATGAATTCATTTAAAATTTATTTCAAATGATTATTGTATTCCTCAGAACAAGCTATCCAATGAATATAATTTTAATATGTTTTGGTTTAGTTATGTATTTGTTTTTTAAGTTTTATTAAACATAGGTTTTTCATTGACAATGAATTTCTTTGTTCTTCACATGTGGAAAAATAGAAGATTATCAAAAAAAAATTGAAAAATGTGAGTGCACCAGATATTGAAGTCCTTGATCCAACCAAAGAAATAAAATTAATTTTGACATATACAAAAAGTTACCCCCTGTTTGACTTTGAAATTAAAGAAAAATATTTAATTAAAACTATCTAACCAAGTGGAAGCACTAGATATGTTAAAATCTAAATTTGAATTATAATTTTATCCTTCCAACTTTTTAAAATGTTGTTTTCTGAAAAAATCAATTTTCAAGGATTTGATTCCAAAAATTTTCAAAAAATATTTTTAGAATCTAAGCCTAGTTTGCACCATCTTCAAATTCCTACAAGGAGGTGCCCAAACAAGTAAACCACATTAGGATCACCCAAAGTAGAAGGGATACTTTTTCTGTTACCACACATTGACAAAGAAAGACAAACACAAAGAAAAAGAAAAAAAGGAGAAAGAAAACGCATTCTAAAAATTCACCATCCACATTTAGTGAGCACCAAATTTGGTGTTAGCCATATTTGGCACTAGCCAAATTGCTTGCATTGGGAAATACCAACGCTTTGGGTTGGATTTTCCTTGGGCATCCCATTTCATGCCAAACACATATTTTTTGGAAAGGTAGCAAAATTTCACATATTTTTTATCGTGCTCTCTATCAAGTTGGCATGTGTTTCAATGCAAATTTATTCAAACATCATGATAATATTAATCTCTCTTAGTTATCTAACCATATAATACTTTTCATTTTTTGATCATGTTAAAGTTTTCATCTTTAACTTATTTTGTTAGTGTCTCCATTTTTTGTCAAAAACCAATGTGTGGTAGTTTTGGTAAAGTTTTTTACTCATTCATTGAATTTTGAAATAAATTACATTTTTGGAAACTAGATTCCATTCTACATGTATTAATAAATAAAATGATTTTCATTTAGTTTTCAAAATTTTAGGGGGGAGAATGATCACATTTCTACTTTTCAAGATGTGTCCACTTCAAAAATTACTAAAAAAATATATATTCATTAAAAATTTAGCTAAAATACCTAGTATAAACTACATGGTGTTAGCTAATTTCTCACTGAAGCATTTTTTGAGATTCTAAAAGATAGTTAACATTTTAAGGGGAGCACAATAAATGCTATGTTATATTTTTTGATAGTAAAAAGGACCACTATGTATGCTCCCCCTTTTTCAAACTCTTAATCTTCACTATTTTAAAAAAAAAAAGTAGTTTGGAAAGTAGATTCAGAGCACTACAACTCTTGTTCTTGTTTCATCTTTAAATTTTGACCACAACTATCTTCATTTTCTCGTTGAACATTAGAGTTTGTTGATTTCAAGAAAAAAAGTGGCATCTTAAGACCCCCTTTTTGTGTCAACTTTGTGTGCTTACACTTATTATGTATTTTCTATTAGGGGATTCAAGTCCCATGATATTCCAATTTATACAGTTAAGATGTATCATCTTCCATATTCTGAGGCTCATCTAAGCTATTCATAAAGCTATTGAAACATTATGGTAGGTTATCCTATTTAAATTTATTACTTTTTTTTTATGGTAGGGACCTCTTTCATGTTTCCTATACTGCCTCCTCCTCTTTACAATTTTACTTGGCTTATCTGAGGAATCATATGGTTTATCAACTCCGCTCTAATCCTCTTTGTGATTATGGAGATGAGTCTTTCTCTTCATAATTATTTCTAATTTTTTTGATATGCTATCAAATGGGATGGTCAAGAATATTTTTTGGGACCAAATCTAAGGAAATGTTGAGATTATGATTACCCATCAAGTTGTTTATAATTATAACCTGATCAAGAGTCTCCTTCAACCCATTATTGTCAGAGGAGTCAACATGGTTGGGGTTGGAAATAAATTCATCAAAATTTATTTTGAAGGGAATGTTAATAGAAGCATCTTTCACTTTATTTTGGTTACTTTTAATTTGACATTCTTGTTCTAAACTTTTAGAAGCCTTATTGCTTAATTCTGAAGGGGCAACTCCTTTAGATATTGGGGAGCACATCATTTGCCTATTTGAGGAGGTATCTTTTGGTTCTAGGTAAGATACCATTTGGGTATCGCTTACCCCACCATTTCCATAGGATAAAACTTTATTACCATTAGTTTTAAGGACCTGATTTTCTGAAAGCAAGTTGTTTGCTTTGAGATCAACTTTCTGCTTATAGTTTCTTTCATTTTTATTTTTTCTTTCCAAAATTCTCTATTTAATTTTATCTAGCACCAATTCTTCTGCATTTTTATACCCCATATGAAATTTTCCCTCTTTTTTGGCTAATTTGATAGGGGCTTTTAAGTCAAAACTAGGGTCAACAGAGTCTGATTTTGAGATAACAGGCTTTGGATTTGAGCCCTTATGAGATTCATCTACTACATTTGTTTGAGGGATTATGAGGTTAACATCAGAAGATTTTGAAGCATTAGTAATTCCAAACTTATTATTACTAGAATTAGGGTTTTTACAATTTCTAATTGGTTCAACCATTGGAACTTGTAAAACAACATCATTTGAATTTGATACATCTCCACCCTCGAAGGGGCTTTCATTTATTTGAGAATTTCATGAGATTTTCCTTTTTAGGATGGGGTAGTTCTACCTAACATGTCCCTCTTTCTTACATAGGAAGCAGGTGTTTATCTCTCCTAATATATCTACTTTAATATAGGTCAAATCTCCATCAATTCCAACAACAATTTCTTTCAGAAGATCCACTCTCAGATTTAGGGCAACCAAGAGTATTGCATCATGCTCATTAGGGTTACACTTGTTTCTTCTAATCTCATTACTTTTCCAAATGAGTAAATTAGTTGGGAAAAAAATTCCTAGAACTAAGGGGGTATGTTTCTAAGTGCCACCTAACTTTGGTAGGACATCACTATAACTTCATCATTTAGGGTGTTTGGTGACCAAGCCATCGCTCTGAATATGGAGCTTCCCACACTCCAAAATTATTTATCAAGGTTTTTATTTTGTATTTCATGATCTTTGAAAAAAATGATAAATAATCTTCTCTAAAGTAATCTAGTAAATGTTATTTGCATGCCAAATTTCATATGCCACACAATATTGATCCATTCATCAAATAATTTCCTTGTGAGAATCCTATTACAATGTATGATTTAAAAGAAAAAAACCACCTTGCTAAGACTAAATTCTCATTTTGCAATAGCCTCTCTCATGTCTAAGTTAGGAGTGAGGAACACTTTTTTAGAGCAAGGATGAGGGGATTTACCATTTCCATCTTCTAGTTCCTAGAGTCCCAATTCATCGCCATTTTGAAGTTAGATAAATTTCACAAATTATGGAATGTGGAAGCATTTAATACCCCCCACAATGTCCTTAAACAAATTATGCTTACCCCTTCCATGATTGTTAGTTAATGCATTCGATTCTTCCACAAGCAAACCAAATCCATCGGGAAGATCTCCAATTTTTAGTATATCATCCTCCATTATGATATGGTATTCCTCTCCCTCCCGAAGGATGGAAAGAAGGTAAAACTAACCAAGTAATGATAAATTTTCAAAGAGAAAACAAGAGATTGATATCATTTACACGAGAAATTTAAATGTAGAAAAGTAGTGGAAAGAAAAGGATTAGAAGGGAGAATAATTACTAGGCAAGGTGAGTGTATAGGTTAGGGATTGCAAACCCTTAATGTCCTATGACCATGTTGAATACACATGTGTGCATGCTCGCTTGACACAAAAACCTCATATCTTATCGCAAAGCCCACCACTCCTCCCTTCTGTTCCACTTTCTTGGATCCATATGTTTTAATTGTAGAGAACACAGAATAATATCAATTCAAGCTCTCCAAGTTTAACATTGTGGACATCAAACATGAATTTTTTTATGAAAGTAGAAACTAATTCACAAAGAAACCTCTAAAATTAGGAGGTTGACTACTCATTTGATTTTGAATGAACTCTCAAAATTCATTTGCAAGAGAAAAAAGAGAGAGAATTGAATAAAATATAGAAATAAAACCTATCTATAAGGGTGATATGCCAAACAAAAAAAATCTATTTGCATCACATTATCAACATAAGACTCAATAGTCAATGTAAACAAGATGATATAGCTAAAAAATGAAAGGATATTTGTGTAGTGATTGATATGAAAAAGGTTAAAATATACTTGAAGTAATCAACCAATACTAGACACATGAACCAAGGCTACAAATGTAGAGAAAAAGTAGAGGAGAAACTAAGAGGATGAATAAAACATTTTTTTTATTAAAAAAAATATAGTGGTAGGAAAATAAAAATAATAGAAATATGACACAATTATAAACCACCATAGATCTAAAATAATACAATGTATTTGTTGAGAATGAGTATAAATATACACATTTCTCACGAAACAAAATGATAGTAAATCTAAACTTTCCAATCAACAAACCCAACATAATACAAAGAATTAAAGAAAAAAAGAAAAGTATAAGAAGAGCAGAAAAAATGATCAATGAATATCAATGATCACCATTTAATCTTGTGTTTGAAAGAAAACCTACCAAAAATAATGTTATCATGCATTACTACTACTCTTTTGATGTATAGCTTGACTAGAGACTATAAATGTTGAAATCATTATGTTAGCATATGATGTTAGTTCTCATGTTAAAAAACTGAGTTTTTATTTTGATTACTATCACTTCTTTTCATTTTCCCACTTATGAACTTAATGTTTTGAGTTTTCACTTTAATATTTTAGAGAAAACAATGATATATATAAAATATCTTTTACACTTTATTTTATTGTGAGTCTTCATATTATTTTAATATAAATTCCTATGAGTTTCCCTTTACAAAATGATTTGATCTCTTTTTTAAAACCACGAGCTCACCTAAAATTTTAGATTCACTTAAATAATAATCTAGTATCACTTTACTTTTATAATTGGTGAGGGTGAAAACATGTTCCTTTATTATTCCATCCATTCAAGGTTCAAGTCTTTGAAGATATGATATAAGAAATAAGACTAGAATTGTGCCTTGAGCAATTTTGACGTAATCGGTACTTAGTCAAAAAAATATTGACATAAAATTATGCTCCCATATAAAATAGCAAAATAAATTGATGAATGATTCAAAAAACCATGAACCCACCTTAACATTGTTTTTTCCCTTTATAAAATATATAAGCTCGTGTAGAATTTTACTTCTATTTAAAAAGACCTTTGATTTGACAGTTGATGAGGAATAAAATATAATTTTGATTTTGAAACCTTTCTATTTTCATATGGAAATTGGCTCTCACTTGCCGCATCACTGTTCACTCTTCTTCACATTTTTGAAGTCCTTCCTTTGGATATTATCTTCTAATCCAAATGGTATGGAGATACAAAGACACAGCTTGATCATATTTTATCTGTGTTTACATAATTCCATGTTGGCATATTCATTGGGTCATGCTTAGTCATATTGGAAAACATATAAATTATTGCACAAGATTATATATTCTTGGATAAATGAAATATATGCCCTCACGATATTGCTGTATGAATGTGGAACTATCATCATTCCTTTGGCTTGCGCCATATTCTATAATGCTAAGCAATACAGTCCAACTCTATCAAATGCAACATTGGTGGATTTTGATAATTTCTCCCCCCAATATTAAATAAAAGTGTGCATAATATTAAATAATAGTAGGAACCATTATTAAATAAAAATTAGAGATCAAGATAAGGAAAAAAATATTAAACATTTTATCTAGTCAACCTAAGATGCATTTTCGCATTTGTAACTTCAAAGACCTCTATAAATAGAGGTAGTTAGTAATCAGTTTTGAGCAAGCAATACAATACAATAGTTTTGTTGTGAAACAACACATTGAGTCATTTGTTTTTGTTACTTGCCTTTTCCCACCTACAAGTGGTATCATAGTTAGGTGAAGAGAAGATTGTGTCAACAATATACTCTCAACTTTCTCATCATACCCATCCTCTCCAACTTAGCCTCTTTATTAACATCAAATACATATTAATGAGAAATAATTTTGGAGAAAGATTTCAGGAGATTTGGAATAATACGCATTAACTCCTCTTTAAGTCTCTCACACTTTGTAGGTTGTAATAATAATAATATTTTATTACTCTTTCTCCACCATAGCTTTTTTGGCTTTTAATATAGCTTTGTTGTCATTTTGTAATTGAGAAGAACAAGAGAAGAAGTGAAATGAAGTTCTACAGAAGAAAGAAAAGAAACCCAGAGCAATGAAGCTCTATTGAAATTGTTCCATTTTTAATACTTATATATAAATCTAAAATTGTCTATTTGCTGCGATGCATTTTCTGTGTGTTGTAGACAAATTTCATATGTATTTTATTTGTCTCTTTTATTGCTGTATGCAAATATTAGTTTATTCTGTTCTCTAAATTTTCTGCTCTATTTTATTTGTTGCTCAAATCCTCTGCCCCTTTTCCCACATTTGGTATCAAAGCTTGGTTTAATTCCTTTATCTCTCTATTTTCCTGAATCTGCTCATTTTATGTTGACAGTCATTAATGGCTTACATGGCTTCCACATATGGTGCATCTTTCTCTATTCTGCATACCCCCATTTTCACAAGAAAAAATTATGAGTATTGGTCATTGACCATGAAAGCCTTGTTTCAATCTTAGGATGTTTGGGAGATAGTTGAGAGTGGTTATGTGGAACCAGTAGACCAAGCTGCATATAATGCACTCACTTAGGTAGAAAAAGATCTAAAAGAGCAAAGGAATAAGGATGGAAAATCCATTTTATACATTCATCAAGCAATGCATGAAATCATACTCCCAAGAGTAGTATTAGCAAAGAAATTAAAGGAGGCATGGGATACACTGCAAACAACTTATCAAGGTAAGGACAAAGCTAGAATTGTAAAACTCCAGTTACTTAGAAGAGATTTTGAGAACATAAATCTGAAAGATTCAATTTTGTGGAATCATATTTTACACATTTTTTTGGGCTTGTAAACCAAATAAAATCACATGGGGAAATGATAAAAGAGACAAGAATAATTGAAAAAATGTTGAGAGTTATGTCTGCTAAGTTTGATCCTTTAGTTGTTGCTATAGAGGAAACTAAGGATTTAAACCAGATGAAAATGGATGAGTTGCACACCTCTTTGATAAATCATGAACATAGGCTAAAAATATCACACACTTCCATAGAAAATGCATTTTCATCTCAGGCTTCAATGAGCTATGGAAGAGATAAAGGAAAATTCACTCCTAGGGGTAGAGGAAGAAATAAATTTAGAGGACATAGCAATAGTCCTATAAACCAAGGTGGAAGAGGACATAACAATGATCACTCTCATAATCATTCAACTAGTCAAATACAAGTCAAATGTTCAATGTCACTATTGTAAGACAAAATCAAAATCCCCAAGAAAATTATACAAAAAATTCTATGTTTATTGCATGCACAAATATTATTAAAGTAATTTCTACAAAATCACCAATTGAATGCAATATGGTTCAAGAGAGTCTAAATGATATTTGGTATTTAGATTCTAGCTATAACAATCAGGTGTCTAAAAATCTAGAGTTATTTTAAAGCTTGGATAAATCATTTACTTTAAATGCCACTCTTGGGAACAATAATCAAGTGAATGTTATGGGAAAAGGGACTTCTGATATTCTAACCAAAAGGGGGAGAAAATGGTCATTCACGATGTTTTTTATGTTGCTGGTTTGAAGCATAATCTAATGAGTATTGGTCAGTTAGTGCAAAAAGGATATATAATTTATATGAAGAATAATGCATGTGTTATTTTTGATAAAACCACTAGTACTCAGTTGATAGAAGAGGTAAAAATGAAAATAAATAGAATGTTCCCTTTGAGGTTGAAACCTGATATTAAAAGAACTACAATTGTAGTTCATCATATATCATAAAATACACAAGTTGGAGCAGCTTTCAAGGCTGGAAAGTCTCAAAATGTCTCTCAAGCTAGCTCCAAATTTTTTTAGAATGTCTCTTGAAGTTTCTCCAAAAAATAACAAGGTTTCTCTAGAAAAGAACAAATTTTCTCCTAAAAAGAACAAGTTTGCTCCAAAAAAGCAGAAATTGGAACCAAAGATGAACAAAATGATAGTGTAACTATTCAAATAGCTTTTCAATCAATTGTAAAGAATGAATCTTGGTTATGGAATTTGAGATTTGATCATTTAAACTTTGAAGGTCTAAATTTGCTACATAGAGAGAATATGGTTAAGGGATTTCCATTGATACAAAAATTGGAAAGAGTATGTGAAGGGTGCATCTTGGGTAAACAACATAGAGATAATTTCCCTATTGAAAAATTAGAAAGATCTTGTAAACCTCTTGAGATTATTTACTCTGATATATGTGGACCAATGCAAAATCCTTCCATTGGAGGTTGTACATATTTTCTAAATTCTATTGATGATTATACAAGGAAGACATGGGTCTACTTTTTGAGGCATAAATCTGATGCTTTTGGAGTCTTTCAGTAGTTCAAGGCTCTTGTTGAGAAGAAAAGTGGTTTCTACATAAAATTATTAAGGATTGATAGAGATGGTGAGTATAGCTCTAATGATTTTCTAAATTTTTGCAAAAAATATGGTATTCACAAACAATTTAGAGCCTGCATTACACCTCAACAAAATGGTGTGGCTGAAAGAAGAAATAGAACTATCATGGATATGGAAAGGAGTATGTTGAAGTCAAAGTATTTATGAAATGAATATTGGGATGAAGCAGTAGCAACTATTTTTTATATTCTAAATAGATGTCCAACTACAAGTGTAAGGAATGTGATTCCTTAAGAGGCTTGGAGTGGTAAAAAGCATAGTGTTGCACATTTCAAAATATTTGGATGCAATGCATATGCTCATGTGCCTAAAGAGCTGAGAAGGAAGTTGGATAACAAAGGTGAGAAATATATTTTTGTTGGATATTCAGAAGATACAAAAGTTTGCAAGTTTTATAATCCAAATAATAGAAAATTAATAATCAATAGAGATGTTCAATTTGTGGAGAATGAAGCTTGGGATTGAAGTATTGAAAAAATAATAAGAATAGTACCAACTGATTCACATGATGATATGACTAATGAAGTGTTACAACAACAAGGTATTCCTCAAAAAATACCTCCTTCCACTCCCGGACATGGAATAAAAGTTTTAGCATAAGCTACACCTCCTTCTACAACAAGACTTTAAAGAAATCAGATTTTTTTCCCATAGAGAAAACTCCAAAATGAACACCAGCCATAGCACCATCAGAAAGTCCATAAAACTCAATTGATATAAGTAGCTCATTGGATCCTACATTGGAAAGCTTATTGCAGTGAAAAACAATGAGTTTAAGAGATATCTATGAATCTGATTTTAATGTTGAAACATAAAATTCCTTTTCTATTTTTTTCTTTTTTTAGAAGTTGTTGATCCAATGTTTTTTGATGAAGTAATAAAGGATGAAGTATGGACTAAAGCTATGGATGAAGAGATTGAAGCTATTGAAAAGAATGACACTTGGGAGTTGGTGGATCACCTACAAGGAAAGGATGTCATAAGCATAAAATGTATTTACAAAAGAAAGCATGGCATGGATGGAAATATGTTGAAGCAAAAGGAAAGGTTGGTTGCTAGAGATTTCACTAAAAAGCATGGTATTGATTACAATGAAACATTTGCACCTGTAGCTTGCTTGGATATGGAAAGAACTTTTTTGGCCATTACATCCCAAAAGAAGTGGCATGTTTTTTAAATGGATGTAAAATATGCATTTTTAAATGGATTATTGAAGAGGAAGTTTATGTAGAGCAGCCAAAAAAAAAAGAAATTTCAGGTCATGAAGACAAAATATACAAACTAAAAAAGGCGCTCTATGGACTCAAGCAAGCTCCTAGAGCATGGTATAGTCGGATTGATTCTTATTTAATTAAGAATGGTTTTAGTAGGTGCAAAAATGAGTCTACTTTGTATATCAAGATGGATGAAGAAGGTAAAATGTTGATAGTTTTCCTTTATGTAGATGATTTGATTTTTATGGGAGATATTTCTATAAGTTCCTTTAAGGATGATATGATGAAAGAGTTTGAGGTGACTGATCTTAGTCTTATGAAATAAATTTTGGGAATAGAAGTTAAGCAATCAATAGATGGTATTTTTTTTTCTCAACCAAAATATGCAAGTGATGTGCTAAAAATATTTAATATGTTGAATTGCAAGCTAGCCCCTACACTAGTTGTAACAGGACTGAATTTAAGTAAAGAAGATGATGGCTCATTAGTTGATACTAGATTGTTTAAAAGGCTAGTTGGAAGTCTCATGTATTTGACTACCATGGGAATTGACACCATGTATGGTGTGATCCTTAATTCAAGGTTCATGGAGTCTCCAAAATACTCTCACTAGAAATTTGGAAAAAAGATACCGAGGTATGTTTGTGGAACTAAGAACTATGGAATTTTATACTCAACTATAGATGAATTCAAACTCATTGGATAAATGGATAGTGATTGTGTTGGCAGTATAGATGATAGAAAAAGTACTTCTGGTTATTTTTTCATTCTAGAATAGGAGTTGTATCACGGGCTTCAAAGAAACAACCCATTGCCACACTTTCTTCAACATAATTAGAGTATGTGGAAGCCACAACAACATCATGTCAAGTGGTATGGATGAGAAGAATGCTAGCTGAGTTGATGCATAAACAAGATGAAGAAAAAAATATTTATTGTGATAATAACTCAGCCATTACGTTATCCAAAAGTCATATTTTTCATAAAAGAAGCAAGCACATAGACACTAGATACCATTTTATAAGAGAGCTAGTGAATAACAGAGAAATATGTTTAGAGTTTTGTAGATCAGAAGATCAATTTTTTGTTATTTTCACTAAACCCTTGGAAAAAGATGCATTTGAATATTTGAGAAGTTGTTTGGGTGTTTATGCTAAAGAAGGATGTGCTGGAAATTTTTCAGAATGAAGTTGGATGTGTTGGAAACTTTTGAGAAGATTGTTGGATATAAATATAGATGCACCAAATTTTTTTATGTTGAAGGTGGATGTGCTGAATTTTCTTTTGAAGATGGATGCTCTAGAATTTTTGAGAATAATTTCAGCTAGTTGAGATTAAGGAGGAGTGTCAGAAATATAATCTCAACTTGCTCATTGTATCCGTCCTCTCCAGCTTAGCCTCTTTATCAACATTAAATACATATTAATGAGAAAGGTTTCAAGAGATTTGGAATAATATGTATTAACTCCTCTTTAGGTCTCTCACACTTTATGGGTTGTAATAATAATAATATTTTATTAATCTTTCTCCATTGTGGCTTTTTTAGCTTTTAATATAACTTTGTTGTCATTTTGTAATTGAGAAGAACAAAAGAAGAACGACAACGAAGCTTTGCAGAAGAAAGAAGAAAGAAACCCAAAGCAACAAAGCTCTGCTGAAATTGTTCTAGTTTTAATACTTATATATAAATGTGAAGTTGTCTAGTTTCTATTGTGCATTTTTTATGTGTTGTAGATAGATTTCATATACATTTTATTTGTCTCTTTTATTCTTGTATGCAAATATTAGTTTACTTTGTTCTCTAAATTTTCTGCTCAAATCCTCTGCCCCTTCTCCCATAGATTGAAGAGATCAAAAGATTTAGTGAGTTAGAAGAAGTCAACACATGCAAATCCATAGAGTGAGGGTTTAGAAAGAGACATCACATTATTTAGAAATACTACAGCTTCCAAAAGAAAGGTCATTGCTTGAAAGCTAAGTCACAAAATATGGAAATGCCTTAGAAAATATTATTATTTGAATAAATTGTACTAGTAATTTATGCTGCTACCATCCAAACAAGATTGCAAAGTCCTTTGAAGAAGAAAGGAAGGAATTGATCATAGAAGGAGACACGTCATAGAAGAAAATAGATTAGAGGAGGTTGTTACCATTAAAAGGAAGCTAGGTTAGGTGAAAGGAAATTAAAGTAGTTGCTACCAAAGAAAGCACCAGAAATCAATTTTTAAAGAATAAATATGATTTGCATGTGTTGATGTTGTTGGAGAAAAATGATGATGTAGTAGATGGTTGCCATTTTTAGTACACCACAGTTTGAGTTTAAGCCACCAAACTTCAAAATTTTACAATTTGCAGGAGGTGATTATGTTGTTAAAGATGAACATTTTGTTTCGATCCACCAATGTAATAGTGAATATAGTACAATGCAATCCTCATAAGGATGTGAAGGAATCGTTGAAGCTCATAGCCCAGATGGGTATGTGCAAGATCATCATGGAAAAAATAGGCCCTTAAGTGGCAAAAAATTTAGAAGAATCAATGTTAGGAAACTTGACGTAAAAAAATGAATAAGTTATCTATATTATTTCAAAAATATGTAAGAATAGAATCTATAGAAAATTGAATGTAGTTTATAAACTACTAGGTTTATTTAAACAAAAAAAGTTATATTTGGTGAAAATTTGAAATTTCAATGCAGTAGTACTTAAATTTTAGGGGAAAAATAAGAAGTAGGTGTTTGTTTGACCACTCTAACCACAATAAAATGATAATATTTTAGATATAAGTAGAGGAATCATCTCTCGATGTGGTGCATATTTTTTTGTAATTTTTTTTTCTAAGTAAACAATTAATTATGAATTTTTTATTACAACTTTTAAAAAATATAAAAACTTGTATGTCGACCACCTTAACTTGGTCAAAACTTCATGAAATTCAATTTTATTTTTTAATCCTATAGTATGTGAAGCATAGAATGTGATGCATGTTTGATTCAAAAAATGTGATGCTTTTTGAAGCTATAGATTTTTTTCAATCAACCTATCAATCAAAACTTTAGTCATAATTCAAATAGAAAATGAATAATAATTATTTATTAAATTCAAAGTAAAACATAATTTATATTGGTGGAAAGCTGAGAATCTCCTTTAAAAACCCTTTTTTGTTTCATCAATTTTGGGTAAAAAAGAAGTCGTCAACCACATACCGTACACATACCCATCATATTGCCAGTTTTTGGCCCATCATGATCTTGCACATACCCAAATTGTAAATTTGAATTAGAATTTTCCATACTCCAAAGAGGAAGCCACAATTTTTGGAGGCTGATTTAATTTGAACACAACCATATCTGTTGAAGTGTTGTTGTCCAGTGTTGGTAAAAAAGATCATTGAAGATTAAAGGTGCGCTAAATTGTTGGGATAAATTAAATCATAGTACCTGGGTGGGTTGACATCATGGCATCAAGGAGTAATTATTTATAGCCCCAAATATAATTTTTTATAGGTAAGAATTATAATAATTGGGTAGTAGAAATGGAAACATTATTTCATTCTCAAAATTTATTGGATATAAGAGAAAGAGGGTCTTTAGAATAACATGATGAATCACTGTTAACGAAAAATCAAAAGGATAATAGGAGAAATGATGTAAGGGATTTTCAACTCATTCAACAAGGTATGGATGAAATTGTTTTTGCTAGAATTAAATGTGCAAATTCATCTAAGAGAGCATGATAAATAGTTAAAATTACATATCAAGGTACAATCAAGATAAAAGTAGTCAAGTTGCAATCACTTAGAAGGGATTTTGGAAATCCTTAAATGAAAGAGCTCTATATAATAATTCTTAGCCCAATTAATGGATGCTTTTTTATCAGATTAGAGCAAATGGTGATGAGTTAATATACCAAAATGTTGTAGAAAATATTCTTAGATGTTTTCCTAAAAAGTTTGATACTATTATGGTTGCAATTGAAGAATCTAAAAATCTATTACAATTATCAATAGATGAGTTTTTTGGATCATTGCTATCTCGTGAATATATGTTGAATATGAATAACAATGTTTCATTGGAGAATACACTCAAATCATATACGACATTTGGTAGAGATAGAGGAAGAGGAAATTCAAGATTCAGAGGAAGAGGCTAAAACAATTTCAAAGAGAATAAAGAAGAATTCCTAATCTAGGAGGAGGGCCAAGTCAAGGTTTCAGATCTAGAAGGCTTGGTAATAATCAATCTACACAAAGGTATGACAAGTTTAATATTCAATATTAATATTGCAAGAAGTTTGGAAAAATTACAAATGAATGTCGAAAGAAAAAGATGCAGGAAACCATAATGCAATTTTTTTTTTTCAGTAGTTCAAGGAAATTGTTCATTACATGTCACGTAGATCAAGAAAATTCAAGTGATTCTTGGTTTCTAGATAGTGGGTGTAGCAATCACATGATAGAAAATAGAATTTTTTTTGAAAGCTTGGATAATTCAGTGAAGTTAGAAGTAAAATTGGGTAATAATAATATAGTGGCAGTCATGGGTAAAGGTGCAATCAATGTGGTAAAACATATTGGTAAGAGGCCCATTCCTGATGTTTACTTTGTACCTAGTTTGAAATATAATATCTTAAGTGTTGGTCAACTTGTATGAAATGGTTACAAAATAATTTTTTAGAATAATGTTTTCACTATATTTGATGTACCTCCTAGTAACATGGTTATTGAAAGGTTTGAAATGATAAATAACATGTTGTCTCCACTTTAGAAGAAGAGTGAAAAGGTAGGGGGAGTTGAAGCAAAATTTAAGGAAACTTGTCTAGATCAAGCATGGGTATGATATTTGAGGTATGATCATCTTCACTTCAAAATATTTTATTTATTATAGAAGAAGAAAATGGTAAAAGGATTACCCCCAATTGAAGAGCCATTCAATTCATGTGAAAGTTGTATTCTCGCTAAACAACATAGAGAAATTTTTCCAAAGGGAATGTCATATAGAGCATGGGAATCCTTAGAACCTGTGCATATAGATTTATGTTGTCCAATAAAAAACACCATCATTAGGGGGAGCATTTATTTTCTAACTTTCATTGATGATTATAGTGGGAGGACATGGTTTTATTTTCTTAATTATAAATCTAAAACATTTGAAAAGTTCAAAGAATTTAAAGCATTGGTTGAAAAAAAGTGGTCTATTCATCAAGCTATTGAGATCAGATAGAGGAAGTGAATATAAATCAAATGAGTTCTTAGATATTTGTAGGTTCCATGGAATAAATAAGTAGTTAACTACAAGTTATACACCTTAGAAAAATGATGTCACAAAGAGGAAGAATAGAACAATAATGGAGATGGAAAGAAGCATGTTGAAAGGTAAGAATCTATCTAATAGATGTTGGGCTGAAGTAGTAGCTTGTGTGGTATATATCTTGAAGAAGAGTCCAAAAAAAAGTTTGAAAGATATAATCCCAAAAAAAGCATGGAGTGGTAAGTAGATCATAGTGTATCTCATTTTAAATTTTTTGGTTGTGTTATATTTATATGTGTGCCAAAGGAAACAAGAAGCAAGTTGGATGACAAAGGTTAGAAGTGATTTTTTATTGGTTATTGTGAAAAATCAAAAGCTTATAAGTTGTTTAATCCCATCAATAAGAAGGTTATTATTAGTAGTGATATTATATTAAAACAAGAAGAAGCTTGGGATGAAAGTATAGATAAAACAATTATAGTTGCTACAAAAATATCTCATAGTGAAGAAGGAAAAGATCAAGGAAATCAAGATGATCAATCTACTATGCAAGAGGGTAATCCATCAAGAAGTACACAAAAAGAAAATATTGAACAAGGTGAATCATCAATCCATTTCTCTCCTAATTCATAAGTAATGATTCTAATCCTACACTTGCATCATTGAGATAAAGAAATAGAGTAAGAAAACGAGACTGTTTGCAAGAAATTTATGATTGAAAGGAGAAGGAATAGATTTACAATCAAATTTTCTTTATTTTTTCATGATCCTATATATTATGGGGATGAAATTAAGAAAAAAACATTGGATTAATAGAATAAATGAAAAAATTAAATCCATTGAAAAGAATGATGAATGGGAGTTAGTAGATTTACATAAAGGAAAAGAATGCATAGATGTGAAATGGGTTTACAAGATTAAGTTCAATGAAAATCGAGATGTTGAAAAGTAGAAGGAAAGGTTAGTATTTAATGGATTTGAAAAACAATATGGAGCTGATTATAATAAAAAAAATTCACTCGAAAGACTTGATATAGTTAGAATGGTATTATAAATTGTAGCTCAACATGATTAGAAGGTCTACCAAATGGACGGGAAATCAACCTTCTTGAACGGTTTTCTAAAGCAAGAAGTTTATGTGAAACAACTAGTAGGGTATGAGGTAAGTGGATATGAAGACAAGGTATATAGGTTTAAAAGAGCACTTTATGGACTCACATACCTACACATAGATCATTGTATTGCTGAATAGATGCATACATAATGGATAATAGATTCAAAAAAAGAAGCAATGAGCCTACACTATACATGACTTGATCAAAACCAAGGTTAGATTTTAATTATTTTTTTATATGTTGATGACTTGATCTTTACCCGATTTTTGTCTATAGACATGTTTAAATTAGTCATGAAAAAGGAATTTGAAATGAATGATTTGGGATTAATGAGATATTTTCTAGGAATTGAAGTTGTACAAAATGATAAAGGAATTTTCATTTGTCAAAATAAATATGGAAAATATGTATAGAAGAGGTTTAGAATGATGAATTACAATTCAACATATACTCTTATAGCAATAGGTATAAAAAATAGTGAAGAAGATAAAGGGTTCAGTGTTGATTCAACTATATTCAAAAGACTATTTGGAAGTTTGATGTATCTTACAACAACCAAGCTAGATATTATGTATGAAGTTACTTTTATATCTATTACCATGGTTTTTGTCATTCCCCTAAGATTATGCCCACCCACATAATTAATTTTCTTGGGTTTTGAGTGTTATTTTTTGAAGGTTTCAAAACCAGGTTGGGTCCCACTCAAGTTGTCACAACCCCATTTTTTTCTCATGTTTTGAAGTTATTTTTAGAATCTACTTTTGTGATTGGTTATTTTGGTAAGTTCTTAAATTTTTTTTGGGTCTTGAAGTAGTTCTCACAACTTTAAAAAATGATGATAAGGGGAAGATGGAGTTAAACTATAGGAAAAATAACATAGTTTCAGAACCTTCATAGTTGTTGGTCCCTGACAGGGTTTTGATAACCTGTTCTATTTTTGATGACAAGTGACTTCATTTAAGCATAAGCAATTTTATTGATTTTGAGGCTCCTTTTCAAAGATCATTTGAGCTTTTGGATTTTTTTTAAATTCCAAAATTTTTTACCTTAATGAAAGATATCAAATAAAAATGATTAAGTGGAAATTGAAAAGGTTTTGTAAACCTTGTTAGATTCTGATGAGGTTCTCAAAACCTCATTGAAACTTGGTGTTGGTTCCACAACTTTCTCTCAAAACTGTCATTTTGTATTCAAAGATATCTACTTGGCTAGAAGAAAGTGGTTAAGAAAATGAAAATAATATGTTATATAAAGAACATTAAGAAAAACAAAATATTATTAAGTGAAAATAAAAAAATCTACCACATGACATGAAGCAGTTAAAATATAAAGTAGGAAACAAATATATTATATTATATGGGGAGACACATATACAAAATTTTATACATAGAGAGAGAAGGTTGAGATGCAAATTTCCTCTACAACCTGCTAAATCCTTTCAATTTGTATGGGATAAAATAGGATTTCATAAAATTATACATAGTATGTAAAGATTTCCATTACATTCTTCTTGAGCACCTCACACAAGAGAGTAATAGATTGTTTGATTTCTTCTTTCTTGAGGGTAGTAGCAATATAGATGACATCTCCAACTAGGAATTCTTGTGGATTCTCACTCAAAAATCCTAAGATAGACTCAACATTGGCTCTATACATTGACCTCACTAGCCTCTTGGTGGCTACAACACCCCACTCAAATTTTCCAAAAATACGGACTATTTTGTAGATGAAACTATCCAAGAGTTTAGAATTATGATCATGAACTCACACTAGGAAATTATCTCCTATAATCCTCTTAATTAATCCTTCTTCAATATCATCCCTTATAATGAAAATATCTCTTAGCTGGTTAGCTACTAACAATCACATCACTCAAGTTGCTCAATATTTTGAAAGTAAGATTAAAATATGAAGAGAGAATTGCAAAACCTTTGAATATAAAGAGATATAAGATGAATATCATATCTAGAAGATAATCCATGAGAATATTTTCTCATTAGAAACTAGCAGGAAATGACACCACCAAAATGTTTTATATTAAGATAAAATAGCGAATGATGTGATGAAATTGTCATATTTCTAGTTGGATAAACTTCGTCATTGATAGAAAATATTTTATTAAATCCTCTCCCATGCATGGGGTCATAGCAAATATATAATTAAATTCAAATATTAGGAGTTGCAGGTCTTCAAATGTATGAAGGGCCAACAAACTTACATGTATGTAGTGGTGATATATTAGCTCATCAAACTCAAATTGATATGTGTTATATCATTATGATATTTACAAGAGATTCATAAGATGATTAAGGAGTCTATTAGAAAATAATTTGGCAAAGGTCATGAAACAATCATTTAAAAAATGATGGTTATGAAAATTGAACAGTCCTGAGAATGAAGATCTATAAATATGTAATTGAAAGGCATTGGAAAAGGGTCTTCTTTTTTTATTCCCATTGTAATGTGATGTTAAAGTAGAATTGATAAATACAGAATAATAATTCACTTGTTTTTGAAGATATTCATGTTGTTTGTGAAAATTGGAGATTTGGATGTGATGCTTAATGTTTATGCATAAGTACTTGAGCTTAAATAAATGCATGGGTGTTCCTTCCTTTTCTAGTGTGATACTCCAATAATTTACATTTATTTTCTTTTGGAATCAAGTAAAATTTAATTTGAAAGATATTTTATCTATTGTTTATACCCCAATCTATGTGTTGAAGTATTAGTAATATTTGTTTTAAGTCCCCAATCTAAAATATAATTTTAGAGGGGGTTGAACCTTGTTAAAATTCAAAGGAAGATCACAATAGAATGGTGATCTCTCCAACTATTCATTGATTATTTATCTTCTTTCTGGGCAATCAAGAGTCATATTAAGCTATTTGTCAAGAAGATAAATCTGTCAATGAATAATATCTAGATTCATGGACTCACCCAACAATTCACATTGACAAGTTAGAAAAATAATATTGAGGTATATTACATGGACTATAGATTATGGGATATTTTATTCCAAAATAGATAAGATTGAGTTTATTGGATATATAGATAGTAATTTTTCAAGAAGTATAGATGATCAAAAGTGCACTTCAAGATATGTAGTTCACTTTGGAACATGAATAGTTTCATGTGTATCAAATAAACAACCTATAGTGACAATATAATCCACAGAAGTAGAGTATGTAGTATGTAAATCAATAGGATGTCAAGCAGTATAGATGCAAAGAGTTTAGATGGATTTAATACATGATCAAAAGAAACCAACACCAATCTATTGTGATAATAAGCACACAATCACATTTGTGACCATTGAAATTATACTCCCTTCTTGGAGATAGTATAATCCTTGGCCTAATTTGGACATATCTTGGGTACCCTTGCATTAATTATCCTTTAAGTTAGCATTTATAGCCCCCTAAGACCCATTATTTTGGATCTTGAGGATTATTCCACTCAAAAATCATATTAAATCTTAACAAAAAACATTTAAGACATTCAAATCTTGAAAAACCACCTCAAAAATGTTAGGTGGGACTCATTCATCACCTTGGGTGAATGAGTACCCTTTAGCGGGACCCATTCACCAAGGGTGGTGAATGAGTCCCTTTTCGAGCATTTTTCAAGTTTGAGTGGGAAATTCACCAAATTAATTCAAATTTCTGGTGGATACCAGCCTTTGAGGTTAAATAACAGTCAATTACGTGTCAATTCCTATAAATAAAAGTTTCTAAATCATTTTCATCACATATAAGAAATTCAAGCATAATTGTAAGCCCTTTGAGCAAGCAACTTCAAGAGTGAAAGTTTAGAATCTTTCACAAGAGTATTCATAAGTCTATTTTCAACAAAGTTGAAGCTTTAGAGTAGCATTAAAGTGTTTTTTTTGGTCTTCAAGCTCACTTTCATTCAAGATATAGTATTTTCAATTGTTGATCATAGATGCCTATGGTGAATCATGAAGAATTCTAGGTTGGGGAGATGCAACTAGCCATCAAGCCAAACCTAAGGACTTGTTTTCTAAGTGATTCCATCTTCCATTGTCACTCTATTTTCAGCCTAAGGAATGTTTATACATCATTGTAGTTAATTTGAGGTGATTGGAGATCTCTTAAGGTGAATCATACATCATTCAAGTTATTTCATAGATCTTGGTCTTACACATTAGAATTGGATTGCATCATGTTTCAAATTTCTTAGTCTTAGACACACATAAGTCTAGGGTTTGTATGCACATTTCATTATTACCTTCAAGGTTTAATTAGCAAGCTAGGGATTTGAACGAGGAAAACCACCCATTAGAAAATCAACTTCTATTATGTTTTGTAGGTATTTTCATAAGTTCGGATCTAGAACTCAGTTTGGAAGGAAAGTGTAGGTGTTGGAGTGTAGATTATAATTTCTAGTTTCTAAAAAAGAAAAATGAGAATAATTCACCATTAATGGAAAATGAGTCCCATTGAAGGTTTTTTTCAGATTGGTTTTCAGATTCTAGTACCCTTTTCCCCAAAACAACTTTCTAGGTAGAAACCCTGATCTGGGGTTGATTTGCCTAGATTGGCGAATGAGTCCCAACATGTCAAAAAGTTATATTTTTAGAATTTTAGAGCCATTTCTAGTCTTCACTTTGACCTATACAAGTTTTAAAGTGAAATATTTCTATTTTTCTTTCCTATTTTATCTTATTTTCATTTAATTTATCTTTCTAGGTCTTTTTGCATATCACACTGTGTTTTCAAACATTTTGTATTTTTCAAGTTTACACTTGTTGGTGAACCCCTTTCTTGTCTCAATCATCTCCAAGGATATCTTATAGTTATATATCTCACATCCTTAATTAGTTTGAGATCTATAAGTTGTCCTTGAATGTGAATATTGTGAAATTGGATCCCTCTCCTTGTGCCCATTTTGTGGACAAGGAAGTGAAGCATCCATTTCTGGTGTCCACATTTTGGTGAACCCAACTTTTGGACATAATAATTCTGATTTGGAATGCATTTAAATCCTAGATTTAGCTTGCATTAACATTACATTTAGTGTTTTAAAATTTTCATTAGTGAAAGGCTCATATAGCTTACATTATTACATTTAAATCCAATGAAAATTATTAAAATTATTTATTTTCATCTTAGGTATACATCATACATTATAAATAACATAAAAATAAACCAAAAAAATTAGAAAAATCTAAAAAAAATCCCTCCTGGGACTCATTCATGACCTTGGGCATATCAGTCCTAGTGCAAGTTTGGCACTACTATTTTTAGAATTAAATTTCCAATTTTTAAAGTTTCTTTTTGCTCCTATTATTTTTATGTTTCAATTTAGTTACTCTCTGTTACATTTAAGTCATTAGAAATAGCATTATTTACATTCATGGAAATTATGGATAGCATTAAATTTTTGTAGCTTTCATTTTTAGCATTAGTTCCTAGTTCATTTGAACAAATTCATCAACAAACAAAAACTAAAAACTAAAAAAATAAAAATAAACAATTCAAGAAATGCTTCAATTTAGGAAAATTATATCATCCAATCCTTTTATTAGTGATGAATTATAGATGTTAGATGAAGCCCTTCAGGACTTTCTCTCACTAAGATCAACCACTAAGGCTTGTCATGAAAAAACAAAACCAACCAAAGTTAACTTACCCCTCAAGCCTTTTAGTAGTGATGAATTTGACATGTTAGATGAAGCCCTCTAAAGGATTCATCTCACAAAGCTCATCCACTAAGGATCATAGCGAGAAGCCAAAAATAAAAGAATTCAATGTGATTCAACCTCAAACTATCCTTTACCCACCTTCGCACAAGCCTCAACCTAGAAACAAACCTGAGTTCATCCTTTATCCACCTAAGAATAATGTTTTGAAGCAACCAAGTCAATATACCATTGCTCACACATATAACACTAGAAATAATCCACAACCACAACAACCCACCCTGAAAACCTTACCTTTCCCTAATCCCATATTTCCTAATGCTCCTCATTGGAGTATGATCTTGTTGAACAACTTAGGAATACTCCTGCAAAGATTTCCCTTTGGGACCTAATTCAAAATTCACCAAACTATCAAACTATGCTTCAAATAGCCTTACAACAAGTAGTGGTTCCTCCTAGTACAAATGAAAATGATGTGGAAACTCTAATACAAGGAATGAATACAGTTAATGTAGGCATTACCTTTTACCAACATGAGCTCCCTCCCTTGGAATTGAGAAAGAAAAATGACGCCTTTATGATAATAGCCCGATTCAATAGAATAGGTATTAAAAGGATGATTGTTGATAATGGCTCAACCCCTATTGTATTTAGTGTGAAACTCTTAGATAGATTGCATGTAGACAAATCCAAATCGATTCTATCTCCTTATCAATAAGAGGATTTGACAATTTTAGCAAGCAACCACTCAGTGTGATTACCTTACCTATTACAGTTGGAAAGGCTACCCTACAAACTCCTATTCATGTCATGCCTCATGACTTTTCATACAATATTATTTTGGGAAGACCATGGATTCATGATATGCATGTGGCACCTTTGACCCTCCATTATATCATGAAATACATCTATAACAACAAGGTATACCAAATTGAAATAGAACCAGAGCCTAAAAGTTGCTTACAAATCAAAAAGGGAAAAAAAAGTCCTCTGAGTACATTAATTCCAACATCCCAAATAGAAACTATAGAAATTGACAAGCAAGAAGAAGAAATAGTGTCCAAATTATTAGGTGATAATTGGGGTTCCTTTGAGTTCACACCTTCATTTATGGGAGAGTATATAATCACAAGAAAGGAGGATGAAAAACAAGAGAAACCAATGGTTATGTTAACTTAGAATTCAGAAGAACCTTCACAAGTATCCACCTCATCTAATTTGGAAGAAAATACAAGTTACACAACTAATTTTGATGAGATGAATAACCAAAAACCACCGAACACAAAAGAAGTGGAAACAATTTATAGGAGGAGAGGTTATGAACTTGTGAAACAATTGGGATACACTAGTAAAGGATGTGGAAAGAGAGAACCAGAAATTTGAGTTCCTATAGAACCTAACAAGCAAGAGACAAATATTGGTTTAGGGTATTTTTTTCTAAGACAACGAAAGAAAACTAGAGACCATCATTAAATATCAACACTATCATGTGCAAGCCATGAACCAATCTTACTATGAAGCATATTGAATTGCTTGACATGACTTCCCCACCATCATGGGAGTACTTTGAAAGTGATGAAGCCTTGAAAAAAATGTTAGGAGTTTATGATAAGTCATCTTCTACTCCTCCAAAGAAAAAGGTTACATGTGCTATGATCAATACCAAACAGAAAGGTGTGGCAAGTGAAACTATTGAGAAAGACACAAGTATGGACCGATATGAAACTAAATTTCCAATGTCTAATGCACTTCTATTAGGTGATACAATTGATATACCAATGAACATAGAAGATAAAGAAAAAAACATTAAGATAGGGAAGTTCCTTGATGATGAAGAACAAGAAGACACTACAATCTTACTCCATGAATTTCCTAAACGTTTTGCTTGGAAATACTTAGATATGCTAGGAATAGATCCAAAGATAGTAACACATAACATTGTCCTTATTGAAAATGCTAAGCCAGTTCAACAAAAGATACAAAACATGAATCCCAAGATAGCATTGTTGGTTAAAGATGAACTTGGAAAACTCCTTGATGCTGGTTTCATATGACCTATAGATTATTCCCCTTGGATCTCAATCATTGTCATAGTTTCAAAACCTAACAATCATATTAGGATGTGTACAAATTTTCATGATATAAATAAAGAATCTTTGAAAGACAATTTTCCCCTTCCTAATATTGACATGATAGTAGACTCAACTACGTGACATGCTTTGTTTTCATTCATGGGTGTATTTTCTGAATATAATCAAATATTAATCAACTCTCAAGATCAATATAAGATAGCATTTAAGACAGTTTGGGGAATTTTTTTATGGGTTATGACACCTTTTGGATTAGAGAATGTGGGTGCAACATATCAACAAGCTATGACACTAATATTCCATGACTACATACATAAGATTTTGGAAGATTATGTTGATGAAATCCTAGCTAAATTTTTAACAAGACAACACAATGTGATTGTCTTTCGAAAAATATTTGAGCAGATGAGAAAGTAAAACATGAGTTTGAATCCAAAAATGTGTCTTTGGTGTAGATAGCAAAAAACTTTTAGGGTTTATAATATCTCACAGAGGCATAGAGGTGGACACAAAGAAAAATTGATGCCATAATCAACATGCCACCTCTCAAAAACATTCTCAATTGCGTACATTACAAGGAAGAATCCAATCCATTCATCATTTTGTAGCATCTTTAGCTGATCGAACATTACCATTCAAACATCTTAACAAGGATGTGTGCTTTGATTGGAATGAAGATGGTAAATAGGATTTTGAGAGTTTGAAGGAATACCTTGCAACTCTACCTATTTTACAATTTTCCATTCCAAACAAACCATTCATACTTTACATAGCTGCATCATCTCATGCTCTTGCAACATTGTTGGATCAACAAGATGAAAATGGTAAAGAACATCCTATTTATTAGATTAGCATAACTTTAATAGATTATGAGAAGTGGTACAAAAAAATCAAAAAACAATGTTTGGCCCTTGTATTCGCTACTAGTAAGTTGTGACATTATTTATTGAGTGCGAAAATACAAGTGATGATAAAATTTGACCCTCTCAAAAATTTGTTTAATAAAATAGATTTATCAAGACACCTAGCTAAGTGGGTGATTTTTTGACTAAGTTTGACCTTAAGTTTGTTTCCCAAAAAGAAATTAAAGGATAAGCCTTATTTGACCACTTGGCTGACTGATCCAAGGGGATACTTTTCAATGAAAATTGAAGTGTTTTAATTTCTCCATAATTTTGCACCATGTTGAAGAGCTCTAAAATATAACTCCAACACAACTTGAATAGGTGAAAAATGAGCTCATATGCTCAAGTTATGTCTGGTCAAAGTTGGGGTCAAACTGGGTACAAAGGCCAATCAGAAAGCTAATTTTTTTATCATTTTAAAGATGGTAAAAAAAATGCTATGTTGAAGAGCTCATCGCCATGATTTGGATGATGTTCATTTTTTCAAAAATAGAGTCCTTATGCCAAAGTTACGTCAAGTCAAAGTTTTAATCAAAAGGGTTGACTAGTCAAAATGGTCACATCAACATGTGACGTGGTAGGTGGTGGCATGTTAGCATAGTTAGCAGACATGGTGACATGGCACTATCATAGTTTTACATGTGGAGCAATTGTATGTTGACATGTGGCATTTTTTTGGCCAATTAAATTCTCTATCTCTTAGCGGTTGGCTACTTGAACTGTTTGGTAAAAAATGAGGGGAGTCAATCCCCTAACCTTCCACTTACAAGAAATAGCCTCCACCAATTAGTCATGTATCATACTCATTACTATAAATGGCAGTGGTTATTTTTGTTTCTTTAAAATTTAAAATTACATTTTAAAAATTGAAGGCTGGGGGGATTGAACCTCTGATCTCCCCGATACCAAAATTGATAGCCACCATCATGCCACTATGTGGCTTCAAATATATTGTGGGATTGGTGGTATATAATGAAGAGATAAAACTAGAAACTCCCAAAACTTAAATTTAAAATAACAACCCTCTATATTTAAACAATCAATCTCTTTCTAAACTAAATAACATCAGTAAAAGCCCAAAAAAATGGAATAAAGGGGCTTAACTAATATATTCTAAAGATATTTAAAGATTATTAAAATCATTTTAAAGGGTTTAGGAGTTTTTTTAGAGATTATATGGGGGATATTATAAAGATTTATTATTGTAATGGGGGAAATTGGTTGAAACTTTTACTTGGAAAGGGAGATATGTAATATTTTTGTAATCATATGGTTAAGGACCATATTGGGTAAAAATTTTGTATAAAAAGGAGTGAAAATGGGAGAGTTAAGCAACCAAGCAATGAGTAGGGAGAGAATGATCAAAAGAATTGTGTCCATTTTTGTGCAACAGGAGAATGATGTCACTGTGCTGGAAGGAAATGGAGTTGTACTATTGTTGAAGCCTTGTAATCTTGATTTTGGAGCATAATAAGATTGGTCTCTATGTTGGAGAGGGTCCTAGAGACATAGCTGATTTGGAAAACTCCATTATCAATTGACGTTCTTTCTTCTTTCTCTTTTATCTCTTTCATTCTATTCATCATGTTTTTTATGCTTTGTCCATTTAAGCATTTCAATTACAATTAATTAGTTTTTTAAAGCTTTGATTAATCATTGTAATTGTTAAGCATTCAAATAGAAAATTTCTTAGATCCTAATTCATATCAAGTTTGTTATCAGAGCTTTATGTGACTAGTATTGCAAAATTGTATGCTAACATGTTTTAGGAAACAATGAGGTGAAGGCGAGCTAGAAGAATACAATCCTGAGATTAGAAAATGAAGGACTTTTCTAACAATGGAAGAAACTAAAGCTGCGAAAAGTACTATGCATGAGCTTGATGATAAGTCTTTTTAGTGAGCCTTTCTTGACATGAAGGCTATGCTGGAAGACCTTTATGTAGAAAAGAAGAAGTTCAAAAAGGGATTCTTCGAAGAAAGAAAAGAAGGAAGATCGAAAGGACAAAGAATGAAAAGCTCTAGAAGCTCCATCTCCTCTATCTTCCCCTTCTTCTCCATATTCCCCTTCTTCTTCTTCCTCTTCTACTAATGTTAATCCTTTCAAGAGAAATTTTAAGCCTATTATTAAACTGGATGTAAAATTTGAATTGCCTAAGTACTGTGGGGAGTTAAATGCCAAAAAGTTAGATGATTGGATCTAGTGGGTAGAAGTGTATTGTAGGATTCAAGGCCTAACAAAAGATGCTTCTAGGATCCTATTAGCCACTCTCTGGTTGGGAGGTACAAATCTCACCTAGTGGGAGAGTAGGACTTAGGAAGAAATTTCTCGCCATGGTAGGGGTAATATGACTTGGAAGGAATTTGTTGCTGCCCTTAAAAGTATTTTTATCCTTTAGGTTATATGTAGCAATTAAAAATGAATTGGAAAACCTTTAGGTAAGGTAAGGGTCAGTTTTTCCAAGATTACACCAACAAGTTTAGAAAATGGGCTACTGCTTTAAATGTTCCATTGCATACTTAGGATACATTACTTAAGTACATAGGTGGTTTGCATTCTTACCTAAGACATAATATTCTAATGTTGAGTCCTAGTAATCTAGACGAAGTGTCCGTCCAAGCCACTCATTTAGAGTCAAGGGGTAAGAACACTTTCAGTGATAATTTCTCAAAGAAACAATCTAAGTTTGAGGGGAAGTCTAAGGGTAAAGACAAAGATAAAGATAAAGGAAAAGGGAAGAAGAAAACTATAGTTAAGGAGGGTGATAATCCCACATGCTCCCATTGCAAGAAAGAGGGGAATGATGATTTGAAGTGTTGGAAGCTACATCTAGAATTAAGGTTGAAAAAGATGTGGAGGCAATAAAGGAAAGCAAAAGACTGCTATAGTGATTCAACAAGATCTGACTTTGGAGATGAAACAAAAATTGTTGTTGTCAGGGTCCAAGGTAAAAGGAAAGGTATAATTCTCTCTTTTGATGGAAATATTTCTAATGAAAATGCAAGTAGAAGTAAAGTATCTACTCCTCCTAAAGCTGATAAACAATGGAAAAAATTGTTTCATATTCGAGTTCTAACTAAGCACACTAAGATTGACACACTATTTTATATGGGTTCTCAAGTCAACTTAATATCTAAAGAGGTGGTAAAGAAACTTAATCTAGCTACAACACCTCATCCAAAGCCATATCCGCTTAGATGGGTTTGCAATCATGCTCAACTATAGGTAACAAAATAATGTAAATTGAAATTTGCTATCAATGCAAACTTTGTTGATGAGGTAGAGGTAAATGTTGTTCCTTTGGATATTTGTGGGCTTATGTTAGGGAGTCCTTATCTATATGACAAAAATTATATATTTTATAGGGGGCATAATAAGTATTATCTTTTTAAGGATGGGATAGAATACATTGTACATGCACACAAAGTTAAGACTAATGTTGCACTAGTAAATGTTGGTCATATGAAAAGGTTGGTCAATTCTATTAAGAAATTTGTATTAATGCTTGTAAAACCAAAAGAAGATGAAAAGGATGAAGCATTTAAGGGGTGTGATCCAAAGTGTAAAATTGAGATGGTCAAAATAGTTTCTGCTTATGATGACTTATTTCAGGAGCTAAAGAGGTTGCCACCTAAGAGAGAGATCAACATGAAATCTAGTTGCAACAAGATGTGCCTCTTCTAAACAGTGGAATGTATTGTTTATCAATTTTGTAGAATGAAGAAATGAAAAATAAAGTTTAGGAGTTGGTTGAAAAAGGAGTCATCCATCCTAGTACATCTCCTTGTGGTTCTCCAATTGTGTTGGTTCCAAAGAAGGATGGGTCTTGGAGAATGTGCATCCACTATCAAGCCCTTAACAAGATAACGGTAAAGAACATGTATCCTCTTCCCCAAATTGGTGATTTAATTGATCAATTAAAACATGTAGTTTATTTCACTAAGTTAGAATTGTGTAGTGGATATAATTAGATAATAATTGGAGAAGATGACACTTGGAAAATTGCATTTAAGGAAAAACAGGGATTGTTTGAGTGGTTGGTCATGCCCTTTGGGATTTATAATGTACCAACTACATTTATGAGACTCATGAATGATGTCTTCCATCCTTTTATTGATGATTTTTTCATAGTATATCTAGATGATACTCTTGTATTGGGCCGAAATTGGGAAGATCATATAAGTCATGTAAAGAAAGTTTTTGATGTATTGAGAAAATAATTTTTTTGTAAAGATTTCTAAATGTGAGTTTAATAAGACATCCTTAGTGTAATTAGGCTATGTCGTAGGTGGTGGTCAATTGAAATTAGACCCCATGAAGTTTGAAGTTATTGTAAAATGGCCTAAGCCAAGTATAGTCATTGAAGGAAAAAGTATCTTAGGTGTAGTTCAGTACTGGATAAAGTTCATTGCAAACTTCTCCTACATTGCATTACCATTACACGCATTGACCAATACGAAGACAAATTTTTAGTGGGGAGGTCCATAACAGAAGGTCTTCAACACTTTGAAGGAAAAGTTGAGCATAGTACTAGTTATGGCTTTACCATATTTACATCAACCATTCGAGATTGAGACATATGCGAGTGGATTTTCCATGGGAGCAGTGCTAATGCAAGGAGGTAAATGAATCTGTTATCAATTTAAAAACTTTACAGGTACAGTAATTAACTATCCTACCTATGATAAGGAACTTTATGCATTAGTTCGGAGTATTAAAAATAAAAACACTACTTAATGGGGAAAGAAACTGTAATCCACACTGATCACCAGCCATTTGAGTACTTGCACTCACAATCTAAATTGCAACAAAGTAGGCACTTTAGGTGGATGGGTTTTCTTGTATAGTTTCATTTGGTAATTAAGTATAAGAAAGGTGCCTATAACAAAGTAGCAGATATGTTGTCAAGGCCTCCTGTTATTAATTCTTTGATTATCCTTAAAGGAAGTTCCATGGTACATGAAAGTTTTCAAGAATAGTATACTAATGATGAAGACTTTAAGGAAATGTATTCAACTCTAATTACAAGAAAACATGTAGAAGAGAAAGATTACTATGTGTAGGATAACTTGTTGTATCATTTAGGGAAGTTATGTATTCCAAAAGGTGAACAAGCATAGGTAATCAAAGAAGTACACATGTTATTGATTGTAGGACACTTTGGGGTAAGAATAATAATGACTTAATTGCAGAATTCTTTAATTGGCCTCACATGTAAGAAACTGTAGCTAAGTATATTAGAGGTTGTGTCATGTGTGCAACAAGTAAGCCTAGTAATAGGAAATTGGGGTTGTACATACTTCTACCTATACCATCGCATCCATGGGAAAGTGTATCAATGGATTTTGTCGGGGGTTTACCTATGTATAGGAAGGGACATGATTATCTATATGTAGTAGTTGATTAGTTCAATAAAATGTGTATCTTAATGCCTTGTAAAAATTAGGTCACTATTGAAATGACAACTCAGATGTACTTTCAATTTGTATGGGTTCATTTTGGGTTACCTACTTCTATTGTATCAGATCTACATTCTCAATTCTTGGGGGAATTCTGATCAGCTTTGTGGGGACTCGTGGACACCAAACTTAAGAAGAGTACAACCTTCCATCTATAGACCAATGGATAGACAAGGGTAGTGAATAGGATATTTGTGCATCTTCTTTGAGGCTATTGTAGTAAACATCCTAAGTTGTGGGATGAAAATCTTCATTATGTGCAACACACATACAATCATGCAGCACACTCTTCTACAAAAAGATCTCCTTTCAAGACATGTTTTGGGTGTCTTCCAAAAACATTGATGGACTTTGATTTTGGGAAGGATGATGTTGAAGATGGATGCCATGAAACAAAGAAGGCTCTAAATTTCATCTAGAAAGTCCATGCAATTCATTAGGTAGTGGAAGCATAGTTGGAGAAGAGAAAATCCAAGTACAAGGCTCGACATGATAAGCATCAAATTGATCATTATTTTCAGGTTGGAGACTGAGTTTGGTTACATATCAATAAGGAAAGAATGCAAGGCGAAGGAAGGAAGCTCAAGCTAATTGAGTATGGTCCCTTTGAAATCTTGGAAAAGATTGGAATTGACGACTTTTGCCTTAATATTCCTCCATATATGCACATCTATTCGGTTGTCAATGTTGAGAATCTGAAGTTGTACGAGCCTCCAATGATACTAGATGAAGACACATACATTTAGGTTCCATTAGTTGATGGTATTTCACTAGAGTACATGTCAGAGTTTCCAGAGGATGTCATCTTAGACAAGAAAATAAGGACTTCACGAATAGGAACAATTGAGTACCTCAAAGTGGGATTGAAGGGAATGAATCCAAGTAAGGAAAAATGGATAGAGATTGGTAAAGTGAGGTAACTTTACCCTCACTTGCTTTCTGAGTAATCAAGCTTTCAAAGGTCTAAAAGCTCTCTAGTGGGGAGGATTGATCTAAGGGGATACTTTTTAGTGAGATTTGAAGTGTCTCAATTGCTCCATAATTCTGAACCATGTTGAAGAGCTTTGAAATCTAACTCCAATGCAACTTGAATGGGTGAAAATGGATCTCATACACTCAAGTTATGCCCAGTAAAAGTTGGGGTCAATCCAGGTATAAAGGCTAGTCAGAAAGCTAAATTTTTTTATCATCTAAAAAAGGGTCAAAAACAAAATTATGTCAGAGAGCTTGTTGCCACGATTCTGATGACGTTCATTTTGTAAAATATGGAGTTTGTATGCCAAAGTTATGCAAAGTCAAAGTTTTAGTTAAAAGGGTTGACTAGTCAAAATGGTGATGTCAAAATGTGATGTGGTAGGTGGTAACTAGTTAGTAGACATGGTGATGTGGCACTATCATAATTTGACATGTGGACCAATTGTATGTTGACATGTGGCATCATTCTGGCCATTTAAATTCCAACATGTGTCCTCATTAATGGCGAACCAACATGTGCCATGTGGCACTCTTCTCTATCTCCCAACAGTTGGTTAGTTGAACTATTTGCTAAAAAATGAGGGGAGGAGAGTCGATCCCCTAACCTCCCACTTACAAGATATAGCCTCCACCAATTAGCCACATATCATACTTATTACTATAAAGGGTTGTGTTATTTTTGTTTCTTTAAAATTTGAAATTGCATTTTAAAAATTGAAGGCTTGGGGGGGTCGAACATTTGACCTCCTCGGCACCAAAATTGGTAGCCACCATCATGCCATTGTGTGGCTTCAAAGATATTATGGGATTGATGGTATATAATGAAGAGCTAAAACCAGAAATCTCCCAAAACTTAAATTTAAAACAACCCTCTATATTTAAACAATCAATCTCTTTCTAAACCAAATAGCATCGGTAAAAGCCCCACAAAATGGAATAAAGGGACTTAAATAATATATTCAAAAGATATTTAAAGATTATTAAAATAATTTTAAGGGGTTTAAGATTTTTTTTAGAGGTTATAAGGGGGATATTATAAAGATTTATTATTGTAATGGGAGATGGGGGAAATTGGTTGAAACTTTTACTTGGAAAGGGAGATATATGTAATATTTTTGTAACCAAGATCATGATTTGTTTCTTGGGTGTTAGGATCAATGGGGACACCAATACCTTGTTCTCTAGCACCACATCCTTTTTCACTATAGCCAAGTTGTTTCATAAGCTCATATCCTTTTCCATAAATCTTTTTCATTGCTTTTGGATTGGGTGGTTGCTCGTGGTTAAGTTCATTGAAGTCTATTGTGTAATCTATTGTCTTGTGTCCTAAAGTGGTTGAGGCAGATTCTTGTAGAGGGTCATCAGAATTTTGTGTTGACATGATTGCTTTTTCATTTCCCTTAGTTGAATATTTGTTGATTATCTTGTATGCACCTATGAATGTATGTTTGAAATATAATGAACCCCAATCATCTTCTAATATCTTCATGACTTGTTCAATATGTTGTTGGTTGTATTTTTGTTGGAGGGGCTGCACTTGCATAGTTGGTGACACTATGTTTAAATGGTTTTCTTTGTTTTTCTCAATTCTCAAACAACTATTTGGATCGGGGTCAACTTCAAGTATGTGCACTTTGTTGTTGTAAATGTATTT
Organism: Sequoia sempervirens; assembly: GCA_007258455.2. Classification (NCBI taxonomy): domain Eukaryota; kingdom Viridiplantae; phylum Streptophyta; class Pinopsida; order Cupressales; family Cupressaceae; genus Sequoia; species Sequoia sempervirens. Next base: position 86,006,252 of record VDFB02256132.1, on the reverse strand, counting down.
CATTTTACGATGAAGAGTAGAAGGCATGCCATTCATTGCATGAATCCATGATCTTCCAAAAATGAGATTATATGAAAGATCGTTAGGCATAACATGGATTGGTGTATCCATTGTAACCTACCCAAATATAATAGGAAAAGCGATTACACCAAGTGGTTTTTTTCCTACATTGTCAAATCCATGGATAGACAAGGAATCAAGTTGGATTTTTGATTTATCCACATGAAGCCTTTCCAAAATATTTACACTACTCACATTAAGGGTTGAGCCACTACCAACAAGGGTTCACTTTATCCCTATTTTTTATATTGAGATATTATTATGAAAGCTTCATTTTGTTTTTGTACTTCCAAAGGGGGAAGTTCACTTTGGTGGAAAAAAATGCCAACATTCAATCCTTGAATTAGGGCTTCTATGTCATTTAGTTGCACATTAGAAGGGATAATAATTTGTCGTAAGGCCGTTTGAAGCATAGTGTGATAGTTAGGTGAATTTTGAAGTAAATCCCATAGGGATATATTTTTAGGAGTATTCTTAATTTGTTCAACAAGATAATACTCATTCAAACAAGGAGGACTAAGTAATATGGTATTAGGAAAAGGTAAGGTTGTTGGGTTTGGTTGACTTGGTTATGGATTATTTCTAGTGTTATATGTATGAGCAACGATATTATGACCCAATTGCTGCAACACATGATTGTTAGGTGGGTAAAGGATAAGTTTGGGTTTTTTGTGAGTTTGTTGTTTGTGTGATGGTGGGTAAAGAATTAGAGGATTCTTAGGATGTCCCACAGGATATGTAAGAGGTTCATTAATCAAGGGGGATCTAATGGAAACTTGTGCATTCATAACCTCATTGGTCTTGGTTTGATGTATCTCTAATAAAGGGAAATATAGAATTACCTTTTTACCATTATCTAAGGAAGAAACATTATGATTTTTATTATTTTATAGCACCATGATATTCTCCTTAGGAGGAAAGTTTTTAGGAGAACTACGAATCAAATGTTCTTGACATTCATGGATTGGTTCTTCTAAAATGACTTCATCACAAGTAGGGGGTGATCAATGGTTAAATTATCTTGCTCAATAAGTGTTTACTTAGGTGAAAAGGGACAACCAATATTCTCATGAATCTCATTGGTTTTTTTTTATAACATCAAATCATCTTTCTGAACCATATATTTTAGGAACTCAAAATGCTTTCTCTCTTCCTAAGATTTTTCACCTAGAAAGAGAGAGATTAGGTTCCTAGAATGCATATGCTTCATTCAAATTAGGATGTATACAATGTGATATGATATAAATGAGCAAATATAAATGCAATTGAATGATTAATATGATCTAAAATGAATGTTAAAGTTCAATTTAAGCTATGTTTGAAAACACAATGTGATATGCAAACAACTATGAAAGATGAAATTGAAATAAATATGCAGAACAAAAGGTACAAGATCAAATTTGAGTGCACCTGGATGATGTATGAGCTTTCTGGAGTGTCTGAGATGCTGATGATTTTTTTTATTTTTCATAGTGGGACTCATTTTCCAAGGGTGGCGAATCAATCCTCTTATTGTTGAAAAGGTGTCGGGAACTGATTTTTGATTGCCAAGAGTTGATTTCTGACAAAATGCATATTTTTAGATTTTAGGTGGGACTCATTCACCAAGGACAACATATCAGTCCTCCCCAAGATTCTCTAAAATTCAAAGTTCAACACTACTTCTCCAGATCTAGAAATGACTGAATATCAAGTTGTTGGGGTCAATTCTATAGAAAATGGGCTGAAAGTCACTCAAATTGCTTGAATAGATGATGAATTGATCTGAAGAGCCTAGTTGACTTGAAATCCACTTTTCAACACCTTTAAACCTATCAAATCTATAAAAAAGTGTTGTAAAGACAAATGCAAAGGGGAAAAATGTTGGAGGGTTAGTGAATAGGGGTTTTCCTTGGTCAAACCCCACTTTGGTAATCAAACCCAATAGAAATAAATGAAATGCAAATGAAATGATAAATGAATAACATGAAAGTATTGCAAACTTACCACATCCTTGAATAGGAAAATCTGAAGCGATGTCAGTGGCTGCTCCAAACTGCTTGAAAGTACTCGAGTTGATGATGCAAGATGCTTGAGCACTTGATTGAATGGGTGATTGTAGGAGATTGCTTGAATGTGTTAGGAGATGTAAAATGAGGTTAAAATCATAGATTTATACAAATCAAGTTTGCCTTACTATCTATTCATACCTCATCATAGTCTGGCATGAAGTGAATTTGAGTAAAATCTTGGAAGAAATTTTGAAAAATTTGAATTTAGGGCCAAGGGGGAGTCTTTCACCACCCTTGGAAAATGAGTCCCACCTAGGACCCATAGCCAAGTGTTGGGAAAATGTTCATGTTTAATGTTGTTTGTTAGAATATGACCCAAAAATACACCTAATATTAGCATATGAGGGCATAAAAAGATAAAATAAAGCATGAGAAGGGTGTAAATAGTAAAAATATGCCTAGAAAAGTGTGAAATATTGTTACAAGACCTTACAACACTTTAAAATAGGACTTGTTGATGTGTGAAAAGGTGGTTTTTAGGTGAATTGCATTAAATAGAGTTTAGAAGAATGTAGAAATGTCTACAAACTTCACAACACCTTCACAAGACGTCATTCTTTAAGTCTTAGCACCAAAATAAGCATGTTCAAGCCAAGATACATCATAAAATTGAAGCAACATAGCTCCAACACTATGAAACAAGGCCTAAAAGACCATTAAAATGGGAAGGGTCCATTTTTCAATGGTACACTTCCTTACAACTAGGGGAGATATTAGGAGAAGAACAAGTATGATTATCATAATCATGTATGGATTCATTCCTTTGTTCCCTAATGTCTTCCAAAAAGAGGGTTGTTGTATACCTTAAATATTTGATCTAACACCAATGTACCCTCATTATGTATAATCTCATCTTCCTTGAAATCACTCTCACAAGCCAAAGGAGAATGGAAATTAGGTAAGGTGATGTTTATGAATGTATATATGATTTAATTCTACAAGGTAAGGGAAGCAAACAAAATCTTAAAAAAAGGGTTTTTAGTTCTATAAAAGGAAGTTTCAGGGGCAAAAAGGGACTAAGTCACCCAATGTGGCGAATTAGTCCCAGTAGGGATTTTTTTTAGAATTTTTAGAATTTTTTGATGGGTTTTGATTTTTTCTGTGTTGTATGATGTATACCTAAGATGCAAATGCAAAATTTTTAAAAAAATTAATGGTTTAAGATGCAAAAATGCAACCTATATACACTTCACTAATGCACAATTTGAAACCCCAGAATGCAACTTAACTGATGCAACATGCAATGCAAGATAATTATAGGATGATAATGGACTCCAAAATTAGAAAAGAAAGTATTCTAAAGGTGGTTTCACCAAAATATGGAAAAATATTTTGGCACCCAAGGCTCTCTAACACTTCTAGGGTTTTGTACCTAAAAGGAGAGAGGTAGGCCAAAATGTGCAATGTCCCCACTCAAGAATAACGAAGTATGCCTAAATTAAATGTTCTAAATACAATAAATTGATAAAAGATATTGATCACTAATGCAAAACTAATAAAATGTAAAATTTTTGAAAACACAATGTGATATGTAAACATGTACTAAATGACCTAGAAATGATTATGAAACAAAAATGGAAAATTATAAAAATAAAGAGATGCACCTGGAAATGTGTTACAAAATTAAATGGAGATTGGAAATGTTGTTGATCCTGATATTTTGGCCTACTAGGACACTTCCGCCATTCTGGATGACCTAGTCCCAAATCTAAAAAAGTAGGGGAGAGCTACCCAACTAGCTATATCATTTGATGCTTCCTTCAAAAAAGGATATTCCATAACCACTTCACTCCTCTTTCTTCTTCTCAAGTAGATATTCATCATAACTATCTAATACTTGTTTAAGTATATCCACATCTGGCCATCTACCCAATTTTCTTCAAATTTTATTCTTTTCAACTTGGTAGAGGTGAACTTTTGCATATCTTCTAGCTTAGTAAGCTCCTTAAGAGCAATCTTCAATACCTATTTTATATCCATAAACCTATCAATTAACAAATAATCACCATCATCTCTTTTTTTAATTGTCCCTAGGAATCTATTATCCCATTTGTTCCTTAGTTCATCAAGAGGGAAACCATATTTTATAGGGACATCTTCATTCACAATCATGGCTATAATTGCCTCCAGTTCCACAATTTTATCTGCCAAATATTTTCCAGCCTATTGCACCTCATTCCTATGTGAAAAAATGAATGAAGAATAAAATTTGATAATGTTAATAGTTTTATCAATAAAATCCTCATTACCTTATTCAAGGATGGATTTTTCTAGAAGCACTTGTTGAGGTAGCTTATTGATTTCTCTCAATTACTTGACATGTTCTCTATATTCTTCCCCTTATTTCCAGAGGGTCTTAGCATATATTATCATGTCATTGATTGATTCCCATGTTCTTTCATGATCCTTATGACTTTTAACAAGCAATTCCTCCACCTCTTTGTTCAATCTATCATTCCATCTATGCAACATCCCTACTTTTCTTGTCATTTCAACAAGGTCATCAACTTATTTCTTACTCAAAAAAATTGGTGTCTTGGCAGCAGAAAATTACAAAGAAACAAGAGAAGATAAGTCCTTCAAGAACTTATGCAATTGATACAATTGACCTTTGAGCTAATACTTCCTTTGTTTATCATTTATCATCCTTGACTTAGTAGAAGAGGCTACAATATCAATGAGATCCATCTGTTGGTTCCTTGTAGGTCTCCCTAAGTTTACAGTGCCAAGTTGATAATCACTCAATTGCATCTCTTGCTTCTCTTTTTCCACAATGGGAATGGCACATTCAACTACAATTTCCCCATCATCTATCAACTTGGTGGAATGAAGGACTCAAGCCTTTTTCTTGGGCCTCTCCTCAATTTCTTTCATCATACCATCCTAGTTTAGGGACTATGGTTGGAATATTTGTTTCCTCTCCAAGTTGAGCTTTAACCATGTTGGGGTAGTAGGAGGAGTAATCAATTGTGGTGAAAATGAAGTGGTAGAAGAGAGGGGTTGCAAAAGTGTTACCTTTGGTTGAGAATCAACCTCTTATTGTTGCTCCTTTTCTACCATCTCTTTAGCAAGCCTATCAGCTTCAACTTTCTCTCTTTCTTCTTCCAATCTCATCTCTTCCAACATGTCATTCCTTTGTTTTTCTAATTCCTTATCCTTCTCCTACATTTTTCTTGATTCTCATTCTGCTTGGCTTATTCTTCTTCCTCTATTCTCTTCAATAAGATCTCTTCTTCATATTTCTTTCTTTGGGTGTCCTCTAGAGCCTTAGCTTTGGCCTCAAGGTCTTCCTTTTCTCTACTCTATTGGGCCCTTTCCTCTTCAAGGTCATGAAACTTTTGTAGCAGAGCCAACTTTTCCCTCTCTACATTAGCTTTCCATTCATTTTCCTTTTGTTGCTATAAGAGGTCCTCCTTCTCCTTATATTGCCTTGCTAGCTTTTCAATTTTTGCTCTAGCTTCCAACTCTTGTTGTTTTGCAAGTGCACTAGCCTCCTTTGAATATTCAAAGAGTTTCCATTGGTCCTCTAGAGTTAGGGCATGCTTGGTTACAACATATTCAATATCCTCTATAGATGTAGTGACTAGAGGCTCATGATTTTATTGTGTGGCTTGTGAATCTGTGTCTACATCATGAATCTCAACCTCCTTTTTCTTATCTTTTTCAGCTTGCTCATGGAGGCTACCTGTAGGTACTTCTCTAGTAGATTCTTCTAGGAGAGAAGGTTGAGACGAGGCTCCTTCTCTAGGTATTATAGTCTCCAAACCTTGGGACCCATGGGTGTCTTGGTTAGGTACTCTTGGATTAGCATCCCTTCTAGGGATAGGAGGATAATACTCCAATTTTTCTTTAGGGGTCCTCCTCGTCTTGGTTCTCCTATAACCTTGGGTACCTCCCACTTTTCTCTTATTTTAGGATTGATCTTCTGGATCCTTTGCCCTTATGACCACCCATTGAATACTGCTATCCATTACTGTATTGGAAATTTTTATAATATCTATAAACTCTTCCTCATCCCAATTTATTGGGTCCAAGTTCTTAGTACCTATATTTTCTGCTTCATACCTGGGGTCCAAAACTACACCAATGTCCCCATTTAGCAATGAAAACCATAGCCTCCCTACTCATCCTATATCCAACATCTCCTACCAATAAATTAATATTGACATGGAGGAATGCATCATTAACCCTTCTATAATGTAGCTCTAAGGTTTGTAGGTTAAATTGATCATAGTACTCCCATGCATTCTTTTGTCTAGGATCTTCTCCTAATATACCTACTGCATTCAATCCAGGGAATATGCCCATCCATGTAGCTAAATAAATAACATAGGAGTTCATGAAGAAGTTCTTTGTTTTCCCCACCTTAAGCATCTGATTGTGTAGGTTATCTGACAAGATCATGCCCTAATCAAACTATTTCCTACCATCCAAAATGGTTTCAATGAATGGAAACATTCATTCCTTAAAATATGTAGAATCTTTCTTTCCAAACATGCTAGAAAGCATCATGATTAGGCCATCAATTTCCTTCTTGAAGTCTCCCCTCTTGGGCCAGTCAAGAACCTTGATTAAGGAATTCTTCTTAGCCTTCAACCATTTTTTTTTCATGTGGGACCTATTTGCTTCCTTGTCCATGTTGAATAATTGTGATTCCTCTCCCTTAGTCAATTGCTTTGGGTTCTAGGGGGTAGGTTCATTGAAGACGATCCTTATCATTTGTGGAGATAGATCAATGATCACATTCCCCTAGAGATCCATACATTGTCTTGATGAAGGATTGTAAGCCCCTATTGCTATGAGTATAAGCTCTAGGCACTTATTTGATAAAGGAAAGAGTGTGACATGTGCCATTCTAGATTGGGCTATTCTTACAATCCTCCTAATTACATCCTCTATGAAAGTATCAACAATCAACTCCTCATAGTTGAATGGCCCTAGAATAGTGTCTATGACGTATGCCCATTCTAAATCTAACTTGTTGGCTACAAGAGTGGCATCCTAGTGTTTATATTTCAAGGTGTAAGGTAATTTCTCCACCTTTATCTTCTTTGGTTTCACTTCCTTTGAACTTTCTATAGCTTGTCCTTCCTATTGTGAAACCTCTTGAGATGCTCCTGACATTGTTTACTTCTACAAGAAAACCTTGGATTAGATCAATGGAAGGTACTAAACTCAGAATTACAAGTGTTACCTTTCATAATTCTCTATTCTTCCCTAGGTAGTCCTCCATACTTGGTGAAATTTTTAATCTGCCAGGAGTGGGACTAGGAGAAGATCAAGAACTATAGAGTTGAAACAAACAACACAATCGGAACTAGAACTTTCAAAGGTTCCAATATTTCATACCATTTGATGATTTGATTTCACCAAGGTTAACAGGATTAGAATCAAAATTGGAACCCACCAGGAGCGGGATCATTTCCAAAACTAAACTCTTAGGAAAAAATTTCATGGGCGAGTTTGTTTCCAACTTTGATTCTAATATGTATTGTCAGAACTAGGAAGATTCTCCTCGCACGACCACATTAGTTTGGACTCAGGCTTGACCCCATCCTGACAAACTAGACCAGGATGAAGTGAGCAAGATAATTTACACAAAAAAGGGCATGGCATGGAAAACCCTAATTCGTATGACCAATTGACCTAAATAAAACTAGGACATCAAAACCCTATGATTAAATCCATAAGACTGACACAAGAATAAGATTGAAAGGTTTTGAGGAAATATTTTAAATATTTTAAAACAATAGAACCCTTCAAAATGAAGCCCTAATTGAAACTAGGGAATGGTGGAATGAAACCACCACTGAGAATGGAGAAAATGATAGTAGAAAAATGAAAAAAAATGTGGAAAGAAAAAGACAAATGAAAATATAGAAGGACCCAAACAAAAAAAAAACACCAACAACAAGAATGGAAACACACAAAGATCCACAAGAAAAGTATTGTGAATGTATGGAGAATTAACATAGCAAGAAAATGAGAAAATAAAAGGGAACAAAAGAAATCCCACCTACCTCAAACCACAACTAGAAAGGGTTGAAAATTGATAGGGATCTACTCACGAATGCTCACTCACAACCAAATCATGCTCCTCTTTGAGTTGTTTTGGATCTTGCTTATTAAAGCACTTTAGATAATTGTAATGAGCCAAATAACCTTGATTAAGGTTTAGAAAAACCATTTCATGCATGTGAAGTGTCTGTAATTAATGTAGTTGGTCAAGGGAAGAATCAAAGTGAAGGTGGGTACATAACCACTATGTACATCAAAGGTAAAATGGGAGTGGAAGTGGAGTTGAGATAGAACCAGGAACTTTGTCAAATTTCCACATTTCATTCCAGATCCAACTCTAGTCTCATGAAAGGGAAAGGACAACAAAGTAGCAAGGGTGGGATCAGAACCAAATCTAGATCTATAACTTGGCAAAGTTCTAGGTTTGGATCCAACTTTGGTTCCACTCCTGACAAAGAGAAAGAACAAAAAAGGAAAAATAAAAGAACAAAGGAAACTGGGACCAGGGTGAAGCTTGTCCTAAAACATGATACAAAAGGAAAATAAAACACAAGGTAGACGAATTGGAGTGGGATTCCAAATCTTAAACTATTGTAAAGTTCTAGGTCTAGTTTTTGTTTTGGTTCCGCTTCTACAAAAAGGAAAAAAAAGAGGAAGAAAAAAGAAAGAAAAACCCAAGGGAGAAAACAAACCCAAGAGCACGAGAAAAGAAAAACAATGAAGAAGCCAACAAGGAAAGAAATAGGGCTAGGACTGGAACAAAAACTGGACTAGGAATCTTGTCAAAGTTCTAAGTCTAGTGTCGACCTGCGTCTTGAATCCAAAAAGATAGAAGAAACAAATAATTAGGAGGAAGAGGAATAAATACTAAGACCCAAACAAGATACTGAAAAGTTCAATCACCCAAAACCTCTGGTTCATGAAAATTTTAAACTTGAGTATGATCAGTCATGGCAAACAAAGTTGAGATGGAATCTCAAATGTAAATCAACAATAACCACATCAAATTTGAGTGTGTGCATGTATGGTGTATCTATTTATATAAAGGTTCTTCACATCCTGAAATAACTATATTAAATATTTAGGCTACATGAGTTGAATCCTTATGACTGTTGTGTAATGATATCTTGGGTATTGTTCTATTACCAGACAACCATAGCCCTGATAGAAATAGCTTTGGTTCTCTCAAAGCATTTCTCTACTACCAGCCAGGTGTCCATAGCCCCAATAGAGATGCTAGCTAGGTGTCCATAATCCCAGTAGAGATACTTGAATTAACCTTCTCATATTGAGTTTTTTCATTAGTGAGTGGTCTTTTCTTTTCTTTTCCATAGGCTTACTTGAATAAATTATTTTTCATATTTTCCTCAATACTTAGATGTATCATCCTGAAACGTGGGTTGAGAACTACAATGGACCTCATGAAAGTGTCAGGATTCATATTTTTCACCTAGATCTAGAACATAATGACCCTGGGACAAAGAGGCCTTCATGTAAAGAGTTGTTTTTATCTATTTCATGACAAATTTGTTAGGGTTAGAAATGGAAGATATCTAACAATTAAATGCAGATTTAATTAATAAACATAGAAACTAAAACACACACAGAATAAATCATAACGTGCAGAGAATTTAACGTAGTTCACCCAATCCGGGCTACATCCACCAAACCGCAACCATCCAATACTTTTATTATCCAATGCAAAAAACTATTACAATCTTACGAATAATCACATTTTTCATCATACTGTAACCCCCATCCAAACCCCTTTTTAACAAGCTTAGAAGCTTCCAGATTAGGGTTTTACAAAAATGGTTTTTTTCCTTTTTTTCCTTGATTTTTCCCTTTTTCGGTGACAACACGAAAAAGTAGGAGAATTTTTTTTAAACATACTGGGGTGTATAGTATACCATGGGCTATACAGTATAGCATGATCAGTTGCCACACACCAACAATATCCCACTTGGAGACTGATCAGGCTCCACACCATCACAATCTCCCACTTGGAGGCTGATCCTGGACAACACTGCTGCACTTACAGCTCCCATTGAAATAAGTACCTTGGACCCTGCTGCTTTGTTATAATTAAATTCAACCTTGAAGGCCAACTGAAGCTGAAGAGGAGCTCAGCTTCTCCCTTGTCACTTCCTTCATAAACATATCCACTGGATTGACATCTTTATGTATCTTGTCTAGCTTGACCTGTCCGTCCTCCAACACCGACCGAATGAAATGATATCTCAATTGTATGTGTTTTGTTTTAGAATGCAAGGCATAATTCTTTGAAAGATGTATAGCACTTTGGCTATCTATAAAAAAGTAATTTCCAGCCTGTTGTTTTACCAACTCATCAATGAAAAGTTGCAACCATATCATCTCCTTTGCCACCTCTGTTGCAGCAACATACTTTGCCTCTGTGGTGGATAAAGCAACCACCTTTTGCAATCGAGAAATCCAACTCACTGTTGTCCCACCAACTGTAAATACATAACCTGTGGTACTCCACCTGATATCTATATCCCCTGCCAAATCTGAGTTAACATAGCCTTTTAAATCAGAATTAGAGCCCCCAAAATATAAACACTTATTGGATGTACCTCTCAAATACTTAAGAATCCATTTTACCACATTCTAATGCTCAACTCTAGGATGATTCAAATACCTGCTAACAACTCCTACAACATGTGCAATATCCAGTCTCGTGCATACCATGGCGTATATTAAACTGCCTACAGCTGAAGCATATGGTACCTTGGACATTTTTTCTTCCTCCTCTTGTTTCTTTGGACACATATCATTAGTTAATTTAACATGACTAGGCAAAGGTGTGCTGACAGCTTTTGCATTCTCCATATGAAATCTCTGCAACACCTTTTCAACATAATTAGCCTAAGATAAAAACAAATTTCTATTTTTCCTATCTCTACAAATTTTCATACCAAGGATTTTTTTCTGCCCCCAAATCCTTCATAGCAAAATATTTTGCTAACTGTTGTTTTAGCTCACTTATGTGATCCATGTTAGACCTAGCTACAAGCATGTCATCAACATATAAACATAAAATAATGTAGCTGTCATTATCCAACCTCTTAAAATAAACACAATGGTCAGAATTACACCTGTTGTAGCCTTGCTCAGCCATAAAACTATCAAATTTCAAGTACCATTTCCGAGGTGCTTGCTTCAAGCCATATAAACTTTTTTTCAATTTGCACACTAGTTTCTCTTACCTTTGACCTCAAATCCTTGTGGCTGTTCCATATATATTTCCTCTTCCAAATCACCATGGAGAAATGTTTTTTTAACATCAAGTTGTTCTAAATGCAAATATTCAGTAGCCACAATACTTAAAACAATATGAATAGAAGTCATTTTAATAACAGGAGAAAAAATCTCATCAAAATCAATACCCTTTTTTTGTACAAATCCCTTTACAACTAAGCTAACTTTAAATATTTTCTTACCTCCATCCTCCTCTTTCAGCCTATAAACCCATTTTTTTGGTAAAGCCTTTTTACCTACAGGCAACTTGCATAATTCCCAAGTCTCATTTTTTAGCAAAGAGTCCATTTATTCTTCCATTCCATGCTCCCACTGAACCTTGGTATCCACCTGCATAGCTTCATCATAATATTCTGGTTCATCAGCATCAGTTAATAAAATAGTATACAAAGAGGGAGAGAATCTTTCTGGAGGTCTACTTATCCTTGAAGATCGTCTAATAGGAGTTTGTGGTATTTGTTGTTGCTGTTGTTGCCCAGCATGAGGAACCACTGAAACATCATTGTTTGGAATATCATCCAACACTACATAATCATTTTCTTTCTTCTCATGCTACAACAATAGATCTTTGTACAACACTTTCTCATTGAATATGGCATCCCTACTTTTCACAATTTTTTGATTTTCAAAATCCCAAAGCCTATAACCAAATTCATCAATGCCATATCCAACAAATATATATTTTTTTGATTTTGTATCAAGCTTGGTTCTATTTTCAAAATATACATGTGCAAATGCTTCAAAACCGAAGGTTTTGATAAAAGAATAACTCACCTTCTTACCCTTCCATGCTTCCTCTGGAATATCACAACCCAAAGGATTAGAGGGACCTCTATTAATTAAATAAACAACAGTGTTTATAGCCTCTGCCCACATTTTTAAAGGCAACCCAACATGCAATCTCATAGTCCATACACACTCCATTCTTGTTCTATTCATGCACTCAGCCACTCTATTTTCCTATGAAGTCCTTAGAACCATTTTTCTGCCTACGAATACCATTTGAGGAACAATAATCTTCAAGCTCTTTGCTCCAATACTCACCACCATTATCAAATCTGAGACATTTTATCCTTTGACCCATCTCATTCTCAACCAAACTTCTCTATTTTTAAAATTTTCAAATACATCAGATTTTTTCCTAAGGAAATAAATCCATACCTTTCTAGTCGCATCATCAATGAATATAACATAATACAGAGAGTCACCGAGAGAAGATACTTGAGCTAGTCCCCATACATCCGTATGCACAAGCTCCAATTTCTCATCTTTTTTTTTGCTTCCCATCCTTGAGAAAACTTACTCTCTTTTGTTTTCCATACACACAACTTTCATAGAAATCCATATTAAAACATTTTAGACCTGGTAAAACATTATTTGAATGAAGTACTTTCATACCTTTTGCACTCATATTCCCAAGTCTGTTATGCCACAATGCTAATTCTGAGTCCACAACAACTACATGATCTTCTACCTGTTGAACTACAACAACTGTTCTTGAACATTGACCTTTTTTTGTAACAATTAAAGTAGAAGGAAGAGTATGACCTGTACAAAGATATAAGGTTCCTAATTTCACACCTTTTTCTACCACTAAGGCACCCTTTGTGACCTTCCAATTTTTATCGCTAAATGTAACAACACAACCTTCATCATCTAGTTGCCCTGTTAAAATTAAATTTCTGCTTAACTTTGGAACATGCCTTACCTCATGTAGTAGCCAATGATTCATATTCTACAACTTAATCTTGATTCTTCCTTTTCCAACAATCTGACAGGCTTCGTTATTTGCTAAATAAACTAGCCCAAAATCCCCTTGGACATAATCAAGAAAATAACTTCTATGAGGGGTTGCATGAAATGAAGCCCCTAAATCTAACACCCAAGAATCATCAGCATTATCAAGGGAAAGAATCAAAGAATCCTCATCAGATTGATTACTTACCACATTTTCCTCTTTACTTCCTTCCTTTTTCTCCTTCTTTATTTTTCTGAGACTAGAAATCTTTCTTCAAATGACCCGACTTACCACAGTACCAACAATCCATCTTGTCTCTAGATTGGAACCTTTTGTCCTTTGATTTTCCTCGTGACTTCCCATGATTTCCAGAATTGTTTCCTCTCTCCTTTGTTCTGCCCCTGCTTTCTGCATTCAAAACACTACCTAATGTGGATGTTCCACCTAAGCTTTTCCTATGAATTTCCTCGCTCAAAATAACACCAACAACATCATCAAATTTCAATGTATTTGAACCAAACACAAAATTTCTAACAACCATTACCAAACTATTAAAGTTTTCAAGAAAAGAACACAGAATCAAAAGAGCCCTATCTTCTTCATCAATGTTTACTTTTATAGAAGTTAATTGACTACTGATCGTATTAAACTCATTCAAATGATCAGTAACTGACCCACCTCTTACCATTTTCATATTAAATAAACGCTTCATAAGAAATACCTTATTCAAAGTAGAAGACTTTTCATATAACTTCGCTAGGGTTTGTATCAAATCTTGAGTTGTCTTTACTGTTGTAATATTGAATGCCACTGATTGTGCCAAGCATAAACAAATACTACCAAGAGCATTTCTATCCAAAATATCCTAGTCCTCATCAGACATTGCTGCGAGTTTCTTGGCTTTCCCTTCCAATGGCTGCCATAAATCCTTCTGATAGAGATAGTCCTCCAATACATCTTCCATAACTGATAGTTCTACCCATTAAACTTCTCAACCTTCTTACCCTCGTCTGCCATTGCTCCCACTCAACCATGAGACTCCCACTTAGCCATGAGACCTTCCGACAAACAATAATCAAAACACAACTTGCTCTAATACCACTTGTTAGGGTTAGAAATGGCACATATCTAACAATTAAATACAAATTTAATTAATAAACAGAGAAACTAAAACACACATAGTATAAATCATAACACCTCTATTAATCAAAAGGAATTTTCATTGAGGATCTCACCAATTTGATAAGGACCCAACCAAAGTTAGTCAAAACTTTTGATGGTCCCCTGTCTTTTCCCTGGCTTTATCCCACAATAGGACAAGGTCATATATTCTAAAAGCTTTGATTTTTTCTCTTTTGTCAAACCAATGTTTGACAATAGATTGATGTTTAGAAAACTATTGTAAAGTAACATCTCTTTATTCTTCTAGATTCAATAAATTGTTTAGCCTAACTTCTATCCTATCATCATTTGAGTAGAATCCTTGCATAAACCTAAGAATAGGTATCTGTAGATGGATAGGAAAGACTGGGTCTTGGTTGTAGATGTTGATATTATGGATGCACATAGTCCCTGAAGCTACAATCTTCAATGGAGGACCTTTACCATGAAAGATAATCAACCACAAAGAAAGTGCTGCAACTAGGCATGCACAATAGAGATTTTATTGATCTGCTCTATGAGATCATATATTGATATTTGATTGATTATAAATGTACAAGATGCCTTGAATGTATAGGAAAAAGAGAAAACCTAAGGTGCATGAGATGTTGCCATGTGTCATGATCTAACAACATGTGACAACATGTGAACCCTATCTAGAAAATTATTAAATGTTGAGATAAGTTCTAGAAGGAAAAAACATCTTCTAGAAGGAATATTATCCCTACAAACATGGAAGGGGACATTACCCTATTTATTAAACGATTTATTAAAATCTAATCTAGGAATAAATGATGCATGACCTAAGTTAACATATGCTAGTGTATTAATTAATTTAATTACACTAACAGTAGACTAACTTGAATAGTGAGTTTCCTAAGGTAGCCTTGATTCAAGTTCTATCTACCCATAAAGAAAATCTGAGTTGAGTATGCCAATCCCTAGGATTACTTTCTAATAGCTTCTTAATTACTTCCAAAAAAAAATTATTCGTAGACTCAGCTACTCCATTCCCCTATGGGTAGTAATTAAAAGAATATTTTAACACAATTTTATGCTTATATGCCCATTGAATAATTTTTTCAGAGGAGAAAGAAAGGCCATTATCACATATTAGGGATAACGGTACTCCAAACCTAGTAATGATGCATTCATTGAGGAATTTGATGACAATCTTGGTGGTATTGTTCTTACAAGGCTGAGCTTTATTCTAACGAATACAATAATAAGTTGCCATCAAAATAAATTTGTGACCTGCAAAAGAATTGGGGTTAATCAATCTGAAAAAATCTAATTCCCATTGGGAAAATGGTCTTACCTCATATATCGATTGTAGGGGCATTGCTAGACTGGGTTCCCTAGATGTGGAAGTCTAACATGTATGATATGCCCTCACATGTTGGTGAGCATCATAGAATACATGGGGCTAGTAGTAACCCAATCTAAAAATTTGGTGTGCCATGGAATCAACAGAACCATGTCCACTACCATGTCTACCATGAATTTTTGTTATGTCTTGTTTCGCTTGCTACTGATCAAGGAAGTGTAGA
The DNA here is from genome assembly GCA_007258455.2 of Sequoia sempervirens. Taxonomy (NCBI): domain Eukaryota; kingdom Viridiplantae; phylum Streptophyta; class Pinopsida; order Cupressales; family Cupressaceae; genus Sequoia; species Sequoia sempervirens. The sequence continues at coordinate 85,990,392 of VDFB02256132.1, read as the reverse complement.
TAGACATCCTCAAAGTTTCTTTGGTACAAAGATCCCCCTTTGAGCATATAGTGGGAAATATTTAGTTTGAGTTCTCTCCTCTGAGTGGCATTCATCCCATCTGGGAATTTGTTATTTAGTAATTGAAAGATCAAATCAGCATACCGAGAATCACTTGTAAATGATTGTACCATATATTGTTGATACGTAATCTTAGTATCAATGTCTACCATAGCTTTGGATAAGCCTTGTCCTTGGAATAAATTCATATGGTGGATTTCAAGGTCAAATTCTTGTAATATTTCCATCCACTTTCCTTGTCTCTCCCACAATTCACTTTGCATAAGGAGGGATTTTACAATAGGGTTAGGAACTATGGCAGTAATTTGACTGCGGAGGATATAGTGCCAAAACTTCTTGATAACTTGTACTAGAAAAAAATCCTATTTCTCCAAAGGTGGATATCTAACTTTAGCATTATTGAAAGGAAAACTCATAAAAGCAATCATTCTTTAATCCCCTTCACCTTTTCACTGTGTCAAAATGACAACACAAGAATGGTCAGATACAAAAGAATATATTTAAAAAGGCTTCAAATAATCAGGGCTAGTTAGAATTGGTGCCTCTGAAATAAGTTGTTTAATCTACAAAAATGTAGATTTAGCCTCATTTATCCACTCAATCTTAGCATCCTTCATCATTTCATTGAGGGGTTTGACTATCTCCACAAACCTAGTTATGAATTTTCTCACAAAGTTTATCTTCTTGAAAAAGGACTTCATCTCCTTTTTGCTACCAAGAATGGTCAGTTTCAAAATGGATTCCACTATGTCTGGGTCAATTGAAATTCCCTTCTCTAATATTATGTGGCCTAGTAATTTTCCTTCTAAAACTTTGAACAAACACTTTTTTGGATTGAGTGAGACACCATAACTTATGCACTTGTGAAGGACCTTTGATAGGTCTACAACATGATTTTCTCTATTCTTTGAAAACATTGTCAAATCATCCATATATACAATAATACACTTACCTACCAAATCCATGAATGCCACATCCATCATTCGCTAAAAGGTGGATCCAACATTGATGAGCCCAAAGTGAATCCTCTGATAAGCAAATGTCTCCCATTTGGCAGTGAAGGAAATTTTCATTCTATACTCCTAGTTGACCATTACCTAATTGTATCATTAATATACATCTAGGAATGACATCATTTGTGAACCATTTACTATTTACAGTACCTCATCTAGGGAAGGAAGAGGATAATTGTCTTTCTCTTATGATTTGTTAAGGTTTCTAAAGTCAACACATAACCTGGTCTTTCCACTCTTTTTATGAACAGGGACTAGGTTGGCGACCCAAGTTGAATGTCTCACTAGAAAAATTATCCTTGTTGATAGCAAATTTTGCACTTCCTTCTGAATTAGTGGTTTAATTAGGGCATTCACTAGGAACTTATTTTGGTGGAAAGGATTTGCTTTAGGTTTCAAGGGGATAGTATGTGTTATTACCAAAGTATCAAAGGTTTTCAAGTCTTTGTACCCCTAAGCATTCACTGCTATGTCTACTTCTAACGCTATTAGGATTTTCTCTCGAATGTGTTTGGGGCAGGTTTTTCCAATGAACACATTTCTCTCAGGGCCTGAATCTGCCAAGTTAATTGATTTGTACTTTCCTCCATCACTTATTGTAGGAAGTTTTTCATGGGCTTGAGGATCAAAGTCAAAGATCCTCTCTAATGCTACCATTCCCTTAAGAATTTTGTTCATTTTTAGGTTCATTATCCTTCTGTGTCACATGTTTTTGGATCCAACTCTCCCTAATCTCTATCTGATTCATCGATAATCTATCCTTTGAAGAAATCTGAGCTCACCAAGAAGGCCAATATATGCTAGTCATCATTGAAGACCTAGAAATTTCTGACATTGTTAGGAATGGCTAGGATCGAGACTAACTCTACTGAAACTATTTTCAACTTAGAATCTTGCATGGGTTCTAAGGTACTAGCAACAACAACAAGTGCATCTACAATTTGGTTATCTTCTTTAGGAATCAATTTGATCCTGAAGACATCAAAGTCTTCTATCAGATTCCATATTCTATTCCTATATGTATCCAACCTCTTGTTATGACATATGTATTGACTATGAACCTACTTGATAATGACCTAACAATCTCCCATGACTATGAGAGTTGTAACCTTTTTTCATGCAAAAACATCAGTCCTCTAGCTAGCGTTTCACACTCTACCACATTATTGGTATAGTTGAATTGCAACCTATAAGAAGCAAAGTATGTTTTACTTTTCAGATTTGTTAGCTCAACTCTAGCTCCACTCCCTATTTTAGATTTAGAATAATCGAATTTGAGGACCCATAATTGATCTTGGCCTAGTTTTTCTTGTCTAGGATGAGCTAGGGGTGATTTTTCACAAGAAATAGTGGCAACTTGGACTAGTATAAGACTTCTAGACATAGGGAGTGATGTAAATGATGATAGTTAGAGGTTTCACTCAGATTCAGAAACTGTGCAAATACTTCTTCTCTAATCTGATCTTGATCAGTGGTTTTACAATCAATCATTATTTTTAACAAACCTTTGGAGATTGGAAGGTTGGTAGGAGTGGGTGTTTTAGACATCACCTAAGATTTTGCAACCTCATTTCCCAAGGTAGAACATGAGATATGAATCCGAGGAATCTTGGACTTCTTACTGTGCACTATTAGTTCTTGTCAAATTAATGTCATCTCTAGCCTCAAATGAAAATTGATTTGGGCATGTTTCGAGGTGGCATTCACAAGTTTCCTTTGAATGAAAGACATGATTCAAAATGTCTACACAAGGTTGACATGTTAGTTCAGAATGACGCTTGTAATGAATTTTGCACCAGTTAGGGAGTAGAGAACTCCATAGATCAACCTCATCTCTCAGAACTAGCCTATCTTGTTGTTAAAACTTGTTGGTTGGCAGTGGTCATTAGGTCACTATGCTCTAAATGCTATAGGTTATCAGGATTGAACATTGAAAAGGTCATAATTTCCTCTCTCCTATATACTCCTATCTCTGTTTCAAACTAGGCTATCTCATTAGGACAGTCATACTTAGTGATCATATGTTTGAGATGAGTCTCAATTTCAATCCTAATTTATGTTTCTACCCCTTTCCATGGAAGCCACATATGTGACAAGTCTAAAGATAGGTAACCCCTAATGCTTTTCATCAAATCTTGACTTAAAAGTATATCGTATGTATCAAGGATGTCAATGACCTGGATATCCATATAAGTCTAGATCCGTGGGTGTTATCCAACCTACACATGAATGTTTTTTTGGTTCCCCTACCATATTAACCTTAGTTTTGTCTAACTGTATTACCTTCTTGTGAGTTTGAACTAGATTTAAACCTAAATTTTTATAAATGGAAAAGGGCATGGCATTACTTGAGGCTCTGAAATCCAAGAGGTAGTTGTGAAAATTCTCTTCGAAGATTCTCAAGCTCAGAAGGAATCGTGGGGTCCTTGTATTACCTTTGTATAGGACCACATTCATATCAGTAGTTGAAGTTTCCTTATTCTTTCCTTTTGACCTATCTACCTCTTCCAAAGCTCTTAGCACAATGTTGTGTTGGTTAGGGAACCACTTTATAATGTCAAAGAATGACAACAAAGTCTTTTGTTTCTACATCTTTGAAACAAAATCAAATTCCATATCATTTTTCATCTAATATTTAGGAATAAAAGACGAGTTACCTTTATTTTAAAATTTAGGTGAGCCTTTTGGTAGAGGCAGGTTGTTGTTCGCATTCTAATTGGGTGAAACTATAGTTTTTGGAGGATCAGATGTGGTGAATGGTCCTTTACTTTGATTCCTCAAGAAATGACCCCCTTTGGATTGGAAGGCCCTTGAGCTTCATATACATCCTCCTCTGGCTCATTTTCCTCCTATTTGGGGAAAGGAGATCCTTCATCAAAGAGTTAATAAGCTATGGTTGTGTCTGTGGATCCACCATTCTTGTTGGGAGCACCTTGTAGTGGAGCATCAACTTGTGCAATCTTAACCATTTTCTCCATTTTGGGATAGTTAACCTCAGAATGTGTTCCAGTGTTATGCAGCCTACACCAATTTGTCATGAAATTAAGGTCTACAACATTTGTCGTGTGTGGTTTATCCTCATCAACTTGATAGTTATGGGAAACTCCCCCATTGTTTGGTATAGTATTCTATTGTCTATTTTTATTGGATCTCTGATTGTATCCCCTATTTTGGTTATGATATTTTTGATTGGGGGAATTCTAGTTTTGAAAGTTCCTTTAGTTTTGATTGGCATTTTGATTGGAATACCCTCCTTGGTTTTGTTAATTCTGATTTTGATTTTGATTTTGAGGGGGGTTGTACTTGAGTTGTGCCATCTTATTGGTAACCTGAGATCACATTTTCTTTAGATTTTCTAGCTTTATTTTCAAATGAGTTGTGTGTTCACTTTTTGTAGTGGTTGTAGCTAATGCATGTGTCATTGGGTTAGACCCTCTAGCATGATTATGGGAATTTTGAGCTTGTTGTGAAGATTTAGGGGTCTGACCACTAAAGAATAGTTGCTGAGATGGAATTTTTAGCTTAGCTAAAGGGACATATGTAGATTGAGACATCCCTAGGACTGTATTAAATAGTGGGGTAGGATTAGGAACCTGGGAGTATCCTAGAGGAGAGAAAATCCCTCCTAGACCTCTTGATTGTGAACTAATCTATTGTTGTAGTTTAATAGCCAGGTGGTAAAATTTGGAAAGAGAGTCAATGTCATTTGTGAGGTATGCTCTCTACAAAAATAAGCCAATCAAGGGATCTATGGCCTTGAGGAAAGCTTAGATAACAATATTTTCAGCCACCAAGTACGGGTCTTGTAACCTCCTATACATCCTCTGAAATCTCGTATTAAATAGGGGGAATGGTTCATGTGGCTCTTTCCTGATAGTGGTGAATTGATGATATAAGATTGTAGGATTGAAATAAACACAAAATTGGTTTATGAATGCATCTTCTAATTTCATCCAACTCAAGATCAATCAAGTGGGAAAATTCAGATACCAATTTAGGCCATATCTCCCAATGAGTAGGGAAACAGTCTACATGAAACATCATGGTAAGCAATTTGAGCTTGAGTACATGCATCTTTGAATGCCTGTATGTGATCTATAACACTTTGTGACTCTCCATGAGTGTACCTATGGCATAATTTCCATGGACTCATAGGAATTCCATGTATTCCACCAGGAATGTCTCCTAGTGGTGAAGGATTGTTGGAAAAGAATGCCATAGGTGGTGGTGGTGGTGGATTTGGTTGTACCACTTGTGGTATTGGTGAAAACCTAGGTGGAGTAAGTGGTGGTGTTAATGGCTATGCGATCAAGACCATATGGGATCTAGGCCTAATAGGGGTCTAGAGTTCAACAAATGGTTCTAGATTTGAAGCAAATATGAGAACTCTTTCAAACCTTTATGGTGAAAAGGACCCAATTTGAGCTAGTTTGTTCCTTCAAGCCCTCCTTCCAGTGCCACTTTTGTTGATGGTCAATGTAACACAACAACATTAAAACAAAATATTTCTACTCTATTTCTCCTGAAAAAGATAAATAACCTAAAGCTACATATCTTCCAATGTCTCTATAGTTGGTTCTCAACTATGCTAATGTTGTTCAATGGCCTATGCAACTGTAATGTTCAAAGGTCCTGCTGGTAAAATGATACAAAATGCATAGTACAAATTAATCTAACATTTGGGGGTGTAAATAAACATCAAAAGATAGAACAAAGCTTAGGATAACAAAGCATAAACAAAAATTTCCTTCAATTTAGACATATAAACTTCATATTGAGCATTTATTTCTGTAGACACACAAAATTAGCATTATGCATAATCATGTTCCATTCGGCAAATAAATCAAATTTATTTATCAATCTCCTAAAGTCATCAGCTTAAATCAAATAAATCAAACTTATCATCAACCTTTTAATAAATCAAACATCCATCATAATGCATATTCCATCCTTCTTGATTTAAATAAATCAAATATCTAAGTCAAAGAGGTCAAACTCGTCCCAATCATCATCCTAGCTAATTAATCCTGATCTAATGCTAATCTCACCCACTTGCATTCTCTAGATATCTCCACTTGCACAAGTAAATCAATTTTATTGATTTATTAAAAACCCTCATTTTCCCTCAACATGGCAAGTTGATTTGTCCCTCCAACATTGCATTTATTGCTCATTTTCTTGTCCCCACTTAGCATTTACTCTCAAATTTGAATTCAAATTCTCCCTCTCATGGGCACTCTTCCCAAATCTTGCACATGCATCAACCACTCACCACTTGACAAGTGTCCTTCTTTCATTTGTCCAATCTTAGTCCCACATTGGTCTCTCTTCAACACTTAGCATTTTGAAAATCTATAAAATAGAGGCTTCATCACTTATCAAGATCCTTCACAATCTCTTCACAGATCCATCATCTACACAACTTTATGCAAGGTCATTCTCTTTGAGAACTTGATCTTGTCCATTTATCATCTCCATATCCATAACAATTTCATCACTAGCTTATCAATCAAGGATTGGGAAAGGGTCACTAACACATGTGACACCAGTCCACTATGAGATGAATTTGACTCATGTTGTTTGTATGCTTATTTGGTTTTTCTTGTTGTTTTAATATCTTACATAGCATATCTAACATGTTTCATTATCTCATAAGGATGTTGAGGATTATTTTGGTTTTAAAATGCTAACCATATGCAGATTTTCACATCCACATTATGGCACTAGAAGGAGGGCTGATTGCATATTTTCTGGGTTATGTTATCACACCATTAACATTATAAATTTCCATATTGTCTATGTTATTCTCTTTATTAGAAATCAGTGTATATCTATCATATATCTATGTTATATATGTGATCATTTTCAGATACGTTATAATACCTTTTGAGTAACTATCTGTCATTTTAGTATTGCATTATGCTTGGATTTGCATACACACGTTATTAATAACCTCTTTTGCAATAGTAATAAATAATGCTTGCTCTGACTTCTATGCTAATGAATCCTTAGGAACACAGTTTACACCTGCTAATTGCGTTGGTCTAAGAGTTTGTTCCCTGCCAGAGATGAGCTATCTATCCGCCTGCAAGTTGCATTTACTTTAAAGTATTTCAAGAGGAATGTAGGCACGACCAGCTGTATCCCTCACACCACATGTCTAATCTCTAGTTTCAGCCTTGCCTAGACTTACATGCCTGGTCTAACAGTTAATGCGCCTTGTTCATACATCCACCGTCACTTAACATATCTACTAGGGAGGTCATAATTACTATAGTGCCTTGTTTATTCCTTCATGCTATATCCATCTCATTATGTGCTCATACCTTGTTCAAGAAGTGTTAGCTTTTATGTCTGCCAACTACTTAGTTGGCGTGCAGTGTCTATGCACCCAATCCTAGGTATCACAAAGAGTCAACAGTAGCCAGTGCGGAGCAGAAAAATGATGGTCTGGATTGTGAAGATGATAAAGAATCATCATAGAAGAATGTTTAGCCCTGCGGAGTGTATCATACTGGTAGTTATTTCCTTGACAGAGGCTTAGGAAAGCCTATCAAGTGTCAAAGAATTCACTTTCCATATTCTCATCTTTATCCTCAGTATTTGTTGGAACATTTGTGACATCATTAGGAACAAGAACGTGCTTTTCCTTACTATTTGTAGGGTTCCTATCCCATCCATCAAGCTTTTCCTCTTTTTCGTAGCATTTGTCAAAGATTTGGAAATTAACACACTGGTTACAAACCCATCATTTTCTTGACAAGATGAACAGATGACAATGACTGCATGAATGATGCATATGAATCATAACGAAATCATATTTCATTGCTAGGGTAGATTCCTGTAGTTTCTGCATTAATAGCTCGCATCCTTTGGGAAACTGTCTTCCAATCCAACTTGTAGAGCACCATGAGAGATCCAGTCTGTTGTGCTTCTTTACTGCTTAAACTTATTTGCAGGACCATGAACTCTACTAGATTTATCAGTAGTACCATATGATTCAAGGGTATGTAAATGTTTTCTATTATTTTATTACAAGGCCACTAATCTTCCAAGACCATATGCAAGAAAGAGAAATACAACCTAATACCGATGAAGCTGTAGCAACAATAAATCTTGGTGCTGCTTAGCACGGAGTCTGTTTCATGATTCAAATTTACCAGTAGTCTCACATGAGTGCAGCCCCCAAGAAATATTATAGGCAGCAATATGTAGTCACTGCACTCGTTGTAATTTGGATACTTGTCTTGAAGTTTGATAGGTTAAAATACAATTCCAAGATTTGTGTTGTGAGTAGCTAATTATTTCCTTCAGCTCCTCCTCATTCTGCAACATGAAGTTTACTTAAGGGATGAGCCATTTGAAGAAACACGTAGGAGAAGCACGCAACAGGAGAAGGAGCGGGTAGCAGTTACTTAAAAGTTCTTATGCCTCTTCTAGCAAAATCTTTTCTGCACAAATTCTGAAATCATTATAAAGTTGACATCTCTTTTAGGAATTATGTCAAACTATTCACATGGCTTGTCTGCGCTTCAAAAGTTAATCAAGGCTAGGCAGATGCCCATTCAAAACCTGACCATGCCAGTTCAGTTTTTCCTTTAATATATCATGTATAAATCACACTGCCAGCCTATCAGATTAATGTCCCACCATGCTCCTGATTATTTTACAGGTAATTATGAAGGCTCATATGCTTCAAGGAGAGCAAGTACAAAGCTAGAGAACTGAACAGAAAGATACATTATACATGCTCCATGTTCAATGGTTTTCATAGAATTCTATGTTTCAATTCGACGAGAGTTTATAGTATTTATTAATTCATGCAATAACCTCGTATTAATGTTAAATTCATGCAATAACCCCGTGTTAATGTTAAATTCAATAGAGCAGTGAAGTTATGACGAGTTAGCTCCTTTGCTCGCCTTTCAATAGCATTTATTTTAGAGTTTCCTACACTGCCTTTTTATACATGTCATGTGCTTGTCTATGCTCTGCATTTTTTATACATGTCTACCAGAGGATCTGCAATGGACAACTGAAGTCTTTAGATATATCGGGCACCTATCTCCTTTTGCATATTTGTTCATAGGGTAACAACATTTCATTTGTTTGCTTATGCAGAATCTTGAGCGACTTGATTCACGCCCTACGCACCCCCTCCATGCACCTTCCAAATCCACAGGCAAAGGACATGAGTAGCCTTTACAACTTCCAAACACATTTTCTTGCTGACAAACTGGATGCCAAGTTTCCTTCCCTGTGCAAGTGTGACATTAATGATGTCAGGCGTGAGTTTCAAATGGACAAAAATTGTGATGTAATTATTGGGCGACAACCTGTACATTGTTGGGCATGAATATTTATCTGAGCACATCATACATGAGGTTTGGTAAAAAAAAAGGAAAGCGACAGGAATGAAAATTAGCATTGCATTGATTAAACTAGTATTTGTTGCATTAGGCTTGACAGAGGTATTTATGGCATTGACAGTAGGCTATAAATTATGAACCTTGTGTTTCAAAGGCATTAATCTCTACAGGAGTTCTCTGTGTACAACCTGCCCATAGGCCAACTTGTGATGCACGACTTCAACTGCCAGTCTTCATTTATTCACATCTTCACTATCGAGCCTTGCACTTTGTCTTTGCTTCTAGACTTTTAAACAGTTCACATGCCTTATCTTCATTTCACATTACACCTGTCAATGTCATTTGCTTGAAAAATTTCTAAAGCCTAGTCAACAAAAATCATTTTGCGTGAATCTTATTGCTATTAGCTTTTGATCTATTATTTTATTGCTTTTATCTTTCAATTTACTGTTATCTTTGAAACTGTTGTTATTCACTCTACCCACCAATGCACCATTCACTAAATTTGAAGATTGCAGATTAGACACAGACCAGGAAAAGACTAGCATCTCTAAATTCTTGTGTTGTCAAGTGAATGGATATAACAAGTTGGATATACATTTACTCAAATGATCTATTGTTGAAATTTGACACCACTGTATTTTAAGCTGATCAACAAAGTTGTTTTTTAGAAATGTCGAAAGAACTTTACTAAAAGTTGTGCAAGAGTCCAGTGATCTGGTGTTGACATCTTAATAGCAAATGCTATGCATTTATTATTCCTGACTATCACACAATCTTTGTAGTTTATGTAGCTTCGTGACAGAAAGATGTCAATCAAGGGATGGGGCACATTTATATCAAGATGTAGATGTTGTTGAAGACTACTTTTATCTTTATTTTGGAGGGGGACTAACAAATTTGGTGATTTATGTCTTTAAGGAAACTTTTCATGCAAAATCTTGTTTTGTTAAGATTAAATTGTGGCAAGAGAAGCTTTTATTTAGCAAACTATCTAAATTCTGACTAAAACTTGTTTTGATGCTTAAGAAAAGCGTGATTTAATTATGAATGTCTCTTTCTATCATAATCATTTGAATCATTCATCCTTTCAATTGAGATCATGCTATTGTTTAAAACAAATTTAGTACTTCGATCCTCACATGATTGTCTTTTTGTGTTTGATAGGTACAAAGACTAACGAAGGAGGTACAAAGCTGAAAATCAACAAAGGTACAAAAGCAAATGAAGGACAATCAAGGTACAAGGAAAGCGAAAAGTCAACAAGAAGGAGGCTAGCAAAGGAAAACGAAAGGAGGATTTTTTTTGAAAACTCAAAGTGTTTTTAAACGCTTTAAGTGTTTGTTCAACACTTCTTTATGAAATTGTTACCTTTTCGCTCCCTAGGACACTAATTTTCGTTTGGGTCTAAAATGAACAATTTGTTTTTTTTTCCATTTGCAAAAGGTTAAAATTCAAGCTTAGACACTTACTAGATTTCGTTTTGGGCTAAAAATTGGACAAGCAATCTTCATATTTCATTTGGTGCTTAAAACTAATCAAACAATTGCTTTGAAAGGATAAAATGAATGTGTGTTTGCCTTGTTTTGTGGTTACTTACTTAAACTAAAGTCATTGAAAAGGACGTATGTGCTTCTCTCGCGCTTCCAAGTGATCTTGAGAATCAAAAGGCCTTTTTGGTGATTTTGGCGTAAGATAAAGTGATTACCTCCACACTTCAATTTTGGCTTAAAATTGAACAATATCTTGTGCGATTGTGAGTAGGGGAATTTTCAAGTATATTCTCTTTCTTTGTGTCGTCAAAGATTGATCGAGTTACGGATTGTGTTTTTGCTTGCTTTTGTTTATCTTAGAGGGCCTGCCTTGGGGAAAAAGTACTCACCCAAGGGAACAACTCAACCGGTAACACTCTAAAGCCAAGAGTATTTCCAGCCAGGATATAAATGTGGGTATTGGTTAAATGCCATTATCACGTGATTGGCTCCGACAAGATGGATTCGAAAGGGGACTCTTGCTGAATGGGTCAATCTCCATGAACAGAAAGTCCTTACTAGAACCCATGTACTAGAATTTTCCAAAATCCTTGATCTATTTTTTGGTGCAATAACGGTCATTCTGAAGCCGCCCACACTTTTATGGTCTTTAGTAGAAATGGAAAACATGCCATGGGAGTTTCATGGCTGTTGATGCTTGGCTGCCCCGTATAAGTGAGTGCCGTGGAGGGGAGCCAGTGGGGTCAAGCATCTAACCATTTGCTAAAGATAAGCGTAGCTAGACTTGTCCAAGTGGGGATTCAACAAATATTGTCTTTCACATCCATAGGGCTTGTACTTGTTCTTCGTTCAAAAACATAGTGTGTTTATCAAAAACATTGCAAAACCAACATTCAACATCATCATCAAAATTTCAAACCCCTTAGTTAGAGCAAATACCTTTGACAAAGCCCAAGAACTATTGCTTACCCCTGAGATTATGTCCTTAGAGGTTCCTAAGTAATTGGGTTTACATCTTAATTTGCTCTTACAAAGGTCAACATTAGGCAACCCTTGTCCTGATTTCTTGGAACTTCCACATAGCACTTTGTGGGACGAAAAGAAGTTGTGACATGGGAAATTCAGTTTGAAACCTAATCAAGAAGTGTGTTTGTGGTAAAAAGTACTCATTAAGCAAAGATAACAAATTGGACCCCACACATGTGCTTGATATCTTTTGGTCATATTGGTCTTTTGATTGCTCTTAGAGAAAAGTGTGTTCTTCAATACCTTGGCCTAGTAAACAAAGTCTCTCTAAGTCTCTTAGGATCAAATCAAACACTTCATCCATCTCAAACACTTATCATCTTCATCCCAAAAAAATTTAGAGCTTTTGAAAACATCATTCTAGACTTAGGCGCATCATCAAAATCAAAATCACCTTGTTTAGTTAGGTGTATGGGAATGCATCCTTTCTCATACCTCTAGTTAAATTAGCCATCCTTTGAACAAATTCATCCTAAGATCACATCCAACATCTTAGGGTTTACAAGTTCATCATCCACATCAAACAATCAAAATCAAAATCCCTAAGTCTAGCATTGATCCAAAGTCCTTAAACGTTCGACACTCATATCATTCACGTTTCATCCTTCATCTCATCATTGATCCTAAGAACCTTAGAGGTCACTTTTGCGACAAGGTCAAAACACAAGGAGAATATGGAATACAAACTTGATCCATACATCTTGAGTAATCCAAATCAATTGAATCTTCAAAGCCTTACAATGCCGATTGATTATCAAAACTTACACTTATACAATTCATACATGGGACCATTACCTTCGACAAATTTCAATAGAACAACAAGTGTGAGTATGTCCAAATCAAAGATTGGAACGCAATTCCTGATGGTAAATCCAAGCCCAAACCTACAAGTCTATCAATTGAACAATCAATGCATGAGCCTTGAAACCAACGTCATCTCACCAAATCCCTACATGCCAAAGGAGAAGGTACCAAGTACAAGTTTTCGAAACATGAATCCAAAAAACTTTGGGATGGATACATTTGCAAATCATATGAATATTCCAAACATGAGCAATGGTCAATCTCAACCCATCATGCCAAAACTGAGTGTCATCACAAATCAGAATATTGTCCAAAATCAAACACAACTACACACTCCAAATCTGCTTAAACAAGAGCCAAATCAACTATATCAAGGGAGTCAAGATCAAAATCAAGAACAAAATTGGCTAGATCAAATTGCTGCACTTTCCAAAATAGTTGGGGCATTGCGCCAAGGGAAATCTCCACCACCATTACCAACATCATTCCTTGGTTTAGGGCTTCCCCCTTTACCTAGCACCAATCACTCCACCCAAATCAATCCACCTAATGTAAATCAAACCATCACGTCAAATCCTTCGAATATACCATCGACATTGCACCAACAGATGGTATCCAATCAAACAACAACATTGATCCCAAATCAAAATATAGTCTCCCAAGGACCTATCACCTCGGTCATTCCAACCACAACTATCATGCCCATCACATCTCAAACACTCACTATCGCTCCAAGTGTATCTCAATCACTTGTCACCGCATCCAACACGATTCCAAATACACCACCACTACCACCAAAACCAAGTGCAATAAGTCAATATCATAGCATCGCGTAAAAGCACATCAAGACTACCAACAAGGGCTTCAACAATCTCAAGCTACCCAACCAACATGAGCACAAACACAAAAGATGACAACTATTGAAAACAAGGATCAAGATCAATCCATCACTGAGCACACGTTTACTTCATCCAATGATCAAATCGACATATCTCAAGAGTCACTTTTGAATCACGATCAAAATCCACCAACAAAACTTGACAATGAGCCAATTCAAGAAATATCAACATCACTTTACTCTATGGTCGAAGACATTCACAATCTCTCCACCACAATTGTCAAAAACAATGATCAAAACCTCTCCATCGAGGAGCACATTGAGGATGTATCTACACAATCCGATGAACAACTCACCATACATCAAGAGCCACTTTTTAGTGATCTCTTTCAAGGAGTGTTAGGATTATTTGATCCAATTGACATAATGCACAATCATTTCACCTATGATCATGTTGAAAATGTCTCTACATCGCCTTACAAGTTAGAGGACATATCTCAAGAATTTATTCCAAAGCATGATCAAAATCTTTCACCAAAGTCTAGCAATGGTCCTTTTCAAAACATGTTGATCCCCTTTGACCGCATGGTTACAGATACTGAAAGAACCTTGAACTTGACACTTGGGGATATTGAACCACTTACCATGTACAATGATGACATCCAAGAAACCTTTGTAAGCAATCCATCCTTTGGAACTGACCCATGTCAAGAACTTGATCTAAAGCATGTCGAAAGCAACTCTGAAATCATTCAAGATCAAGAATTTGTATCTTCAAGATACTACAATCATCTAATGGATACTCTCTTATCTATGCAAGACGATAATATCCATGTAGCACATACTCCTCCATCTACCTATGAGATGCTTTCTATGGATGGACACATAGATGATCTTCATCTAGAACAAGATTTTGTTACACAAAAAGAGCAAATTCTTAACTCCTACAATCAAATGGAGTTGTCAACATCAGGATCGAATATGTCCCAAACTCATATTGAGGACATCATGAATAAAGATATCCATCATTATCCGCCCAAGGAAACAAGTCAGATAGAACATCCAGAGTTAGCGGAGCAACAAATTGAAACAACGTCACCTACGGTGGTCATTTATCAGAGAATGCATTTTAAACAAGAGCTCTTGGAACAAGCAAAATCAAGGAATAAAGGTGATACTATCACCATACTGGGGGCAACTTCGTCTCAATCAAACATCAACATAGGGAGCATGAAGAATCCTTATGGTGAAACCATTGCCAATACTACAACTAGCCATGCCATGAATCTTCATCCACCTATCATCCCATCCACGAATTGGGACCAACACCAAAGGAAATATTTGAATCAAAGTACGAAGGACGTTATCAAATCAAAAGAAACTAAGAAGCATAAAGGACAAATAAAATACAAATGGATACCAAAGAATACAAAGAAAGATCATCCCTATCAAACTCCATTAATCAAAGAAACTATGGGGCAAAATAAAAAAGGGAAAAGTATCCATCAAATATGTCTACAAAAGAAAAAAAAGGCTACTCAAGCGATGTACAAAGTGTATCAAGCAGTTGGTCCTAATTCCACGCACACTTCCGTATCCACCCATCATTGCTCATCTTCCCAAGTTTGGAGAGTCAAAGGTTCCAAACTGTCAACCAATCCATCTTTTATCCCTAAAAACACTCCATCCACGCCTCCATGCATGATATCCAATTATCACATTGACCATGTATTGGCAACGACCCTTCATCATAAGGATTCTGAAGGCACTCTATCACGATGTGCGCACAAAGAAAAAATTAACTCCCGTATCGATGAAGCAGATCAGAAATCCCAAAAATTGTATTCAAGTGCACGTATCTTGGCAAAGAAGCTTCTTCAAGTAGGATATCGATGGCATGTCATGATAGGGGCATCTACGTCAACACCACCAGGTGGTTCAGCATAAATATTTCAGAAAAAATACAAAAATAAATCAAAAATAAAAAAATCCAAAAAAAATAGAAAAAGGATTGAAAACAGTAAAGAGAAAAATCGTCCTCTAGTGAAAACCGCATGGGCGGCACTTTGGGCAAGACCATGACAAAAACTTGGCAAACAGGTGTCATGTGTAGAATTGAGCATCTGCATGCACTATTTCAAGAGAAAGCATCTCATCCCATCCGTAATAAATCAAGTATTCCATATGTCTTATCCATAATAAATCCATGCATCCATGAACCATTTATCCAATCCATTTTCATCCGTTTGCATCCATCATCCGAGTTATCTTGACCTTGATGAAATTTTGGGGCACACTTTACGCTTGCTTATGATAAACATCTTGACATGGGTCCATTTTCATTGACCCTATCCTATGCAGCATTATCTAAGCCATGAAACATTATCCAAATGAGCTTTCTTGATCCAAACTCCTTACATTATCGCAAGATAATTCCTATCCATCCATCCATACACCTATCCAAGCATCCATCCATCACAATCCGTACATTGCTAGACACTGGGGGCAGATATTTGTATCTTGCTTCAGGAATAAATCTTGATCTATATCCTCCAACTTATATGGTGATCCAAACATTGACAAACGTGAAATCAAATTGGTCCACCACTTGTGAGAAAAAATCCAAATGACTAGCCCATGGCATATTTTGATGAGAAGACATTCCTTATCACACTTCATCTTTCATTGAACAACAATCAATATCAGTTTCATCAAACGCACCCTTCAAACATCACATCAAATCCTTCGAACAACTTTTGTTCCAAAATCAAGCTTCATCAATCATGATCAATCAAATCCAATCAAAACATCAACATCAACCCATCATCATCTCAGGATATCATTGTGTTGCTTAACACTATCTTTGCATTGTTGTGCATCCTCAACAATGTTATCATCATCAATCCTCATCATCCATCCTTGCATTGTTGTGCATCATCAACAATGTTATCATCATCAATCCTAATCAATCAAATCCTCACATTGTTGTGTATCCTCAACAATGTTATCATCATCATCAATCCATCGATTCGATCAATCAACCTTAGCTTGGTTTTCAGCAAAAATCCTAAATAGAGCACTGATATCATCACACATTTCCATATCCAAAAAGCATCAAAATCCAAAAACATCCAAAACATATCAAAAAATCCAAAAACACTCAAAAGATAAAAATGTCAAAAACATTGGAATCCGAACCATGTCGTCTCTGAGCTTAAACATAGGCAAGGCTAATCTTTGATCAGCCCCCGAGACATCAAAATAAAAAAAACATCTGAAAAACATCAAAATACAAAAACATTAAAAAAAACATCCAAAAACATTTGAAAAACATCAAAATCCAAAAAACATTCAAAAAATCAAAAAATCAAAACATTTTGTAAAATCTCAAAAACACCAAAACAGCCTCAAAACATTTCAAAACATCAAAAACATCCAAATATTTGAAAAAAAAAATCCATCCATCTTGTTTTGCTTTCACCCGTGATAATCAATCATCCATAATAAACTGATCATCACCTTCACCCTTTGGCAACGCAAACAGAAACAATCATAGCAATTGGAAAAAAGCAAGCTTCAATCATAAAATCAACAACAAACAACAAACCTTTAAAACAAAATCAAACTCTTGAGCAGTCGCAAACATGTCAATCAACCCTGTATCAACAGCTTATCAATCAACTTATCAAACCATCATCATCCTATACAATGCATGCCCTAGGATATATCGTTCCGACAATGGGCATCATTTTGGATATCACCTGGATTCTTATCCTATCAAAACAAATCCCTTTGGCTAGAGGTATGAAGAACATTGACTTGTTTGTGTATTTGATCTTTTCTTTTTGATTTTTCTTATTGCACTCATTCCAAGGACCTCTTGATGATATCCGAACGAAGGATTTAGAGAGATAGGAATGGGGCAACGATCATATTGTTTTGTCTGGTGTGCTTGTTGGATGTTCTTGTAAAATAACTTGGCCAATACTTTCTTTGTTAGATATGTATAGAGGATTTTTTGGATGGCTTGTTGACTATTGCATTGATTGGTTATACCTTTCCGTGTTTTGGTCTGAGATGTCTAAAACTTTTGAAGTGCATCCTAGCAAGGTTTCTGTATGTCAGGTGTGAACAAGAATACTCCTATATGCTTGTCGAGTCAAAGTCCATCACACTAAGTACAACGCCATCATGGTCCTTTATACCTTGATGCATTTTTCTTAGGCGTGTTATCAAACATAAAGTAAGTGATCCTTTTAAAATCCCAATCCTTGATAAGCAAATCATCCATCTATCATCATCATTTCTCATCATCATTTCTCATCATCATCTCTCATAATGTTGGCTTGTTGGATCCTCTTGTCATCATCTAATTTCTTCATTTTCTGCACTAACATCACAACATGAATAGTTAATCATCATCACCAATTCATCCATCATGCATCCATCATGCATCCATCGTGCATTCATATCATGATCATAATATAGATCTATTAATCTAAGCATCTCATAAATCATCCATTGCATAATCACATCATATCACATCACCCATCTCATCCATCTCGCATCATATAATCATTTAAGTTGTTTCGGATAATATAGATTTGTTATTCTAAGCATCTTAAAATCATCTCATTTGCATCATTGTCCATAACCACCCATTTTGAACCTCTTCATCACGAGATCGACCCTCAAATTGAATCTTTTCGCTCGATCTCTCGAGGGGGCAATGTACCAGTGTACTTCATTCCGCTGGGGCATCCGAAAAATCATAATATTTTTTATTTTGATCGCGGCAAGTTTATTCTTTGAACCAACACAACAAGTACATTGCTTCAAAGAGGGGCAAAATGTAGACACACAAAATTAGCATTATGCATAATCATGTTCCATTCGGCAAATAAATCAAGTTTATTTATCAATCTCCTAAAGTCATCAACTTAAATCAAATAAATCAAACTTATCATCAACCTTTTAATAAATCAAACATCCATCATAATGCATATTCCATCCTTCTTGATTTAAATAAATCAAATATCTAAGTCAAAGAGGTCAAACTCATCCTAATCATCATCCTAGCTAATTAATCCTGATCTAATGCTAATCTCACCCACTTGCATTCTCTAGATATCTCCACTTGCACAAGTAAATCAATTTTATTGATTTATTAAAAACCCTCATTTTCCCTCAACATGGCAAGTTGATTTGTCCCTCCAACATTGCATTTATTGCTCATTTTCGTGTCCCCCACTTAGCATTTACTCTCAAATTTGAATTCAAATTCTCCCTCTCATGGGCACTCTTCCCAAATCTTGCACATGCATCAACCACTCACCACTTGACAAGTGTCCTTTCATTTGTCCAATCTTAGTCCCACATTGGTCTCTCTTCAACACTTAGCATTTTGAAAATCTATAAAATAGAGGCTTCATCTCTTATCAAGATCCTTCACAATCTCTTCATAGATCCATCATCTACACAACTTGATGCAAGGTCATTCTCTTTGAGAACTTGATCTTGTCCATTTATCATCTCCATATCCATAGCAATTTCATCACTAGCTTATCAATCAAGGATTGGGAAAGGATCACTAACACATGTGACACCAATCCACTATGAGATGAATTTGACTCATGTTGTTTGTATGCTTATTTGGTTTTTCTTGTTGTTTTCATATCTTACATAGCATATCTAACATGTTTCATTATCTCATAAGGATGTTGAGGATTATTTTGGTTTTAAAATGCTAACCATATGCAATTTTTCACATCCACAATTTCAAATAACTAAAACCATAAAATGATACAATCCACAAAATACTCTATACCATTGCATTCATTCATAGTGCAAATTGAAGACATACAATCATTCATCATCACTAACTTCAAAATCAAAGAAGAATGTATCACTAGATCATTACTAAAATTCATAGATCAATAAACAAAAAGAGATCTCATTCACAGATAACTCAATGAAATAGCCTCAGATTCAAAATCTTCTATTGATTTTCATCAAATAAGAGGCATTTATGCACAAAAAACTCACTAGCATACAAATGACTATTGTTCATCAACACTATGATTAAAACTAGTTCTAGAAATAACATAAACTATATTTAAACTTGTAAAAAAAGGTCTAAGTATCTTTGCATAAAAACTGTAAAAACTTATATAAGAACTGTGAAAATTATCCTAAATTTCTCCTTAGGTAGCTAATCTTGACTTATATTAGTCAACCTTTACAATATGGAGAGAAATTCTACATATAGACAAGTTCAACACTAATTCATCTCATAAAAAATGAAGATCCACAAATCAAGGAGTAACTGGAGCTAAATGAGGCAACTTCCTATTATAATCTTTAGTTAACAACTGATGACTCCTTATCAAAAATCTGTAGTCAAAGGGAGGAGATTGAACTGTTGGGGATCCTTAGTTGAACTTGTGTCATGTTCCTGAAAAGTAGGAGAGAGCTGCTTAGCTGGCTATATCATTTGATGCTTCTTTCAAAAAAGGATATTCCATAGCCACTTCACTCTATCTTTTTCTCAAGTAGATATTCATCATAACTATCCAATACTTGTTTAAGTATATCCACATTCAACCCATGTACCCAATTGTCTTCAAATTTTATTCTTTTCAACTTGACACAGGTGAACTTTTGCATATCTTCTAGCTTAGCAAGCTCCTTCTGAGCAATCTTCACTACCTATTTTATATCCATAAACCTATCAATTAAAAAAACATCACCATCATCTCCCTTTTGTATTGTATTTTGGAATCTACTATCCCATTTATTCCTTAGTTCATCAAGAGGGAAACCAAATTTTATAGGGACATCTTCACTCATAATCATGGCTATAATTCCCTCCAGTTCCACAATTTGATCTATTAAATCTTTCACAACCTGTTGCACCTCATTCCTATGTGAAAAAATGAATCAAGACTAACATTTGATAATGTTAATCATTTTATCAATAAAATCCTCATTACCTTCTTCAAGGATGGGTTGTGCTAGAAGTGTTTTCTAAGGTAGCTTATTGATGTCTTTCAATTTCTTGACATGTTCTTTGTATCCTTCTTGTTTGTAGAGGGTCTTAGCATATGTAGTCATGCCATTGACTAATTCCCATGCACTTTCATGAGCCTTATGAATTTCAAAATATAGTTCTTCCACCTCTTGGTTCAACCTATCAGTCCATCTATCCAACATCACTACTTTTCTTCTCATTTCAACAAGATCATTATCTTCTTTCTTACTCAACAAAATTGGTGTCTCGAGAGAAATAGATTGCAAATAAATAGGAGAAGATAAGTCCTTGAATAACTTATGCAATTGATCCAATTGAGCTTTGAGATCATCCTTCCTTTGTTTATCTTTTATCATCCTTGACCTAGTAGAAGAGGCTACAATATCAATGAGATCCATCTGTTGGTTCCTTGTAGTTCTACCTAAGTTTACAGTGCCTAGTTAATAATCACTCAAGTGCATCTCTTGTTTGTCCTTGTCCACCATGGGAATGGTGCATTGAGCTACAATTTCTCTAGCATTTTTCAACTTGGTTGAATGAAGGACTCGAGTCTTTTTCTTGGGCCTCTTCTCAATTTCTTTCATCATATCATCCTAGTTTAGGGGTTGGTTGGACTACCTATTTCCTCTCCAAGTTGAGCTTTAACCATGTTGGGGTACTAGGAGGAGTAATCACTTCTAGTAAAGATGAAGTGGTAGAAGAGAGGGGTTGCAAAAGTGTTACCTTTGGTTGAGAATCAACCTCTTGTTGCTGCTCCTTTTCTGCCATCTCCTTAGCAAGCTTATTAGCTTCAACTTTCTCTCTTTCTTCTTCCAATCTCCTCTTTTCCAACATGTAATTCCTTTTTTTTTCCAATTCCTTAAACCTATCCCAAATTTTGGTTGCTTCTTGTTCATGCTTGGCTTGTTCTTCTACCTCTATTATCTTTAGTAAGAGCTCTTCTCCATCTTTCTTTCTTTGGGTCTCCTCTGCAGCCTTAGCTTTGTCCTCAAGGTCTTCCTTTTCTCTCCTCTACTGAGCCTTTTCCTCTTCAAGGTAATGAATCTTTTGCAGGAGAGCCAAATTTTCCTTCTCTACATTATCTTTCCTTTCATTTTCCTTTTGTTGTTGCAAGGGGTCCTCCTTCTCCTTATGTTTCCTTGCTAGCTCTTTAGTTTTTGCTCTCGCTTCCACCTCTTGTTGTTCTGAAAATGCATCAGCTTGTGCCTTGGAATCAACCTCCTTCTTTACATCTTCAGATAGTTACCATTAGTCCTCTAGAGTTAGGACATGGTTGGTTCCAATATATTCAATATCCTCAGTAGATGCAATCACCAAAGGCTCATGGTCTGATTGTGTGGCCTCTTAATCGGTGTCTACATCATGAATCTCAACCTCCTTTTGATTATCTTTTTCAGCTTGCTCATGGAGGCTTCCTATAGGTATTTCTCTAGTAGAGAAGGTTGAGATGAGGCTCCTTCTCTAGTTATTGTAGTCTCCAAATCTTGGGACCCATGGGTGTCTTGGGTAGGTACTCTTGGATTAGCATCCCTTCCAGCGCTAGGAGGATAATACTTGATTTTTTCTTTAGAGGCCATCCTCCCCTTGGTTGTTCTATAAAATTGGGCACCTCTTTCTTTTCCCTTCTTTGAGGATTGAGCTTTTTGCTCCTTTATCCTCATGACTACCCATTGGATACTCCTATCCATTATTGTCCTAGAAATTTGTTTAATATCTATAAACTCTTCCTCATCCCGATTTATTGTGTCCAAGTTCTTAGTACCTATATTTTTTGCTTCATACTCAGGGTACAAAACTACACTATCATCTGATAGTGTTTCAAGAATGTCCTCCTTTACCCCATATTCAATCATTAGTGGGATGGTAAGCTTTTCATAATTCCTTTTCTTTACATCATAATCATCTTCCAAATCTATCTAAAAATACTCTAAAAAGTTATAATGTTTATCAAAAATGGTGGGAGCTAAGCCATTCATCTTATGCTCTGGGTCAAAGTGTTTCCTAGTTGTATACAATCCCAACTTTAGGTAACTTAATTCTTCACAAATTGCCTTTGCTGCCAAATTGTCAAAACAACCATATTCTCCCAACTTCATGGGAAATTTATTGCATCTTGACTTGTGTTTATTTGAAAAGAAATTATTGACTCTCATAGCCTGATATATAAACTCCACAAGAAGAATCCTATCACTACAACATCTTGGTAGTCGATGAGGATTTCCATTAAAACTTGCCAACCTAAAGTAAGAGAACTTGGGGTATTGGATATACCAATGTCCCCATTCAACAGTGATAGCTATTGCCTCTTGACTCATCCTATATCCAACATATCCTATCAATTGGTTAATAATGACATAGAGGAATGCATCATTAACCCTTCTATAATGTAGCTCTGATGTTTTGTAGGGTCAATTGATCATAGCTCTTCCATGCCTTCTTTTGTCTAGGAGCTTCTCCTAGTATTCCTACTGCATTCAATCCAGGGAATATGCCCATCCTTACAGTTGAATATATAACATAGGAGGTCATGAAGAAGTTTTTTGTTTTCCCCACCTTAACCATATAATTGTGTAGGTTATCTGACAAGATCATGCCCCAATCAAACCATTTCCTACCATCCAAAATGGTTTCAATGAATGAAAACATTCATTCCTTAAAATATGCAGTTTTTCTTTCCAAACACCCTGGATAGCATCATGATTAGGTCATCAATTTACTTATTGAAGTCTCCCCTCTTGGGTTGTTCAAGAACCTTGGTCAAGGACTTCTTCTTAGTCTTCAACCATTTTTTGTTCATGTGGGACCTATTGGCTTCCTTATCCCTATTGAATAATTGCAATGCCTCTGCTTCACTCAATTGCATAAGGTTCTTGGGGTTAGGTGTATTGAACAAGAACCTCATCATTTGTGGAGATAGATCAATGATCACATTCCCCTAGAGGTCCATACACCATCTTGATGAAGGATTGTAAGCTCTTGTTGCTGTGACTATAAGCTCTAGACATTGAATTGATAAAGGGAAGAGTGTGACAGGTACTAGTCTAGACTAGGCTATTATTTTAGTCCTCCTAATCACATCCTATGAAAAGTATCTAAAATAAGCTCCTCATAGTTGAATGGCCCTAGATTAATTTCTATGATGTCTTCCCATTCTGAATCTAAATTGTTGGCTATAAGAGTGGCATCCTAGTGTTTATATCTCAAGGTGTAAGGAAATTGCTCCACCTTTATCTTCTTTGGTTTCACTCCCTTTTGACTTTCTATAGCTTTCCCTTCCTTTTGTGAAACCTCTTTGGATGCTCTTGAAATTGTTTAATCTTGCAAGACAACCTTGGATTCGATCAATAGAAGGAACTAAACTTAGAATTACAAGTGTTACCTTTCATACTTCTCTATTCCTCCCTAGGTAGCCCTCCATACTTGGTGAAACTTTAAACCTACTAGGAGTGGGACCGAGAGAAAATTAGAAACCAAAGAGTTGAAACAAACAACATAGTCAGAACTGGAATCGTGATTGGAATAGAAACTAAAACTTTCAAAGGTTCCAATATTTTGTACCATTTGGTGATCTAGTTCGACCAAGGTTGGTGTGATAAAAATTAGAATTGAAACCCACCAAGAGTGGGATCATTTCTGGAACAAAAATTTTACATGAAAAGTTCATGGGTGAGTTCATTTCCAGTCCCAATTCCACTATGTATTATCAGAGCTAGGCAGATTCTCCCCACACAACCACATCAATTTGGACTAAGGTTAAAAAAAAGGCATGGGGAGGAAAAATTCAAGCTTGATCCCACCCTAAAAAATAGGACTGGGATCAAGCAAGCTAGGGAATCTACGCAAAAATGGCGTGACATACAAAACCCTAATTTGTATGGCCCATCGACCTAAATAAAACTAGGGCATAAAAACCCTTTGGTTAAATCCATAAGATTGAAATAGGCATAAGATTGAAAGGGTCTGAGGAAAGATTTAAAACAATTTTAAACACTAGAACCCTTCAAAACAAAGCCCTAATAGAAACTAGGGCATGGTGGAATGAAACTACCATCGAGAATAGAGAAAATGATAACAAACAAATGAAATACAAATGGGGAAAGCAAAAGACAAATGAAAAATGGAAGAAGGACCAAAACAAAACAAAAACACCAACAACAAGAATGGAAACATGCGAAGATCCATGGGAAAAGTCTTACGAATGTGCAAAGAACAAATAGAGCAAGAAAACGGGAAAACAAAGGGGAACAAAAGAAATCCCACCAACCTCAAAACCCAACTAGAAAGGGTTGAAAATCAATAGGGATCCACTCATGAACACTCGCCCACAACCAAATTGGGCTCCTTTTCGAGTTGCTTTTGCTCCTGCTTGTTAAAACACTTTGGATAATTGTAATGATGCAAATAACCCTGATTAAGGTTTTAAAAACCATTTCATGCATGTGAGGTGGCTACAATTAATGCAATTAATGTAGTTGGTCAGGGGTGGAATAAAAGAAAAGTTGAGTACACAACCACTGTGTGCATCAGAGGTAAAATGAGAGCGACAACAAAGTCAAGATAGAACTAGGAACTTTGTAAAAGTTTGACATTTCATTTTGGATCTGGCTCTGGTCCCATGGTAGGGAAAGGACAACAAAGGAATGGGGGAAGGATTAGAACCAAATCTGGATCTAGAACTTGGCAAAGATCCAGGTTTGGATTCGACTCCAGTTCCACTCCCAACAAAGAGAAAGAGCAACAAAGGAAAAACAAAAGAAAAAAGAGAAGTAGGACTAGGGTGAAGCCCGTCCCAAAACATGACACAAAAGGAAAAAAAACATAAGGAAAACTAATGGGAACTGGATTGGAACCAAATCAAGATCTAGAACTTTGGCAAAGTTCTAGGTCTAGTTTCCATTCCAGTTTTTCTTCCGCAAAAAGGAAAAGTAACAAAGAGGAAGAAAAAAAAAGAAAAATGCAAGGGAGAAAACAAACCCAAGAGCATGAGACAATCAAAACAATGAAGAAGCCAACAAGGCAAGAAATGGGGTTGGGACCAGAACAAAAACTGGACTGGGAACCTTTTCAAAGTTCTAAGTCCATTTTTGGCCTGCGTCCCGAACCCACAAAAACAAAAGAAATAAAGAATTAGGAGGAAAAAGAACAACTCATAAGACACAAACAAGAACACCAAGGACAAAAAAACACAAGGGGGATCCATTTTTACCAAAAACAAAATGGGGTGGTTATATAACGTATAACAATACCTAAATCTACAAACACACAATGAAAGAAAAAGCAATGTAGAATGTTAGGGAATGGGGATTTTCCTTGGTCAAACCCCTTTTAGGTAATTAAACTAAATGGAGAAATAAGATGAAGAATGAACATAAAATTAAGAGATTAGAAACTTTCCATAATGATTGATCTTGAATTTCTGCAATAATAGTTGAAGAATCTACCCTCGAATTCCTTAGAAAGCTATCTTGATGACTTAGAATGCTAAAAACCTAGATTTCTTGACTTAAGAACATGATGGATGATGGATAAATAATGAAAATTGATTATGAATTAGGGTTTAGAAGCTTGTATTTATAGGAAATCCATCTAATTTTCCTGTTAATTTGATCCCTGAGGTTGACATGAAGGATTTAAATAAACTTGAAATCCATTTTTTCTAGCTTGAATCTCAAAAATAGCCCAAATGGGACTAAGTTGCCAAGTTGGGTGACTTAGTCCCACCTGGATGGGACTAATTCACCCAAATGGGTGACCTAGTCCCATAGGGGCTCTTTTGCTAGTTTGATTATCAGGGAATGAAGAACTTCAGTTTTTATGATGATTTTATCAAGTCTTTGATCAAATGAAGCCTCAAGATGCACAATATGGGGCCATAGGGGCCTATTAATGATGATGTAAAGGGTAATTATGGCTAGGGACACAAATTTCAATGTGAAAGTGTGATTAAATACACTTTACAACACTAAAATGAGGTCCACATAGCCTAGAAAGGCACAACATCCTATGTGAATGTGTAAGACACATTACAACACTAGATTAGATTTAGGTTTAATTTACAAACCTTCTAGATTAGTGTGAAGATAATATTAAATAAATTTTATAACATTGGATTAGGTGAAGAATAGGTACATTAGGTCTAGAGAAGTGTGAAAGTCTTTACAACACCTTTACAAGACATCGATAAATGCATTTGAAAGGGTTCAAGACCTATTGTGAATGTGTAAAGCACCTCAAAACACTAAATCAAGGCCTCATTAAGTCCATTTTATCATCAATTATTCCCAAATCAAGAAAGGACAAAGGGATACTTTTCCATATCCACATTCAAAAGAACCAAAATAATAAAGCAAAGATAAGAAAATAAAAGAAAACCCTATTGGCCAAAACATCAATACCCTTAGATATGACACTTTATAGCATATACTCCAAAAATACTAGAATGGAACATTAGGAATACCACCAAGACACATGCTATTGTAAACATTGGAAGCCCTACTAACTCATTTGATTCACACACAAACATTCTAAATCAAAGGATGAAGCTTATCTCTACTCCATATACTCTTCTATTGGGCCCCACCAATGAATTGAACCTTTTCATACATATATGAGTGTAATTGTAAACATTGGAAGCCCTAATAACTCTTTAAATTCACACACCATCCTACATCAAAGGATGAAGCTTTCTTATACTTCACATACTCTTCCATTGGGCCCCACACCCATGAATTGAGGCTTTGCATACATATATGAGTCTTTCTAAAGACCAAATATAAATAATTTATGATTACCAAAAATAAGTGAAGCATACTATAGATTGTCACCCTACCATAATATCTACACCTTACCACCTATGATGTAACTTTTCCTCTTATGGTTGTTAAGTATTAGTAGCAGATTTAATATAAAAAATATTAAAGTTAATATAATTTATAATATGCAATACTATCAAAATAAATGTGAATAATTAATGTAAGCTACAAACATATGACAATTGAATAACCAACATAATAAATGGAATAACACCTCCACATAGACTAATCATAATAATACCAAATAATATAGATAATATTCCCAATTTTATTAGATCAATGGTTCTTAATACTTATCTTAAAGTCAAGGAAGGGTTATGGACCTAGGTTTTTTCTCGACACAAAAACCCTTGGAGGAACTGGTTCTTACACAAAATCACAACCTGCCTCAAAGGGCCTTACAATTAAACTATCTTCCTTAGAGGGCCTCACCATAAACTACCTGCCTCAGAGGGCCTCATGGTAAATTACCTACCTTAGAGGGCCTCATAGTAAAAGCCTTGGCCAAGATAATCTCGAGTGTACATTGTATCCCAAGTTGGAAACAAGTTGTGCGCCCCTTCTCCAATTGTTTAAATGCCCACCTAGACCCTAACCCTCACTCGTTTGTGTCCTTTTAGTTCTCATTTCCTTTTTCTCTTCTCCCATGTATGTTAAACAACCTTGAATGTTTCTCACAAGTCTCACATGGATGATTTATATATGCTTTTAAGGGGTGGTTTCCAAACCATCACACCCTTTCACAAAAGGTTTCCTTTTAATAATTACTTAAATAAATAATTATTTTCTCCCTTTAAAAGTTCATGTTTATGTATATTTTTTATTAATATCTCTTTTAACCAAAGGACCATTTTATCCTTTATTTTTCTATCTCCCTTTTAATTCTAAGGGGTTATATCATAACTCTTCTTGGAAAAAAAGTCACATGACACCATCTCCTTGCTTCACCAAAATTCTACCCCCTCCATCTCATATCCTATCACCCTAAACCCAATACACTACCACATGTAAGAGAACCAAGATAAAAAAAAGACAAGAAAATAACAAAAACCCTATTGAGCAAAATATTGGAACCCTCATATGACACCTAAAAGTATATACTCCAAAATTGCTAGATTAGAACTTTAGGAAGAACACCAAGGCACATGCTCTTCCAAATAGTGGGAAGTCCTATTAGTTCATTCAATTCTCTCACCAACATCCTACACCAAAGGATACACATTTTCTCTATTCCACATACTCTTCCATTGTTATCTCCCACTCTTGACAAAGGTTTGGTTGCATTAATTTGTACCCCTTCTAGATATCTGATTGCTTATAGGCCTTGTGCATTGGTTGTAACATTCATATGATCGATGCCTACCACTCTAGCTCACTATTAGTTCTAATACTAAAACTATAAATTGCACCTTGGTGTGCAATGGGTACACCAAAGAGCTATGGATGGTCAAAGGGGGATAAATTTCATATATTAGTTGCATTAAAAAAATATAAACTTTGTAAACATTTGTTAACATAATGGAATGCTTTTTTTTTCTTTTGCAAATGAAACATTTTTAATGAAGATTGAATACATGAAATATGTATTTATAAGAAAGAAAGTTGTGTACAATTGCAAATGATACATCTTGAATCGAGATTGAAAACATGGAATATGTATATCAAAGAAAGAAAATGTTGTAAATGAAAATAAAAAAATGAGAATGTCTTTAAATTGTCCATTTTTTTTTTATGTAAGTCTAAGTTTCAAAACATGTGCATTTGCTTCATTAGTTCCAAAGTAAAACCTATGAGGGAAAATTGACGAACATGTGAAAGTCATTGAGAGAGGAAATAAAAAAATTGTTATAAAAAGAGTTTCCATAAAATTGAAGTAGAATTTCTTTAGCATATTTTAAAAGAAAAGGGAAAGTATGTGTTATAGATTGTTTCATTTGGTTGTTTATTCCAATCTTCTAGTCTAACCTTCTATACTTTTCTGTTTAATTATTTGGTCTATTTTGTTGTCAACCAATCTTCAAATTATATAACTAATTATCATAATTCAATTTTTTCCACACTGCTTCAAGTTCTTGTTGTCAATGGTATTTTTTGCAATTGAAGTCACTCTCACATGTAGTCACTTGAAATACTCAACTAACATTCCAAAATTTCAAGGTTTGTTCAATTGTTTTTTAGTCCTACATTTATGGTACACTATATCAGAACAAGGGCTCATTTCTGTAAACTATGTTTGATGCATACATGTCTATTGGGATGGTTACAAGTACAACATCTGACAAATATTTTCTTTGAATTATTTTTTGATGGAACTCCATACCTTATTCAAAAACTCCCATTTTTGCACAAGCTCAGAGGATATTGTTAAAAGGTTGTAGTGTTTGCATTTACACCTACCAATTTAATCTTCTTACAAGTCTCCTAGGCATTTTCAACAAGCCCATTTTGTAGATATGGGTATGTGCATGATCATCATGGAAAAAATAGGCCCTTAAGTGGAATTTTTTTTATAAAAGTCAGAGTTAGGAAACTTTACATAGAAATTTGAACAAGTTATCTATATTATTTCAAAAACATGTAAGAATAGAATATGTAGCAAATTGAATGTAGTTTCTAAACTACTAGGTTTATTTTTATTTTTAAAATATATTTGGTGAGAATTTGAAATTTCATGTTGTAGTACTTAAATTTAAGGGAAAAAATAAGAAATAGGTGTCTGTCTAACCACCCTAACCACAATAAAATAATAATATTTTTTTATAAGATTTTAGATATAAGTAAAGGACTCATGTACAAATGTGACACATATTTTTTGTAATTTTTATCCAAATAAATAATTAATTATGAATTTTTTATTAAAATTTTTAAAAAATATAAAAATTATACATTGACCACCTTAACTTGGTCAAAAATTTGTGAAATTCAATTTCTTTTTTTAATCCTATAGTATGCAAAGCATAGAATGGGCAACATATTTCAAATTTAAAATATGTGATACTGTTTGAAAGTTATAGATGTTTTTCAATCAGCCTATCAATTAGAACTTTAGTTGTAATTCAAATAGAAAATGAATAAGAATTATTTATTAAATTCAAAGTAAAGCATAATTTATATTGGTGGAATGCTGAGAATCTGCTTTAAAAACCCTTTTTCATTTCATCAATTTTGGGTAAAAAAAAAGTTGTCAGCTACACGGGCCATCATATCACTTACATATTACCACTTTTTGGCCCATCATGATCCTACACATACCCATATCCATTAGACAACTTTCTTTGAGGAACATTTTCAAAGAGTTTATATGCCTGAAAATTGCTTCCATAGTTTATGGATTTATTTGAGTGTCATCTAAGAGCATGTAACATTTTCATGGATGAATCTAAGAAATGTTAAAAATATTAATTTTAGTATTTTCAATATTTTTTTGCAATCTATATTTTTCAACATTATTAAAGAGTGGGTTCATAATCACCTAAGGATTCTGCCATTCATTAATCTCTCAAAGACATTAAATTTTACCATCTAATTAGTCATTTTTATGTACAATTGGAAAAGAAGATCTACACTACAAGTACACAAATCACTCTAATGGTTCCTTTGTCAAGATAAAAGACAACTAACTTTGGTTTTCTTTTCACTTCCATTTCTCAAAACATGAATTGATGCCCTAGCTTGAAGTTCAGTATCTTGAAAAGGTGGTGTTTGATGATTGACCCAACAAACAAAATAATATCATACAACTTGGGATAGTATAGCATCAAGATTCAAACTAAAGAAACATAACAATAACTTTGGTAAATGGAAAAATCAATACGATCCAAAGATTAACCAATTAGACTTGAGTACACATTTGTTGATGTTAAAGGTAGTCTAAGCTTTAAAATATCCATAATCAATTGTCGTGCATTAGAAATTCTACACAATGGATTGAAATTCAGTAAATGATCCATGTGAAGAAATCATTCACTCTTTTCAAAATGATAAAGCAATGACTCTTTTGTGGCACAATCATCAAATACATTCTTCAAGTGACAATGACCCTTCTAACACAATCATCAAATACATTCTTCCAACAATTTTTATTTTAAATGCTTGCACATAAGCCCCCTTTGCAAGAAAAATGTTGAAGAATGCCAATTTCCTTGTTGCAAAAAGAAAAAAATAGTTAGTTTGGTTGCCTCTAGATTAAGTAGATTTTCATGCTTCTACATAATAAATTAAGGCTAGACTAGCCGATGACTAACAAACCAATAAATTATTAGATCTTTAGTCTATGGAAATTGTGGTAGAGGCTAATCACATGAGAGACTCCATATAACTACCAAAACTAACAAGGACAACATCTAAAATAAAGCCTAAAAAATGATTTAAGGAGAAATAGTCAACCTATTGGCACATAAGTCCCCTACTTAAGCTAAGTGCTAAATATTATGTCATTTTCATTGTTGTAAAATTACGCCAATTTAGATTGAAAAAATCAAGATTAAACAACTTTCCAGTCTCCCATGTTAAAAAATTTGGCTTTAACCCATGACATGTCAACAAATCAATAGATAATCAAATGAAAAAACTTATGGAAAAAGTTATGCTAATGAAAGAAAAAACAAAATGACAACTAGCAAGGGACACCAACATTTGAATTATGGCTCAAAAAATGATTGAAGAAGAAATACCAAAGATTTCATTAGCACCAATCCAAACCACCAGTCAAGAAAGGAAATGTGATATCTCTGAAATAATGTTGAAATATGCATAAGCTACAAAATAAGATAGGCTATGTAGGCCAATAAAAAAATACTATAGGATAAAAAAAATGAGTGCACACGTAATGCGCAATCCAAATTGTTGTCTTAGCATGGCAACAACATTTCAAATATAAAACATAGAGAATCAATATAGGGACAAAAGTTTCAATACCAAAATCAGAGAGTGTACACAAAGTTTGATCATATAAACTCGCAAAACATAAATAATAAGCCCATAAGCCAATAGATTTCAAGAGTTAAAGCTAAATATCATCAATTCAAAATACATGGCCTATTTGCAATAGATACATGGTGAAAACAGAAAGAAATGTTGAAGTGGGTCTCCTATATTGATTTAAAAGTTAGACAATGCTTACCAATTACCAATATTTTTTATTAAAAAAAAAATACATATAACACAAATGTTTTTTAATAAAAAAATACATATAACAAAAATGTATTCACAATACATTTGAGATTGGAGATCCGAAACATGGAAAAAGACTATTTTATTAATAGGAATGTAGATAATTACAAACTAAAACCTCAATGTTATTGGCACCAATGTACTTCAAATAGCCTTCAATTTTATACAAATTTCCATTTCAAATTTATCGATGAATAACCTCTAGATCCTAGTCTATCATACAATATTTTTAAAAAAGAAACTTTCAGTGATCTAGGAAAATTTCTTGTTCTCTTAGCAAGGAATTTGTGACGTGAACCACTCCATTACATGGAGAGGAGCTTTGATAAAATCCAAGGAAAATTCCACCAGAAGAGTGACATAGATGGCATATGTAACTCAATAGAATCTTGCAAAAGGAAAAAACCCCATCAAATTTCCAACCAAAAAAGATGAAAAATGAATGAAAATGTGTGATAGAAATTCTAAACCCTTTAGATTAAAAGCAAAAATATCCCTAATTGTGTCAAATCAAAACAATCAATTCACTATCCTCCTAACTAGAGAAACTTTTAAGGGATAATAATGCCTAAAAATTAGACAGTCCATTAAACAACTTTCTTTCAGGCACATTTCAAATAGTTTATATGCCTGGAAACTTCTCCCACATTTAACATACATGTTGATAAGAGCACATTGAAAACTACATCATTTGACAAAAATCCACTCTCGATGATCCTTTGATGGATGTGAAGGCTTGCTTCCAAAGCCCCATTTCAAAACACACTGGAGGATGGTGGCAAAAAATAATAAGCTCCCAAAAGTAGTGGTATCCTTAGGGGGCATTGAAACTGTTACTAATCTAATATGGGATCACTCAACATATTAAGAGCCAATTATTAACAAGATGTCTAGAAAATGTTGTTGCAATTATATCATCATGTTATAAATAATATTTCATAATAAAAATACCCCTAGCTCACTAGATCAATTTTAAAAAAGTCACATGGGGGAAACTTGTAGACTAAACTTAATTTACTCAGGTGTAAGAAAAACCCAGTTAACCTTAACATCATAGTTCAAGATGGAACTCTTAATGCAATCAAGAGCCCAAACTAAAAAGAAAAGAAAATATTTAGAAGTAAATGTTCGTTCTGATAAAAATCCAAGCAGATATGAAATGCATATCAGACCTGCAAATTGATGGGGTCTTGTGCCAAAGTTCAAGCTATAAAATGAAAGGTATCTAATAGACCTAGGAAATAAAGATCAAATGACAAATGAAAATATCCTTAATGTTTTCTATCTCATAGTACTGCCCAAGTTTTTTGACTTAATGATTGAAAAATATGGATTACTAAATATGGATCTAATAAGCTCTAGTCACACTATTAACTCCTTGATACACTCTATACCTAGGGTTGATACTAGCAATGAAAAATGTGTATCCTTGTATAGAATAGAAGAAACCCTTTAAACTTAGTCTGGATGCCCAAAAAATGAACCAAAACTTGTCCTCAAAGGAAATGATAGACATCAATAATAGGAAAAGAACAAAACTGACCACATGCCAACTCAACAGCATAAAAAAAAAAATTACTACATGCTAGCCAAGCATAAGTTATTGCATCCAGATCCTAATTAAAACCTAGGAATACAAAAAATTGAACCAAAGAATCTCAACAATATAGATTCATACTAAATACAAAACAAAAACACATCACCATGAGATCTACCCGCAAGGGATCCATTTCCATATATTTGAAACCTTAATAAGCATAGATCTATCCTAAAAGGTCAGATATGACTACAAATCAAATATACAGAGATTTCAACCTCCCAAAACAACTTTACCGGTGCTTGCTAACATTCAACATACAAGAAAAACAATACAAAATAGTAGTTTGAAGCGATTGAACAACATAGAAGACATAAAAACCCTACTTGCATGTCAAAGCAGTAAAAACCTAATCTAGAGATTCCATTCAAAACAACATTGGTGCAAGAAGATTATTGGTTTAGGTGTATGAGCTTTGCTAGGGTTTTGTGGTTTTTGTGATCAACCTTAGCCCCTCTTGCATCATACTGCACATTTTGCGCAGGAAACCCCTCTTTTATTGTGTGTATGACTGCATTTACTGTGGTTTTTGCATTTTAATATGCCTTCAATTGGCTCTAACCTAGCAATTCATGTTGATGTTAGTGATTTGTCAATGCTATTCAATGGCTCCTCCTCCAAACAAATGTCCCCAAAAATTTGTTTCGAAAGTCTTTCATGAAGTATGAACTCTGAATCCTGAGCTGATGTGATTTTTCCATTACCAAATTTTGTTTTTTCCTACCAGTGGCTTGACCAACAGACCCTTGTGGGTTATTTTGTTGGGAGAAATCCCCCTGAAAGTGTGCTTAAAGAATGGGTTAGCAAGGCATGGGTCCCTCATGGGGTCTGCCTTGAGATGGTCCAAAATTTAACCAAGGGTTTTTTTTTGTTTCGCTTTGCGGAAGTTAATCATGTCCAGGCTATTCTAGCCTATGGTCCTTGGTATGTCAAGTCATCCTTTTTGGTTTTCTAGGCATGGACTCAATATTTTTCTGTCTCAGATGACACTAAGTTGCGGGTCCCAGTCTAGATTGAATTCCCTAGATTACCTCCTTGCATACCTTTTTTGAATCATATTGCATCCTCATTGGGGAGGGTCATTTTTGCTGAGCCCGATAGGTATTTTTAGGCCCATCCCTAGAAATGGGTCTGTGTGGAAATAGACCTCTCCAAGGATTTGAAAAAATCCATTGATAATCAAATTGGAGCTCTCTAACATACCCAAAAAGTCACTTATTTTAATCTACCCAACACGTGCTATAGGTGTGAGTTAGCATACCACAAGATTAAGGATTTCCCTTTGGCAGTGCCTTGTACACCTTCACCAAAGCCTCGTTAGGTGGAGCCTTCTCCTGCTAAATCAAAGGAAAAATGGACCATGGTTACAAATCAAAAAAATAAGCCAATTGGTTATGGGTTGGCCTCTAAGGCCTATGAACCTTCACAGGTTGTTTCAAACCCTTTAGGGAAGGGGACATACACTACTATTGGAGCTAATAATGTGTCCATGTAGTAGAGGGCAAAGGCAATGCATTAGCCTACTATTCTTATGATTGCTCAGACAAGCGTTTCTCCTTTTGTGTCGGGAGCTCAAAGGTGGTTTCATAGTCCATCTCCACCACATGAAGAGGGTGAATATGTACAAGAAAAGTAGAGATTATCCTCTCCTTCTATTCAAATTAGGTCAGTTACACTAGAGTTTTTGTAGAATCATTTCTCTTCCCTGACTGAAAAGAGGAATCGAACTCCAACAATATGGAGGATTTTCATTCCTAAATTTCCTCTCATGGAATGTTTGAGGTTTGAAAGACCTCTCCAGAAAGTATTCTATTAGGGATAATTTGTGAAAATATTTTGGTATTGAAGTGCTTTGTCTCCAAGAGGTTAAAATTTCTAGATTTTTGCTTGCTTTGGCTTGCCGTTCTATTTGGTTGGCTAGTAAAATGTTTTGCATTCTGCATGAGGCTGGCGTGGTGGAGCTATCACCTTTTTATCTCCACGGTGGCATGCTTGTGTGGTCGACCATGGGTCTAATCCAACTCATCGACTTGTCTGGATTCTTCTTAACATTGATAATCATTCATTTAGGGGTTGATCCCACAATAGTGGTTTACAATTTTTTTCCAAACTAGACATTGAAATAATTTTTTTTAACTAAATCTTAACTTTCAGGCACCTATAGTGACTAAACCGTGAGGAATTTCAAGATGACGCAAACTAGAGTTTCATGAAATTTTGTTTGTAGATTCTAAATATTTTTTTTTCAATTTTTTTAAGAATTAGATTGCACTTCTTTTTCCATCTCCCTAGAAAACTAGTTTTTTTTAAAAAACAACATTTTTAAAAAGTGACGCTCATTGTATAATGCATAACTTGTTTTCCATGAAGGATAAAATTCTAATTATTTTGAATTTATATTTGTAACTCCAATGTCTAGTGCTTCCACTTGGTTAGATAGTTTTTTATTGAATATTTTTTTCTTTAATCAAGTTTCAAAGTCAAACCAATTACAATTAGACATAGCATGACCGTATAACACAACTTTTTTTGTATGTATCAAAATTTAATTTTCTTTTTTTGTTGGATCAAGGACTTAAATATCTAGTGAACTCATATTTTTCATAATAATTTTTGAAAATTTCTATTTTCCACATGTGTAGAACATAGAGTTTGATTTTTGGTAAAAAACTTACATTCACAAGAAATAAAAAAAATATAATAATAAAATTAAATTTATTTAAAATTATACTTTTTGGGAAGCTTATAATAAGGATACATACTTACAAACAATAAATATTAAGTGAATTAATTTGATCCCCAAAAGGTAAATCAAAAGTTATTTTTTATCAGCATTTTGATAGGTGTAAAGGAGACTCTGTTATAGGTATGGTTTAAAACTAGCAAGGTTCTATCCAAGGGGGTTTTCAAGATCTAAGGTTGTTGATAAAACCATCTTCAATTGGAATGCTTTAAATAAATTTTTTAAAAGTTTAAATCATTATATTTTCTAAAAAATGTTATTTTAGGAAAAATTAGAATCTCCCCAAAATTGTAAACCAACTTTGTGGGATCATCCAGGATTATTAATGTTTATGCTTCTAACAATGATGTGGAGTGTGCTTTTCTCTAGTGCTAGATTGATGATTCATATCTAGTTGCTACCTAATTATTATGTGGGGATTTCAATATGGTTGAGATGGCATATGACAAGGATGACACCCTGCCATTCAGATGGGTAGTTGGTGAGAGGGTGGCATGGTTTTACATGCGCAATATTGGTTGATGCCATTCTCATTCTCTCTGGTACACTTGGTGTAATTTCAGGGCTGACTTTGACAAAATATTTTAATTCCTTGATTGTGCCATGATCTCAGCTCAATATTTCTTTTCTTTTGATAGCTATTCTCCACCAACTAAGCCGTTAGTGGATGTGACTTTGTTTGACCACTTCCCCATTTCTTTTCACATTGAATGGGAGATGCGATAGCCTCGTACGTGCAAGCCATAATTTTTTTTAAATACGTCTTTGCTCTACCACAAGCCTACCCTAGCCCACATTCATAGAGTGTGGAATCTGGAGTATAGAGTAGCTCAATCATATAGGTTGGATTACTTGGTGGAACAATGCTATCACACACATAACTTGATTTTTGTGCATTTATAGGCGCCAACTGGCTATCTTTTGTCGATGGTCTTGTGAGGCTACCACCATTGACCTATGGTCAACTACTGAAGCTTTGGCAGCTAGTCCCTTTTCTCCATCATTGCAAGTTAGGGTGGCAGAAATAAGACACAAAAAGCAAGTTGGAGACAATTATGCTACCAAAGGTGTATAAATCAAAGCCCAATTATATTGGCTAAAAGTTTGTGATTGTACCTCCAAAGAGTTTTTTTTACGTTGCGTGCCAAAAACTCATCCCCGGGCATTAAAAAAATTAAATATTGTATTTAGGTGCTCTCTGAGCTTCCTGATATTCTCTAGGACTTTGTGCGTCATTATGAGCAGGTTTTCACTACATAGGAACTTATGCTTGTGTGCCAACAAGCCCTTTAGGATTGCCTTGTTGTCATGCCAAATAGGCTTTCCTTAGCCCAAAAAAAAATTGTGATCAATTGTTAACAATTGATGATCTCAAGGAAGTTGTTCATTGCATGGTTGATGACAAAGCCCTGAAGATCAATGGCTTCCCTTGTGAATTTTGTAAGGCCCTTTGGTACTGTGTTCAACAAGATCTGTATCATGTTTGCTTAGAGGCTTTTCATACTAATTTTCTAGGTAATTTAATAAATAGGGGCAATATAAAATTCATACCTAAGTCTAGTGATCGAGAGGATATTTGCAACTAGAGGCCTATCACACTTCTCAATGTCTCTTGCAAAAATTATTACTAAGGCTCTAGCATTGAAGATTTGCCATCTGTTGCCTTAGATTGTGCATCTTGAGCAAACATGTTTCATCAAATCCAGGCTCATTCTAGATAATATCATTGTTGTTTGGGAAGGCATGGAATGGGCCTGACGCACAAACCAGAAAACCATCTTTGTTAAAATCGACTTTGCCAAAGCCTATGACTACATTGAATGGCCTTTTATTCTTGCTATGTTGCAGGCTTTTGGACTTTGGCCTAATTTTATTTAGACTGTTCGTATGCTTTTTACAGATACCTCAGCTTGTATTACCATCAATGGTCATCAATCTTCTACCTTTGGCCTCTTTTGTTCCATTTGGCAAGGATGCCCTCTTTCCCCCTCTCTATATGTGCTGGTAGTTGAAGAATTTGGCTACCTCTTGGCCCACATGGTTTTCCAATATCATGTCAAGGGTATTTTGTTACCCAATTCTCAGGATCAATTGGTTAATGGCCATTTTGTAGATGATTCTTTCCTTACTCTTCTAGAGGAAGAAGAAAATATTAAAGCGGCACTGGATTTCCTCAATACTTTTTTTCTTGCCTCTAGTTCTACCATCTAGTGGCACAAAACCTTGTGCTACAAATAATCTGTTATGCCTACTCCTCCTTGGTTTCAGTAGTATAATTGGAAGTGGATTGGGCCAGGAGAAATTTTTCAGTTTCTGGGCATTCCCTTTTCCTTCCAAGCTTCTTTGGCTGAATTATGGAAAGTTTTCCTTTCTAGGGTCAAGAAAAAGCTTACCTACTTTATTACTAAGCTACTCTCTCTGGTGGGGAAATTCCAGGTTTTTTCTAAGGTGCTTGCTGCCAACTATGTTTACTATTTTTCCTGTTGGGCCCTTTCAAAAGCTGCCTATGGCAAGCTTGAAAAGCTGCTTAGAGATTTTCTTTAGGCCTTTACTAACTCCCACAAAGGGTTTCATCATGTTTCCTAGGAATTTTTTTTCCTTCCCAAAGATTATGGAGGGCTTGGGTTACTCTCCACTCAGTGGCAGAAATGGACTGCCTTGTGTGTCAAACGGATAATTTTTTCCCTCACCGGTAATGAGGACTAGAAAATTCTTCTTATACATTGTATCTAGTCTGGTTTCCCTACGTATAGACCCACCTAGAATGGGATTAGTTTTCAAACCCTTTTAGTTATGGAGGAACTAGTCCAAATTGTGGGAACTTTTACGGCTAAGAGCATTTGGAAAGCTTGGGAAACTCTTAATCCCTAGCTTCACTAGATTGGTTTTGGTTTCTATGATGGACTCTCACTCAACCAAAAAAATATTTGGTGGTCACCCCTTTTTTCCAGTAATGTTCAGCCATTGGCTAAATCTCCTTGGCTTAAGACACTCAAATTTCACAAAAAGGGAATTCAGACCCTGCAATAGATTTTTCATAGATCCACTATGCGTATCATATAGTGGGAAGAGTTTTGTTCCCTGTACATCCTTCATAACCAAGACCATACTACTTTTGATGGTCTGGTGACTGCTATCCCTACAAAGATGCTTCATAAGGCTAGAATTTGTGGGACCAAACTTTGGTGGAAGGACTAGAAGTGGTATCCAGACACCCCTTTTAGAAATTATAAGCCTCGGTTTGGTTACAGGGGGCTTTCACCACACTTTCCTATGATTCATAGTTTGAACTAGAGGTGGCTTCTTCAATCTCTTTCCCATGTCTGGTGTAAAAGATTTTCTACCACTTGGTTTGCAAGTTTTGAGATGAAACTTTCCCACTTTGCTTGGTGTATTCTTTTCCAAGTCTTTCATGTAGGTTCTCAACTTATT
Source organism: Sequoia sempervirens (assembly GCA_007258455.2). Classification (NCBI taxonomy): domain Eukaryota; kingdom Viridiplantae; phylum Streptophyta; class Pinopsida; order Cupressales; family Cupressaceae; genus Sequoia; species Sequoia sempervirens. The sequence goes on along the minus strand of VDFB02256132.1, from coordinate 85,950,003 downwards.
CACCTAGGGGTCTAGGACCCTCGCTGCCCTTTTTATGGGCAAGCTGAGACTTTTAAGCATCTTTTCTAGTTTTTTCCCAAAGCTCAACAACTTTGGACTTGGATTCATGACTTCTTTCAACCCTTCAGACTGAAGCCTTTCTCTTGGTATATGATTTTGTTGGGAGACTCACCTAGATTTCTTGCTAAGTATACCTAGCTTTGGTACGCTTTTAGGGTGGAAATCTTTTTCAATATCTGGAAAGATAGAAATGCCTACATATTTGCTCATTCTCAAATAGATGTCAATGTTTCTTTATATGCTAAAGTTGTTATTTGTTCTAATGTGCTTCTATAGATCCAGGTGAAAGCTAACAAAGTTGCACTTGAAGTTGCTCACCTACAAGTGCTGCTAGATCACTGGGGAAATGCCCCTTGCACTATTGCTTGGGTTCGTGCTTCACCCACATCTTCCCACAGCTAGTCGCCCCCTCAGGGCCAGTAGCAGAATGGTTTTGGGTTCCCTCACTCTCAGCCTCCTCTTCGACAAGATTCTCGCCCTCCTCAATGGACTCACTCTCCTCCCCCATGGGCTAGCCAGGGGTGGCCCTTTGGCGGCACTTCGGGGAGATGCAATGGTGGGTCTGGATAGCCCTCTAATGACACTCTTGCATTTGGCTCTGGATGGCCAAATATTGGTTAATTCTTTTTGCATCTGGCACTTGCAAGCTCACCTCGACTCAAGGATAAAGAAGAAGCAAAAGTTAAAGATGTTGATGATGGTTAGGGTCCTCCTCTTGACATCACTGACCTTGCTGATGTATGGGGAAAAATTTTGGATGACAGAGACCCTCCTGGCTTTGTTGGCACTGCTCTAGCTACTTAATGGCCCGTTTTATGTTTTTTTACTCTTAGACTTCTAGGCTTGGCCCATATTAATTAATATTTTTGTTTTCTGGGCATTGCCCATGTGAGTCTTGGGGTGTGCATTCTTACCACCCATCTTTTTTTGTGGATATGTATTTTATCTTTAATTTAATTTAGATATCTGTCATATTCTTAAAAAAAAGTAGCGTTGGTGGTATTCATCACAACTTGCCTCTTTCAACACCCACTTGTAGATATTATTAAATGTGTGTCAGGGAATATGATTTTTTTTTTCAAATCACCACGATATGATAGATGTGCAATACAACCACCGAGATCCATAAGACCAATGACAACCACACATTGTTGTGTTTTTTGGAAAATGAGTTGAAAGCATGTCAGGAAAAATAACGCCCATGATTACTTCAATTATCTCCCAAGGCCTATGGAAATAATCAATCATTGATTTAACATTCTAGGTTGGTTCGTTTCAAATTAGATATTCCTTCAGCGTAAAATATACAATTGTCATATACTACTTTTTCTTTTTTGAGTTTATAATGATGAAACCACCTCTAGAAATTACAAGTTTTCCCTTAACTATTCCATTGAAATTCAAATTTATAATGTCTTTAGGATGTGGAGATGAGCTATTTCAACACTCAACCTTGCTACATTTTTTCTTTCTTTTTGACTAAAATTTGTGTACTCTCATATCACTTGAATGCGAATACATCATTGTATAGTTATTGATAATAGTAGTAAAGGTTAAGAGGTTAGTAAATAATAGATGTTAGTGTGGTAATAAATGATAAGTTAGAAAGTTTGCTATTAGGAAGCTTCCTGTAGGGCATTTCTGGTAGGAAAATGGCTTTATAAACCAATACAAGAAAATTGTAATATTTCTCTTTCGTAATCCCCATAAATAAAGTATATGACATGTTATCTCTGTGATAATAGTGTAATTTATATTTCTGTGCTCACCATTTTAATATAGCATTAAAATTTTTTACATTGCTTGAGCCACAGTGAAAAAAATAGAAGAAAACTTAACTACCTATATTTTTACAATGCTAGTCCACTCCAATCTCAACTAGTAGCACCAATAATATTGTGTTATTTGGACATGGAGTTTCATTTCCTTTTTCAAATGAGGTCATGTGGGAGTTTGAATTTCATCATTATTTTGTAGCATCATTACTTGCAATGATATTCATGTAGGAAAATAAATATTGGCATTAGAAATAAGCTATACTTAAAAATAAGCTAGTGTATAACACAATTGTAATGTAGTCTCTAATTTGTCTCTAGTGATGGGGGGAATCTCAAATTAAAATCTCAAAAGCTTTGTTTTAATCATTCAATTTATTAATATGTATGCACTCACTGAGATATACTAAAATTCTTTGTTTAGCCAAATATAAGCATATTTCCAATCAATCTATAGGTTCTAGCATGTTCTAGATCCATTTGTGATGCCAGTTTGGACACATTGTAACACATGTTATGGATATTTCTTTATAATAATAGGTGCACTATTAATTGAAATTGACACCAAAATGCTTGAAAACCTTGAATTTTCTAATTATGCTTTTGGAGGCTTATATGTTGCATTTGGTGAATAGAAAATAAAGCAAAATAAAAATGAGGTTGGAGGAAAAGGAATATGTAGGATTATTTCCATCTCAAGTTAGCTTCTCACTCGAAGATGGTACATAGCTTGAGGGACAATCGATCTTCATATTGTGCCATCTTTTGGATCAAAAGGGTTCTTGATGATTTTTTGGACATGGGGGTAATTGTTCTGAGTGGAAATTTGAGAATAGATTTATTCCCATGATGTATTAGAGGGATTTATATTCTCAAAGTAGGGATGTTCTCTCATTGTACATTAACGGAAGGGTTTTTCTCTCTTAGAGGAGGAATTTGATCTCTTATGTTATACATATGATTTAGGATGGGTTGTTAGGGCATCCACTAATATTTTAAGTAGTGTGTCTTCAATAGTTTGTGGTTCTTAGTGAGATGTGTGTATGTCTAGGTTTATTTAGAGTTTTTTTGGGTGGTTATACTTGCCCAATATTAGCATTCCCACCATTACTTGGAGTGATGTGATAAGGGTAAAATATTGGATATATATTACATCATAGTATAGTTATTAGTAATAGTAATAAAGGTTAGCATGTTAGGAAATAATAAATGTCATTATGTTAATAAATAAGTTAGAAAGTCTGGTAGTGTATTGGGAAAATGGTTTTATAAGTCAATACAAGCAAATTGTTTTTTTTGTAGTCCTTGTATATAAAATATATTAAATGTTACCTCTAAAATAATGAGGTAATTTTAAATTTGTGTGTTGTTAATTTTAATAAATTTAGTCTTCCATCTTCTATAATTATTGATAGAGATTCCAAATTTGATTATACTTGTTGGAGAACTTTTCCAAAAAAGTGGGATTCTAAATTAGAAATATCGATAGTCTTCCATTCCCAATTAGATGGATAATAGGTGGTTGTGAATAGAAGCCTTGGAGGTTTTGTTTCATTTGTGTTTGGATCCTTATAAGTGGATGCATAGTTCATTTGAAGCTATCACTTCTCTATAAAGACTTATGTTGCACAAACAACATCATTTGCTAAATGACTTACCAATTGATTTCACGTACTACACAAAATTTTATAACTGATAAACAAAAAAAATTCCTAATTGACCTTTCATACCTCTTTGACGTACCCATTGCACACCTAGATTGCTAGTCTAATTGATCTAAGGTGTATTTTTTCTTTTACAATTTCAAAGATCTCTATATTTTTGTAACCAGTTTTGAGCAAGCAATACAAATACAATAGTTTTGTTCTGCAACAGCACATCAAGTCATTCATTTTTGTTACTCGCCTCTGCACACCTACACTTTGGATATTATCTTCTGATCCAAATGGTGTGGAGATACAAAGGCATGGATTGATCATATTTTCTCAGTGTTTAAATAATGCCATGCTGGTATATTCATTGGGCCATGTTTATTTGACATTGGGAAAAATATAAATTGCTGCACAAGATTATATGTGCTTTGAGTTGTTTAAAATGATACAGTGGTGCCTTATTTATTTTTAGACAGATCAAATATATGCCCTCATAGTATTGGTGTGTGAATGCTGAACTATCATCATTCCTTTGGCATGCGCCATATTCCATAATGCTAAGCAATATTATCTGTGGGCCAACTCTATCAAATGCCATGGTGGATTTTGATGTATGCTATACCTCTACAAACTCTGCATTGCTTTATACATTCCTACCCAATACATTTAGCTGTGCCACATTCCATTTTATTTTCATGGCCTTTGTCATTTGGAATGCCACAATGGAATCAAAGTCATGGGCCATATTCTTCTGTATTCCTATGCCAACATTCTCTTGTACCAAGATTTAGAAGGCTCTGTGCAACTAGTTTTATTTTCCTTTTTTAAACTCCTCAGTAGCTTCTTGTGCCAATATTGTCATTCTGTCATGTTCAACATGCGCTAAGCTTGATGATATTGAACAGTCCTTTAACAATTTTTTTTGCCGTTTAGGAAAATTGTTTTCATATGCTTTTCACAATTATTAGTTTCTACCATGGAATTATAGCAGAGGGGTAGATTTTAATTAGTGGAAAATCTATCTTCAGAAATCAAACTTTCGTTCTTATTAATTTGTATTGTCAAAATTCAAGATGTAAATGTGCTTAAAAGTTAACTGATCAGAAATTTGGCGGTCTATTATTGACCTCTTTTATGGTTACAAAATAGAATAGAAGATTGCAATCCCTTCACTTCCATTGCAATTTTTTACTTGATCAAATACCATTATAGAAATAAAGATGAAATAGACTAAAAATAATAAAAAAATATATTTACAAATAGTAAAAGAACAGAAAAACTATACTATATTTAGATTTTCAATTTTGATTACAATATAAAATGACTCTTATAAATACCTACATATTTTTTAACAACAATGTCTCCTATAAAAAATCGCTATTAATTATCAGACACAAACGATAACTTATTAAGCAAACATTATTATCAACCACAAACTAACTTTAGTTAGACCTTACAAAAACACCTATGACAGAATATTTTCTTTACATAGGAGATTTGTTGGAATTACTCCCAACTGCTCCCACCAGCATTAACTTCACCGTACCTTTCTACAGGAATGAAAACAGAGTCTCCTCTACTTCCTGCATATGTTACAATTTTGTCTACTTATTCTCCGTATGAAGACAATTTTTTCCTATGGATTAAATGCATAAATTTGTCCTTAGATTTTAAATCTTCGCTAGAAAAGACTTTGGATTAATCGTTTTGTGTACCCTCTCTTGGCTTGGCTTATTCATAGACTTTAAAATATCTTTGGTTTTTGAGCTGTATGTTACTAAAATAAAAATAGAGAGCTTCCTTTAGTTTGTGGGGGATGTATGAAACAGAGAGCTACTAGTATCTTTGTAATTTGTAATAGCTTCTTTTGAAAATATATTGCTGCAACAGTTTGAAGAGACAAAAATAGGGGAGTTTGAATTTGTATTTTCCTTTTTGGGAAAAGAAAAAGAGCAGTAGCTCTAAGTTTATTCTATGACAATAGTTTTGAATGTCTTTGAAATGTATAAAATATAAAATCAAAATCTCTTTCAGATCTGTGTGTTTATATTTTTATTTTCTACTCTCTGTTTTAACACTCTCCTCCTCTGCCTCTTCCCTTCACCTGGTATCAAAGCTAAAGTTCAGTAGTGTAAAAGATTTTCAAAGGCTTTGCAAAGATTTAAAAGGGTTTTTCAAGCAAGTTATTTTCAATCAGTCATGGCAGCTCCAAGCATAAGTTTAACAAATCCATAGATCCCAGAGTTCAATGGAAAAAATTATGACTACTGGGCAATCACAATGAGGGAATTGTTTTGTGCTCAAAATTTATGGGAGTTTGTTAAGAATGGTTACTGAGAACCAGTAGATGCAGCAGCATATAATGCATTAACTCAAGCAGAGAAAGACATATTGAAGGAAAATAAAAAGAAAGATTCAAAAGCCCTTTTCTTCATTTTTCAAGGAGTAAATGAAAGTATTTTTCCAAGGATTCAAGCAGCAACAAAGTCCAAGAAAGCATGGGATATTCTTCAAACAACTTATCAAGGAATGGAAAAAGTGAAAATAGCTAAGTTGCAAATGCTAAGAAGGGATTTTGAGACCATCTACATGAAAGAATCAGATACAACAGACTCATTTTTCACTCAAATCATTGGATTGGTAAATCAAATTAGATCTCATGGTGAAAACCTTGAAAAGAGAAGAGTGGTTGAAAAGATTCTAAGGAGTTTACCCACAAAATTTGAAACAATTGCTGTAACCATAGAGGAAACAAAGGACCTCACACAATTTTCAGTTGATGAGCTGCATGCATCACTCATTTCTCATGAGCATAGGTTGAGTAGGTCAGCAAATTCATCATTGGAGCATTCTTTTAAAATACAAGTTTCAATCAGCCATAGTAGAGGCATGGGAAGATCAAGTTTTAGAGGAAGAGGAAGAAATTCATATAGAGGTGGAAGAAGCAGCCCATCAAGCTCAAGTGGAAGAGGTAGCAGCCAATATTCAAGTCAAAACCCATATCAAAATCAGCCTCAAGGCCAAAGGTATGACAAATTTCAAGTCCAATGTCACTATTGCAAAAAATATGGGCATTATTTGAGTGAATGTAGAAAGAAACAATATGATTCTAGACAACAAAATGCAAACTTCACAAAAGAAAACCAAGACCAAAAATCAAAACAAAACACTATGTTTTTGGCATGCAATGTTGCACAAGCAAATGAGAAAGATGTATGGTTTTTAGACATAGGTTGTAGCAATCATATGATAGGGAATTTGGAAATGTTTTCTAGTTTGGATGAGAGTGTAAAATTAGATGTAACATTGGGAAATGACAACAAAGTAGAAGTCAAAGGAAAAGGGAACATCAATATTCTAACCAAGAAGGGGGAGAAGGAATATATAACTGATGTTTATTTTGTTCCTGGTTTAAGACACAATTTAATGAGCATTGGACAACTTGTTCAAAAAGGTTATAGAGTATTTTTCAAAAACAAAGAATGCACAATTTTAGACAAATATCCAAGCAATCAGCTTATAGCAAAAGTCCAAATGAGCAGCAATAGGATGTTTCCCTTAAGGATAAAACCAGATTTGAAGGTAGAGTTTGTTCAAGAACACCCCTCAACAAACCCAAAAGTGCATGAAGAAAAGGTTGCAATAGTCACACAAACAATCTTTCATGCTGAAATTAAGGATGAGAATTGGTTATGGCACTTAAGATTTGGACATTTAAACTTTTGAAGCTTAAATTTATTGCATAAGAAAATAATGGTGAAGGGGCTGCCTCTAATAGAAAAATTGGATAGAATATGTGAAGGTTGCATCTTGGGAAAACAACATAGAGAATCATTTCCAGCAGGGAAGTCAATTCGTACAAATAAATCTTTAGAGATTGTTCATTTAGATTTGTGTGGACCAATGCAAACAACCTCCATTGGTGGAAGCTACTACTTCTTGACATTCATTGATGACTACACAAGAAAGATATGGGTCAACTTTCTAAAACATAAGAATGAAGTGTTTGATTACTTTCGTCAATTCAAGGCTTTTGTTGAGAAGCAAAGTGGGCATCACATCAAAGCATTGAGAACGGATAGAGGTGGTGAACACATTTCAAATGAATTCATAAAGTTTTGCAAAGACCATGGAATCCACAAGCAATTTGCCACTAGATACACCCCTCAACAAAATGGTGTAGCTGAAAGGAAAAATAGAACAATTATGGAAATGGCAAGAAGCATGTTGAAGGAAAAACATTTTTCAAATGAGTATTGGGCTGAAGCTGTAGCATGTGCGACATATATAATTAATAGATGTCCCACTAAAAGTGTCATCAATATGATTCCAGAAGAAGCATGGAGTGGAAGAAAACATAATGTTTCTCATATGAGAGTATTTGGATGTGTGGCTTATGCACATGTACCAGATGAATTGAGATGAAAGTTGGACAACAAAGGAGAAAAATGCATATTTGTGGGATACATATATGAATCCAAGGAATACAAGTTATACAATCCAATCAGCAAGAAGGTTATAATCAGCAGAGATGTGCAATTTGTAGAAGATGAAGCATGGGATGAAACTCTGGATAAAACAATCAATATTGTAGCCAACTTTCCACAAGAAGATAATTAAGTTTTTATACCAGCAAATACTCCATCAAATGTGACTCCTTCCACACCCATTCGTGGTCAACAAAGTAGTCAAGTGGCACCATCATCAAGTGTAAGGGAAGCTTCACACATTCAAACAAGCACTCCAACAAGTGGACAACAAACACCATTAGCAATAGGCACTCATAGTGTAGGCCCATAAAGTCCACATTCAACAAATTCAAGTGACATGTCAAACCCCACACTAGCAAGCTTAAGAAGACACAAAATCAGAAGTTTAAGAGAGATTTATGAGCAAAATGATGGTGAAAATAATACAGGTCAGAATTCTCTTTTTGCTTTGTATTCACATGTTGAAGATCCAATTCATTTTGAATATGCTATTAAAGAAGAAAAATGGGTGCATGCAATGGATGAAGAAATAGATGCTATTGAAAAGAATCAAACATGGGAGTTAACGAATCTTCCACAAGGAAAATAAGTGATAGGAGTGAAGTGGGTTTACAAGATAAAATTGAATGCAAATTGTGATGTACAAAGACACAAGGCAAGACTTGTAGCAAAAGGTTATTCACAACAGCCCGGGATAGACTACAATGAGACATTTGCACTGGTAGCCCGTCTAGACACTGTGAAAACAATACTTGCCATAGCAGCTCAAAACAAGTGGGTAGTATATCAAATGGATGTGAAATCAACTTTTTTAAATGGCATATTAGAAGAAGAGGTCTATGTGGAGCAGCCACCTGGGTATGAGATTTTGGGTCATGAAGACAAAGTTTACAAGCTCAAGAAGGCACTCTATGGACTTAAACAAGCTCCAAGGGCATGGTATAGTAGAATTGATTCTTACCTTTTGCAAAATGGCTTTAATAGGTGCAACAGTGAGCCTACATTGTATACCAAAATTAATGAGAAAGGTGAGATTATGATTGTTTGTTTATATGTTGATGACTTGGTATTCACGGGTGATTTATCAATTGACATGTTCAAATCAGATATGAAGAAAGAATTTGAGATGACTAATTTGGGTTTAATGAAGTACTTTCTTGGCATTGAGGTGAATCAAAATGAAAATGGCATATTCATCTCTCAAACAAAATATGCAAATGACATTTTGAAAAGGTTTAATATGATGAATTGCAATGTAGCCCCAACACCTATTGACAAAGGTTTGAAATTGAGCAAAGATGACAAAGGAGCAGATGTAAATCCAACATTGTACAAAAAACTTGTTGGCATCCTTATGTACTTAACAGCCACAAGGCCAAACATAATGTTTACAATTAGTCTCATCTCAAGATTTATGGAGTCTCCAAAAGATTGTCATTGGCAAGCAAGAAAGAGGATTTTGAATTATATTAGTGGAACAAGGAACTATGGAATTCTTTACTCAAAGACAAGTGATTTCAAGCTGATAGGATACACTGATAGTGATTGTGCAGGAAGTATAGATGATAGGAAGAGCACTTCCGGTTATGTTTTTCACTTTGGCACTAGTGTAGTTTCATGGGCTTCAAAGAAACAACCAATAGTTACTCTTTCATCAGCTGAAACAGAGTATGTAGCAGCCACAAGTGCATCACGTCAAGCAGTTTGGATGAGAAGAGTGTTGAAAGAGTTGAAACAAGAACAAGAAGAGGCAACAAAGATCTATTGTGACAACTCAGCTATAGCATTGTCAAAAAAATTAGTTTTCCACAAGAGAAGCAAACATATAGACACAAGATATCATTTCATTAGAGAACTAATTAACAATGGAGATTTTTTTTTAGAATTTTGCAGGTCTGAAGATCAGTGTGTTGATATTTTCACCAAGGCATTGGGCAAAGAAATTTTTGTCTATCAAAGAGATCAATTGGGCATCATAGATGGCAGCAGTTGTGATTAAGGGGGAGTGTTGGAATTACTCCCAACTGCTCCCACCAGCATTAACTTCACCGTACCTTTCTACAGGAATGAAAACAAAGTCTCCTCTACTTCCTGCATACGTTACAATTTTGTCTGCTTATTCTCCGTATGAAGATAATTTTTTCCTATGGATTAAATGCATAAATTTGACCTTAGATTTTAAATCTTCGCTAGAAAAGACTTTGGATTAATTGTTTTGTGTACCCTCTCTTGGCTTGGCTTATTCATAGACTTTAAACTATCTTTGGTTTTTGAGTTGTATGTTATTAAAATAAAAACAAAGAGTTGCCTTTAGTTTGTGGGGGATGTATGAAACAGAGAGCTGCCAGTATCTTTGTAATTTGTAATAGCTTCTTTTGAAAATATATTGCTGCAACAGTTTGAAGAGACAAAAATAGGGGAGTTTGAATCTGTATTTTCTTTCTGGGAAAAGAAAAAGAGCAGCAGCTCTAAGTTTATTCTATGACAGTAGTTTTGAATGTCTTTGAAATATATAAAATATGAAATCGAAATCTCTTTCAGATCTGTGTGTTTATATTTTTATTTTCTACTCTCTATTTTAATACTCTCCTCCTCTGCCTCTTCCTTTCACCTGGTATCAGAGCTAAAGGTCAGTAGTGTAAAATATTTTCAAGATGCAAATGTGCTTAAAAGTTAACTGATCAGAAATTTGGCAGTCTATTATTAACCTCTTTTATGGTTGCAAAATAGAACAGAGGATTGTAATCCCTTTACTTCCCTTGCAATTTTTTACTTGATCAAATACCATTATAGAACTAAAGATGAAATAGACCAAAAATAATAAAAAAAAATATTTACAAATAGTAAAAGAACAGAAAAACTACACTATATTTAGATTTTCGATTTTGATTACAATATAAAATGACTCTTATAAATACCTACATATTTTTTTAACAACAATGTCTCCTATAAAAACTCGCTATTAATTATCCGACACAAACGATAAATTATTAAGCAAACATTATTATCAACCACAAACTAACTTTAGTTAGACCTTACAAAAACACCTGACAGAATATTTGCTTTACACAGGAGATTCAGTAGTGAGCCTCCATTTAGGGAAGGCAAACAGAGGATTTTTTCTGGGAACAGTCAATCCAAACTCTTCCGCCATATCTATCTCACCCTCCACGGTCCAATCAAAGCAATGAAGCAGCTGAGCGAGTGCCAACTCAATAATAGAAAGACCCATCGAAATCCCAGGGCATATTCTTCTTCCTGCTCCGAAGGGCAGCAAATCGAAGTTCTGACCTCTCACATCCTTATTATTTCCCATAAATCTCTCGGGCTTGAACTGATGAGCATATTTCCAAAGGTTTTCATCCCTTCCCATCGCCCACACATTCACAAACACCCTCGACTTTGGTGGAATGAAATATCCTCCGACGCTGCACCCTTCCATCGACTCGTGGGGAACGAGCAGAGGAAGTGGCGGATGAAGACGAAAAGTTTCTTTCACCACGCATCGCAAGTAATCGAGCTTAATAATATCACTCTCCTTTATTCCGCGACTTCTGCCCACTGCAGATTCCATCTCTTTCTGCACTCGTGCCAGTGTTGCAGGATTCCTCACCAATTCACTCATTGCCCACTCTAGCAATGTCACCGATGTTTCCATTCCCGCGATTAACATATCCTGCAAACAGATAATTTTAGTCAAAAGCGGAATAGTGTAAAACAATTTGTAATAAGATTTGTGAAAGTCAAGACAGCTTTGATGTGAGTTCGTGAAATTGTCTGGCTCTCCGTTTCGGCCATGCTAAGCAGCACGTCTACCATGTCTTTCACACGATCTTCATTCGGCTTTCCATTATCCAATCTACTATTGATGTGCTCGTCGATTACATTTTCAGCAAATCCGTCAAATATTTTGTGGATGGCCTGCATGCGACGACGGAATCCTTGCAAGTCGAGCCAGTCGAGAGAAGGAATGAAATCGCCGGTGCAAAATGCACCGGCCAGAGTAGCTATCTCCTCAGCCATTTCTCTGAAGCCATGCCCTCCACTTAACTCGCTGTCGGAGTAAGTTCTGCTGGCAAACATTCTGCAGGTAATATTTTGTGTGAGTGAGGAGAACCACTTCTTCACATCTACACACTGCGATCCCCGTCTGCTTTCTTCCCAGATGGAGCCGATCATGGAAGACACTTCCTCCTCTCTCACAAATTGGAAAGACTCGGTTCTCTTTACTGTGAGAAGCTCAACTGCGCACAGCTTTTTCATGTGTCTCCAGTACGCTCCATAGTGGCTATACGTCACATCTTTATGATCATAGCACATGTATTTCCCCATTGTACAGTTTGGTCTTGTTGCAAAGACCAAATCATAGGTTTTGAGGAACTCTTTGGCCATGGCAGGCGAAGACACCACAACGGTAGGGACGGAGCCCAAGCGAAGAAACACAATGGATCCGTATTTCTTTGCCAGTGCCGCTAGAGCCTGATGAGGAAGGCTTCCCAAGAGATGGAGATTTCCTAAGATTGGCCATGGACGAGGTCCGGGGAGCAATTTCAATTTGCTGCCATTGCTCCTCAGCTTATACAGAAAGCAGTAGAGGAGAAAGATGAAAATCCCAAGTCCAATAGTCACGGCCTCATTCAAGGAGCAAGTCAGCGACTCCATTCTGTTGTTGGTGCGAGAAAAGGGAAATCCGCAAGCCTGCAATCAGTTCCGACAAACCATCCCGTTTAATGCCGTCAACAAGGTTTACCACCTTACGTAAGTTAACTCTAACCACAACACAAACAACGTGATCTGCGCGTAAGTTAGCAGATGATCATGTTGATAGACGTGAAAATCTTTGAATAATTAACTTCAAAATCAAATGATCATGTCCGCCGATTAATATTTAAAAAGAATTAATGACAAGCATGTTAGCGATTACGTACAGTAAAAAAAAAAATCAAATAAAAATGAGAAAGAAATTAAAGGGTTTGTACAATTATAAACAAGTGACGCAAGCGTCGAGTTCCTGCCGACAGGTAAAAGTCATGTAGCTTAGAGATAGGAAAAGTTTGTAGATAGCGAAAAGGAATATAAATGTATTGAAAGTAGCTAGAAAAGTTAGAAGTTATTTTTAGAAGCGCACAAATGCATGGAATTTTTTAGGGTTCATGGGAAACGTGGTCCATAAGGACATGTGAAGAAAGAGCACGTGTGGATGGATACAAGGGGATTTTATTTTTTAATGGGTACCATGTATACGTGGAGTTTTTTTTAACAATGAAATCTTGTTTTTTGTGTGTGTATATGTATACATTTGTGAGAAGGTAGATTCTTTAAGATCTTAATTAGGAAGCAAGAATGCATTATTAATTTCTATTAATTATTGAATGCAAACAATTAGAAAGATTTGTAAGAATGCATGAGACATTAATGGATACATGCATTGACATGCAGATAATGCATATAGGAGTGAGAAGCATAGTTGGCATGTTAACGAGCCATAAAGCAAGAGACTCAGTTTGCATTTATAGTATTAAATGAAAGGGAACTAGAGAAGTAAAGTGTTTATGACTAGGTCAATGTTTTATTTTTTAATTTCTTGTTAGGAAACCTTTTGATTGAAAAATTTATTAGTCATTTTAAATGGAACTAAGTTCTAATGTAGAGATATTTCTAAGGAATATGGAGAAACAAAGTTTACCATATGCCTTTTTTTTTTTTTGCTTGTATGTCCATCTGTAAACAAAATTATGTTTAGTGAACTGTTGCAGAGCACATGCTATGTTAATTAATACAATTGAGTTATTTTAGTTTATCATATGACAATATGCAGCTGCCAATAGAAACAATAGTGTTAGGTGGAAGATTGATAGGGATAGCTCATTTGAGTATAAACTTTTTGTAAGATTAATGAATGTTTTTGGTAATGTAGTAAAAAGATTAGTATTATACAAAGCTATTGATTTTATTATAAATAAGATTTAAATCCTGTCTATGTAATATCTTATTTTTAATATACCAAAACTACACCATGCTTTAGATAAATTCCATATTAAAGTACTTTAAAATAGTGTTGGTGCAATCCTACATAACAGAACTTTAATATTTTGCAACAATAAGCCACTTCATTTGGTAATGGTAATTTGGATCATAGGTATCAACACTATAGACTATTCTAAACTTTACTATTATGTATAGAAACCAAATTCCATTGATAAGCATGTAGGAGTTCAATAGGACCCTTGTGTTTAAGTGTCAAAGTACAAGTAGAATCTCTTCACATTGTAACATAGGTCTCAAAATGCAATAAAAAACTATCTTTAATTTTAACATTAATTATCAAAGACAAGATAATAAACCATCCTAACAATCTATTCAATGAATGCATCATACAACAACATATGTCTCAAATCATACATAATAATAAAAAAACAATTTATATAAAATTTTGGGTTTGTGTATCAAATTCGCACTTAACAACATAGTGGACATGGTTGTTTGGTTCTAAAACTTTGTTATCTAGTCTCACTAAAATTTTCATGTTTGTGCTTTCATTTAACATATTGGTGTTGATAAAAATCACTAATAAAATATAGATAAATAATCATTAATTTGATCACATCTTAAAATACATAATCTATACATGTTTTGTAATAGAAAATTACAAAACCTAGTTTATAAAATAAGTTATTTCAATAGTAAAATATTATTATTTTTTACACTTGTTTTATTTTGCTTTTAGTTTCCCCATTTTCACAACTAAACTCAGTTTGAATTAAAATAAAGAGCACATTAGCTGAAAATATAAAGTGAAAATCATATGTGTTCTTCAAATGACCATATAATCATACATTAATTTTCAATTGAATCATAACCTTATACCATTTTTGACATATAAAGCAACAAAACTAGGGCATTGGCCCAATTCCAAAGAGTCCAAAGGCTGAAAACCAAGTCTAAAGATCATAAGCAACATAATAACAATGCTTATCTTGTTATTAAGCTTCAATAGAATCATATACATGAAAACCATATTTATTGCGCCAACGTATTTTTTATTTTTTATTTTGAAAATTTGCAATTTTAGATATCACATTTTTGTTATGAGTGGATTACAACATGATGAGTTAAATCAAAATTCGTATATTGCATCTAAACATTAAATTATTATAACAATGTAAAGTAAAATAATGTTACAGTGTTTGTAACAATGCTTGAAGCATTTAAGTAGACATGGATACATGTAGACATTTATCAATGTGCATAGAATGCACAGAAAGGTGAAAAGCATCCCTGGCACCCGAGCAAGCCTGAAAGCGTGATGAGATTGAAATTGCATATGTAGTATTAAATAAAAGAAAAGAAGAGAAATAAACTAGTTAGTATGAATACATATATGAAAGGAAAACATTAAAATATGGACCCATGTAAAGACATATGCATGCACAGATGTGTAGATGTGTCCATTTAACTTGGTATGCTAAGAGGTATCTATATATGCCTGTGTCCATAAAGTTAGAAATGTTAGAAACAATTTGCAGTTTAAACAAGAACTAGAAAAACATTATTGACTGAAAGAAAGCAGCAATACATTAGTGTTTGCGGAACAAGTGTATAAAGTATATCTAATAATGCATTTGGTTGGATGGATACATGTAGAGATTTGTGAAATTTGAATATACATTATAGCCTTGGAGGAATGGTCATATGTGCTTTAAGGAATTTGTAACAAATAGGATTTAGAAAAGACATTTTGAAATAACTCTTGAATACAATTGTATTTTAACAGTGAGACTCAATTTGCATTTACAGTAGTAAATGAAAGAAAGTAGGGAAGATTAACTATTTATTAGAAATACATATATGGAAGAAATGCATAAACGTATGGATGAAGAAAAACATGAATGCATCCATCTATGTGCACAAAAGTAGAGAATGTCAAAAACAAATAGCATTTGAAAGATATAAAAAGAACATTTATGATTGAAACAAAAGAATAATACATTATTGTTTTTTGACGAAGTGTATTAAGGAAATATAAACAGAATATAGAAGAAAATGTTTTGAAAGGAAGTGTAGAGTACAACTCTATGTTGTCATAGTTATTTTCGAAGCCCTTAGTGTTTAATTGCATAACCTTAATATTTCTTTGAATTTTCAAAGCCCTCAGTGTTTAATTGCATAATCTTGATATTTTGTTCATCTTTTTCATTGTTTGGTATGGTGTGAATTTTTTTGTGATGGACGAGGGTATATTTGAGGTGTAGAGAGATAAAGTAATGTGAGTGTGAAAAAGAAGAATGAGTTATGGAAGTGGAAGAAAGGGAGCGAGTCGAAAGAAGGGTGATATGGAAATAGGGTGTGTGAATAAGTTATGAAAAGTATTTGACATGGGAGGCAAGGTTATGGGATGGTGGATATGAGAATCAATGGGAATGTAGATGGTATGAATTTATTGTTTGCTTACAATTAAATTCAAGAAATGAAAATTTGAATGAGAGAGCTAGATTTAGTGAAAAAAGGAACGCAACACATTGGTATGATGCAACGGAAGCAAATAACTAGATTTTGAAATGTATTTGATTTGAGAGAAAAGGACGTGGAAGGGTGGAAATGGAAATGAATGGAATTAATAGGGTATGAAGTGATTATTTCGTGCAACAAGGGGTGGAAGAATGTCTAGTTTGGTATTGGTTATGCTTTTAAAAATCATCATAGGGCTGAGTTCGTCAATATAAACAAAAAAAGAAGACCCATGTTGCATTTCTGGCTCTCCCTCATACTGAACAAGGTACTGAGGTCCTTGAGCTTCCTCGAAATGCGACAATAGAAGACAAAGTGGAAGTTCTTATGCATATACTATGGAAAAAATAAATATGGAAGATCATAAAAAAGATAACATGTAAATGCTGGTGCAGTGGAGAACATTAAATACATGGAGGGAAAAATACGTAGAGCTATTGAGATATATATGCATGGATGCATTAGTAGACACATGTATACATAGAAAATAGAATTACATGGAGAGATGGTGATATGAACACATGTATACATGGATGTATGCATATTTGGATATAGGTGCAAATGCATATGTTACATGGAAGGATGTATTCATATGCATATGCAAATATGGATGAAAGCATATATGCATATATGCATGTATAGACAATATGCATGAATATATGATGGCCACGAGTTACCAGGATGCATTACATGGGTGCATGTTTGCATTTGCAATAACAAATTTCCTTTACGATCTTATCCAAGAAGCAAAAAGTGTATTATTATTTTGTTCGAAGTATTGAATGCCAAAAATCTTAAACATTTGTTGCAATGCTTGAGGCATCTTTGTATACATGGATGTATGCATACATGTATCCATGTGCAGACAATGCAAAGAAGAGTGAAAGGCACACATGACATGTGAACGAGAAATTTGAATGGAAAACACTAAAATCAAGTAAAAATTCAAATTTGTGAAAGCATAGTGATGCTCAAGTAGCATTTATGCATGGATGGATGTATAGTTGTGTTCATGTAATTCAGTACACAAAGAACAATTTTTAGATGCACGTGTGCTTAAAGCGATAAATTCTAGGAACAATTTGCATTGGAAACATATACAATATTGTTTTTAGAACAATTGTATAAAGAATGCCTAATGATGCATATGAATACATGGAAACATGTAAATATTTGTTAAACCTGATTACACATAATAGGGTTGAAGAAACTGTTATACATGCTTTTAGGGATTTGTAATAAACAAGGTTTAGAAAAGACATTATGAAAATAACTCTTGAATACAGCTATATGTTATGAGTGTTATTTTTAAAGCCCTCAGTGTTTATTTGCATAACCTTGATATTTTCTTCATCTTTTTCATTGTTTGGTATGGTGTAAATTTTGTTGTGATGGATGAAGGTATATTTGAGATGTAGATAGATAAAGAAATGTGAGTATAAAAAAGAAGAATGACTTATGGAAGTGGAAGAAAGGGAGTGAACTGGGAGAAGGGTGAGATGCAAATAGGGTGTATGAATAAGTTATGAAAAGTATTTCAGATGGGAGGCAAGGATATGGGATGGTGGATATGAGGATGAATGGGAATGTAAATGGTATGAATTTATCGTTTGGAAGTTATATGCTTACAATTAAATTCAAGAAATGAAAATTTCAATGAGAGAGGTGGATCTTGTGAAAAAAGGAACGCAACACATTGGTATGATTGAAGACAAGCAAATAACTAGATTTGAAAATGTATTTGATTTGAGGAAAAAGGACGTGCAAGTGTGGAAATGGAAATGAATGGAATCAATAGGGTATGAAGTGATTATTTCTTGTAACAAGGGGTGGAAGAATGTATAGTTTGGTGTTGGTTATGCTTTTAAAAATCATCATAGGGTTGAGTCCGTCAATATAAACATATAAAAAAGACCCATGTTGCATTTCTCACTCTCCCTCATACTGAACAAGGTACTGAGATCCTTGAGCTTCCTCGAAATGCGACAACAGAAGACAAAGTGGAAGTTCTTATGCACATACTATGGAAAAAATAAATATGGAAGATCATAAAAAAAGAGAACATGTAAATGCTGATGCAGTGGAGAACATTGAATACATGGAGACAGAAATACGAAGAGCAATTCACAGATATATGCATGGATGCATCAACAAATACATGTATACATGGAAAACAGAACTACGTGGAGAGATGGAGATATGAACACATGAGTACATGAATGTATGCATATTTGGATATAGGTGTAAATGCATATTTTACATGGAAGGATGTATTCATATGCATATACAAATATGGATGAAGGCATATATGCATATATGCACGTATGGACAATATGCATGAATGTATGTCAACATATAACTTTTTATTTTGTTATATTGGAAAACTAGTACTATTTTGATAAATCAACATTGGGAAACTAGCATTTAGCTGTTTCTATTTATCATAATAGCTTTATAAACTATTGTTGTTATTGAAAACTAGTGAAATGTGATCGCATAGTTTGATTAAATAAATTTAAGCAAAGGCAGAGTCTAGAAGACTAGTGAGTAGAGATACATAATCCATGACTGCAAATTAAATGCATTGAAATATCAGGAAAATGCAAACACATGGAGGGGTCAAAATAATTGAAGCAAGTGCATTAGATGCCATGTAACTGGTGGGGAAGGCTCTGGAATCGCTTGATGGCCATGGGTTACTAGGATACTCTGGCCATGAGGGGCCATTTGGCTAAAGACAAAGACAGATACATGGATGCATGAGTCCATACATGCATATATACATGTATCCATGCAAAATATTGATAGATACATATATAGATGTATGTGTGTATGCAATTCATAGGTTCATATATGCATAAATCAATGTATACATGCACCCATAGATACAGTCATACATATATAGACAAATGCATGTAGAGATATCGCAAGATATGCATGAATCGATATATGCATGGCTGCATCTATGGATACATAGATACATAAAGAAATGGAGAAAAAAGACACATTTATATATGCATAGTTTGATTAAAACTAGTGGCTGAAGGTACATAGTTCATTAAGACAAAATTAATGCATTGAATGGCATCTGACCAAAGGGGAGACTGTTTGAATTGCTAAGCAGTCTTTGAATATATAACAATTAAAAGACATAAGTATAAGTATCGTTGGGGACATTCCACATTTTGACCTTTCAATCAAAGTCAATTAACAAAGCAGCAGTCAAACCTAAAGAAACTTGAATGACTATGAGGATAGAAACTGTATATTTTAAATGAAAGTCAGGTTTTGCATTGTTACAATGTATTTGTGTACTTTGATTATAAAATCATAGTTTAGATTATTTTAAATGTTATGCATTTGAATCTTTTCTTGAAATACGAAGGATTCATCTGAGTCTTGGAGGCAATGCACAACTGTCCTATAAAGAGAGCTTTGGAACCAATGAGTTGTCATATATACATGTGTGCATGAGTCCATAGATGCATATATACATGTATCCATGGAAGCTATTGATAAATGCATATATACATGTATGTGTGTATGCAATTCATAGGTGCACATATACATAAATTGAGGTATACATGTACCCATAGATACAGTCATACATATATAGACAGATGCATAAAGAGAAAACAAGATATATGCACAAACCGATATATGCATGAATGCACTTATGGATACATAGATACATTATGAAATGAAGAAGAAGACACATTTATATGTGCATTTAATTTGAGAGTTTGAATCTGAATCCATATGCATACTTTGATTAAAACTAGTGGCTGAAAGTACACAATTTATTGATACAAAATCATTGCATTGAATTGCATGTGACTAAAGTAGAGACTGTTTGGATTGCTAATTAGTCTTTGAATATATAACAATTAAAATAGCTAAATAAGTATAATTATCCTTGGGAAAATTTCACAATTTGACTTTTCAATGAGAATGAATTAACAAACTAGCAGTCAGACCTAAAGAAGGTTCAAGGAATATGTTGATAGAAAACCATATTTTGGACAATGGCTAGACAATCTGTTGAAATAGCTTTCAAAACTTTGAAGCAAATGCATTTTTCGTTCTATTTATTTTCATTGTACATGTTAAGTGGAAGTTGGGTTTCGGATTGCTGCAATGCATTTGGATACTTTGATTATAAAATCATAGTTTAGATCATTTATTGAATCTTTTCTTGAAATACCAAAGATTCATCTAATTCTTGGAGGCAATGCACAACTGTGCTATAAAGAGAGCTTTGAAACGAATGAGCAAGTGAGGCACAATTTTTTTTTGGTCACATTGCCAATCTCACTGTGTGCTTTAAACCTCCAAAGCAAGAGAAAACTGAGGGAAGAAAGTATTTATTGCCTCAGGTAACTGGTTGTTGGTTCTGGATACTATAATTATTGTCCTGATAGGCACATATGCAAAGTATGAAATGATATTGAAAGCAAGTGAACTCTCTAATAATCCCATAAAACATAGTCTCTGTATGCATCCATGTATACAGGATTACATGTATATATGTGTACATGTAATTATGTATAATTTTTTGTGTAGTTTGAATTTGGAGAGCTATTTTATATATTGGAAAATTAGCATTTATCTATTTTTCTATTCATCCGAGTAGCTTTGTAAATCACTTTTGTTTTTAAAAATTTGGGAAAATGCGAATGCATAAATTGATTAAATAAATTTAAGCAAAGGCATAGTTTAAAAGTTGGCGGCTAGAGGCACGTAATGCATGAATGCAGATTAAATGCATTAAAATATCAAGAAACTGTGAGTGCAAAAATTGATTAATTAAAATTAAGCAAAGGCATAGTTTATCAAGGTGGTAGGTAGACGTATGCAATGCATGATTACTGCAAAGTGGTCTCATAAAGAGAAGTTTGGAACGAAAATTATGTTAACATGCGTGGCAATGACAGTTTTTCCCTTGAACCTTGTTATATATTCAAGGAGTAACTAGCAATGCAAACAGTGTTCCTTTTAGTCAAATGCCATTTAATGCATTGAGCTTGCATCAGTGGATTATGTACCTTCAACCACTAGTTTGAATCAAAGTATGCATATGGATTCGGAATGAAAAGCTCTTTTTTGTGAACATATTTTTAATTTGCCTATGCATTTGCCCAGAATGCTTTTAACCGGTAGCATTGGCCAATCACATTTTGCTGTTGAACATATTGCTTATTTTTTTGTACAGTTTGCATGTGAAGAGCTATTTTATATATTGAAAAAATAGCATATATCTATTCTCCTATTTGACTGAGTAGCTCTATAAATCATTTTTGTTTTAACAAATCGGGAAAATGCGAATGCATAAATTGATTAAATAAATTTAAGTAAAGGAATAGTTTGAAAGTTGTTGGCTAGAGGTACATAATCCATGAATACAGATTAAATGCATTAAAATATCAGGAGAATGTAAGCGTAATGCATGAATGCAAATTAAATGCATTAAATGACATCTGGCTGGAGGTGAGCGCGCTGGAGTGGCTTGGTGAACATGTATGGATAGGGTACTTTGGTCATTTAATATAGAGTTAAGTTACTTGCTATGCATTTCTATTACTTTGTGTGTGTTGTTTTTGTGTTCTGTAAGCCTGTGCTATAAAAACCTAGATTTTGCAATTGCTTTGAGCTTTTTTGCTATCATGAAAGCATACAGGAAAGAGGAATTTTGTGACCTGTTATAGTTAATGTCCTCCTAGGCACATATGCAAAATATGGAAACATACAGAATTTGGCATGAACAATGTTAGAGGAATCACATGAACAATATAACTATTCAACACTGAACTCTATGCTTGTAATAATTATTGGAAAAGCTGTAAATGCCATAGATGAAACAAAATGAATAAAATTCTAGTTTCTGGTTTTCTTGAAATGCAATGAAAAAACTGCTATAAAGCCATAAGACAAGGTTGTGTAACATATTGCCATTCCTGTATCTAATTTCTTTGGACACGAATGCTTAACACAGTTGATTGCAATAGTAACGTGTCTACGGAAGCGGGACAATAGAGATCATAACTCAGTAGTTTTTAGTGTGAGTATATATGTATCCTGACACATATAAGCTTGATCTGGAATTCATGAATACAACTGCTATGTACAGTGAAACAACTAATTAGTATTACTATATGCAATATCCAGATAACATAATAAGTTGGTACAAGGCTAGAGTGGTAGATCCATAAGTATATGGACGCATGTATACGCAGTTGCATACAAGAATACGTAGAAGCTTAAATGAATACATGGACACATGAATATGTGCATATGTGCACATGGACATAGAGATATATACACATGTAAATATGCATATATACAGCGTAAGTAACATATGGATTTGTGTATACAGGAGTGCACGCCATACATTAGAATGCATGATGGAAAAGTGACTATGAAGTACAGTGCATTAAAGCAGGAGGAAGACTTGGTTACAGTAATAGCATTAAAAATGATAAAAGCTAGATGAAAATAACCATTTATTGTCTCAAGTAACTTGTTAATGGGTCCACAGTTTGTAATCATAACTACTTCAACCTAGTCACCATAAATTCTTGGAAACGTAAGAATCACAAAGCAAATATTGGAGAAGCTAGGAAGGACAGAATGCAAAATGGAACATTTAAACTATATAGTTTGAATGGCATTATGCATCAAGGGATAATAATTATTGAACATATATGTCAGATGTACATAGAGAACCATTGTCTTGGTAGGTGCAAAAACAAGATTAGAGTTTTAGATGTCCATATTCTAAAAGACTTTAACATAGTAACCTACAGAAGTGTCTAAATGTATAATACCAATAGAGTATTTTAAAACCAAAATTGTCTTTAACATGTGAGACCCAGTGAAATGTCTTGGAGCGTGGAAAGGCAAAAAAGTAAAAGTTTGAACAATGTAAATCTGTGCTCCTCTATTCCTAGTTTCTTGGAGCATGGATAGGCAAAAAAGTAAAAGTCTGAACAATGTAAATCTTTGCTCCTCTATTCCTAGTTTCCTGTAAAGGCAAGAAAATGCTATGTATTAGAAACATAGTTTGTATGGATAGTGATTTGAGGTACTCGTTCAAAACAAAGAAAGTGTACATATGAATGACTTTATTACCTTCTGGTGATGTTTCCTGTCTATTTGTCAATGCAAATGGCTTCAACAATGGCATTTCTTTGGTCAAGGCTAAAATGTCCTTCAGCACTAAAGTCCCGTAGGATGAATATCACTGCTGACTTGTCCTTGATATAGTCTTCATAGCTGAGCCTTTGTAGTGTGGGCAATAGACGGTGCATGGTGGCCTGGTCAATTGAAGACTGAATTGTTTGATTGTCATAAGTTGTTATGGTAGTTTTAAGTTGTAAACAAAATGTATAATTGACTTGCTGGTTGCACTGTTTATAGTGAGCAGTTTTCTCTTGGAGTGTGCCATAAGCAGTAAATTTGAATTTGCATTTTGGACAATATGCATAAAATGGATTGGAAAATGCATTTGCTACTTTTAGAGTACCAGAAACCTATAGAATATGGTTCAAAACTGTTAGAGGAGACAAAAAAACAAGTTTGGATGCACTAGACTTATTTAAAAAGAATGTTGTTACCTTGAAAGTTGAGTGTAGTAGGCTGTTGAGCTTTTTCAAGCTTCTTTTGTCATTCAAGGTACAAATGAATGTTGATCAACATGTATGAAATGTGTTCTTTTGGTCTATTTTTCTCACAACATTCTTGAAAAGCATTGCAGGTGTTTTATTTGTATGCAACTGGTCTTCGAGTGCAAAGTATTGTTGTTCATATGTTGACCGTAATAGCAACTGCAATTCGATGAGAGGATTTGCTTTTGTTACGAAAATTGTTAGAGAGGCCACTGTAGAACATTAAAAGCTTGAAACTGAAAGAAGAGGTAAAAGTTCTGTAGACTGAAATACTTGTGCCCTATCTATGTCAGTGTGGCCATCTTTGATGTCAATTGCAAATTGGGTACCCATTTTCCTGGCACTGACTACCAGTGCAGCTATTGTGCCAGCTGGGTACTCATTAACAGTTGTAAGCAATTGGCTAATAGTCGTACTTGGGATGAATTTGTACTCCTGATAGAGGCGGGGGATGTTTTCAGTGGTGCTAATGTCTGTTAAAATCAGAATGCAATCACAGTCACCTCTGTCATAATCTGTTCTAGGTGCAACTTGGAAATCTGAGATTGAAATGGCTGATCCCGGGACTATTTTAGGCTCATGTTGGTAAACAAGATTTCCACTAACATTTAACGTGATTGTCATTTCTGCTTTGTGATTTGTCAGATCAGCATGTAGCATTTCCCGTGTTTTGTTAGCCTTGTCCAATGTTGCTTTGTAGACAACAAGGACATCACCTTGGAAGGTGTCTCCAACTCTTCTTGCATTTAGCTGTTCGATTGAAACAATCCTAGGTTTCTTGACTCTTGTCCTACAAGGAACAAGGATAATGTCAATTGAATGCTAATTTTATATTAGCAAGTTGGACAAATGGAGGTACATTGTAGAACAAAGTACTTTACCATTGTGTTGACTCTTCTTGTGCAATTTGCACTTGTTTGGCTTGTCTTTTTGATACATCTTTTGGTGTCCTGCAAAGAATTGGAACAATGTTATTTGAATATTTATGATTTGGGCGAATGAATTTGGAGGAATAATACTATGAGCACTTTACCGTTGTGCTGATTCTTCTTGCATGGGTTGCATTTGCTTTGAATGTCTTTTAGTTTCATCCATAGATCTCCTACAAATAATGGATATAGCATTGGAAAAGACATTGCAATGCGTAAAACTGATATAAGGCTATAAGTTCTATAGAGTTGAATTTGTCTATTGTGCAATGTGCAATTTTAGGAAAAGTGGATTGTGATCAATCCAATATGCTTCTGATATATAGATAGAGCATATATTTCTAGTCGTGTTGGACCGAATGTGATCAATGACTAAGTTGCCCATGCTATGTTGTTGGTTGAAGACAAATTGTATGTTGTTATGTTGCATATAACTGTGAAGAATTTTTTTGTTTCTACTCTCTGAAGACATGTCGACATTAAAATCGCCTAAAATGTACATGTTTTCAGAATTTGTTGATCCAATTATTTGCAAGAATGCGATTACTTCATCTATGGCAGTTGCAGTTCTTGCATAAATATTGCAAACATTGAGTTCATTGCTAGATAGCATTATTGTTAATGTGATAGCTTCAATATTTGAGGTTTCATGGTGTGTTGTTTTTGACAAGAGCAAATGTTTCTTGGTTAAAGTTGCTATGCCATGGATGCTATGTACAGAGGAGCAATCAAAATTTTGTAGCAAGCTATTTAGCTCAAAGGGATGCATATGTGTTTCTTGGAGACACAAGATATCAGATTGCATTATGCTATAGTCACTAACAATGTCTTCTGCATGTGCTTTTAAGCTACGAGTGTTCAATGTACATAGAAGCATATGTGATTTTCTTTTTGAACATGTACTTAGATTATCAAGTTGCCATTGTGCACATGTCTGAAGACGAGACATTTCTAGTTGTATTTTGTCTTTAACTTTGAAGTTTTTCGAAGTTAAAGGTTGTAATAGGAATAATGATTCTACCAATTTTGTTCGTGATAGAGCTGTATAGGTTAGCCCATGTTGTCTAATGCCTGTGGGGTCAAAAGCCAAGGCCTCCATTGTTAATCCTTGGGATTGATGTATGGTTCGTGCACATGCTACTTGTACTGGGAATTATTTTCTAGTTGTAATTTTCTTGTTTATTGTTATTTTTTGCATTGGCCTAGCAATGCGTTGTATAGGCACCCAGTCTTTGTCAATGGTAGTAGAATAGCAGGGTGCTAGTTTTGTGCACTGTTGATGTCCAATTGATGGGTCATTAAATTTAATCCAGACAATATCAATATTGTTTTGTGATGTATATGCTTTAAAAATTCCATTTGAACCGTTGACAAGGCCATCTTGAACATTGTAATTTCCTGCATAAAGCTCAACAAGAATGTTTGGTTTCAAGCATATTTGTGATGGGAGTGTTGTTGTGTGACTGTACACTTGTATTGCATTAAGGTCCTCGTTAACTTCATCTATCGCATCTAGCACAATCATTTGGGTTGGAATGATTGATAACATTTTGTTGTTATGTGCTTGAACATCTATTCTCCTATAGAAAAGGTGCGGAAGCAATGGATCTAATGGTACGGATGAAAGCAAATTTTGTTGATATAGTCTATGTCATGAGTTGTCTGAATGCC
Source organism: Sequoia sempervirens (assembly GCA_007258455.2). Classification (NCBI taxonomy): domain Eukaryota; kingdom Viridiplantae; phylum Streptophyta; class Pinopsida; order Cupressales; family Cupressaceae; genus Sequoia; species Sequoia sempervirens. Next base: position 85,923,254 of record VDFB02256132.1, on the reverse strand, counting down.
TACTCGTAGTCTATTAAGGAAAAAAATATTTCATCTTTTTGTCTCATGGTAGTCACTAATGAATAGCATTTTATGTGGTCTTTCCAGAAACTATAAGGCATTAATTCAATTGGAGTAGGCCTATTTTCGAAAACCACAGAGTCAAGGACAGGTTGTGCCTGGTAAAGGTCACCACAAAATATGGTGTCAAGGTTCCCAAAGTATGCAGTAGGCATTTGCATTATGTCTCGTAGTCTTCTATCAATATACCATAAAAATGTTGAGCCAACTAATGATATCTCGTCTATAAGAAGTATGCGCACTTGATCATAGTGCTTTGACATAGTGTCAAGTACTTCAGTGTTTAGTGGCAGGAATTCTGATGTATTAAAAGGTATGTGAAATGCTGAATGTAATGTGAATCCGCCTATGTTATATGCTGCTTTACCTGTATATGCAGTTAATAAGCCCTTGGGTTTGTTTGGATTATTGTCAACAGAATTGCTATACATGCGAATGAGAGCTTGGTAGATGGATTTTGTCGTAAAAGTCTTTCATGTTCCAGCTCCTCCAGTCAAAAACAAGTGCAATGGATTTTGTGGATTTCTCATCTTTTTTATGAGAACATCCTTAACAATTTCTTGTTGTTCTTTATTTAACATTTGTCTTAATTTGTAGTATTCATTGTTATCTATAATCTGTGGGTGCTTTGTAATTTCAAATCCATTGGAGTACGTGGTCTTTGGGTTAGAATGACCTATGTTTGGAAGGTCTATTTGAATGTCATATAGTTCTTTATGGGAAAGCTTTGTTTGCATTGGCAGGTCAATGAGCTTTTCATCTTCAAGAGACTGAACATCATTAATAGCTTTGTCAATGTCACCCCATGCGGAGTTTGTGCTGTGGATGAACTTTGCACTGTTTGTTTGAATGGTTTGTCCATGGTACATGTATGCATGTTCCCAAGAGTCAAAGTTTTGTTTGAGTGTATGCTCATTAATGATAAATGGAACATAGAGAACCAATTGCTCTCTACAATGATTCTCTATATCAAAGTGTTTGTTGAAATTGATATATCGTATTACATTGGGTTTGGCCTTTGCCTCAATTGCAGCACGGTATTTATTATATCTTGAAACAAATTCTGCAAGACATATGTCCATCATTGTTTCAGGGCGTTTTAAATAGTAGTCTATAATAGATTTTGCAAGAACATTTTCTGATTCATCTGGCTCATTGCTCAATTGTTTAACAGATTTGAGTATAAATGTGCGATCATTGTCAAACCATGTATCAATGAATATACATTTTCTTGAGCTGTAATTTAATGGCAATGACAGAACAATATGTGCAGCTTGTTGTGATGACATTTGTTGCAAGTTAAGCATGGCATTGCCAAGTTTACTCACCATTCGAATTGCATCAATATTGTCTTCCTTGTGGTCTCTATGTATTCTTTTGAATGCATATGTCATTGACTTGTCTACTTTTGTAATATATGAGCTACAGTACATAGCAGTAGCATATGCATTCAGGACAAATTATGCATCTGTATTAGCCCTCCAAAGATCTGGAATTTTCCTTGAAAAACTATTGTTCCATATTTGTGATGGTTTTCTCTGTAAGAAAAGCATAGGCCTGTTTAGTGTTGAGCTTAAAGCTTCAATGTATTCATTGTCACTTAAGTTTAATTCTTTTAAGAACATTTGAAAAGTGAATGTTTTGTCATAGTTTGCTTTTTGGAGTTTTCAAAAGATTTTAGTGGCATTTGCAATTATTGCTTCAGTCTTTTGGAGTATTGGTAAAAGTATAGTTGACTTTTGCATTGGTGGGAAAGGAAAATTGTACCTACAATTTTTTTTTCTTGATCCTCTACATTTCTTTGTATGATGGTGCTTGTGTAGCATTTGCAGAGGAGGTTCCAAATTTTCAATGTCGCAAGTAATATACTTATCAACAAAAGCTATGATGTCCGTGTTGTTTTTTTCTGTGTAGATTGGTGCATTTTTAACCCATATGAGGAAATGATCATGTTCATTTCCTCAATTTTGGAACTTAGTGACTGAGAAGTAATCAATGACATTTCCAAAGAAGGAGTCATCTGTAAGTATCAATTTTTTTATTGCATTGATTCTATGTTTATAGTAACGTGCACAAGTGATAGGATCTTTCTTGATTAGTTCAAATTTGTCAATGTGTATTGGGTGATTAGATTCTTGATGGTTTTGTGCTGATTGGTGTAGATTGTGCAGCTCTTGTAATGTTTGAATTAGTGGATCCCAATTTTGCTCAGCACTAGAGAAAGTGATGAAAAATGTCGGTGGTCCTAGTTGTCGAATCATAGCAAATACATTTTTCTTAAGTTGTTGTGAATAGTCTGGAGAGATTCTTATTCTTTTGAAGTCAATGTATCCAATATCTGATTTTAGAATTTTTTCTAGGTTTGGTTTGTGTTTAACGTCTTTCGCAAATAGCTTTCACCCTTTTAACTGGCCCTTGCGGATTCTTACTGTCATTGTAGATAGTACTTGTTGTATTAGTACCTTTATAGCTTTGAAAAAAATGTTTGTTGTATGGTATGCAAATTGTCTTTGTGACTGTAAGAGCTCCTAGCATACTATTTTCTGATACGTAAAGTTTTTTACAATATCATTATCACGTGGTTTGCCAAAGAACAAAGTTGGGAAATTCATTTCTTTAGCATAGATGTCCTTAAATATTCCAATTGGATACTTGTTCTCTGCAGGTGCAATTTCAATAATCTTGTCCTTCATCTTATGGATACATCTAGACTCAGTGAATCCATGTATCAATGTGTCTGATGGGTTTTCATTTTCCATTTCACTGTCTGATTCTGTTTCACTTGTATTTTGTGGACTATTGTCTTCGTTTTCTTCAGTGCATTGGAGAACTTCTTGCCAATCTTGGTTTATGCAGACTTCGTGCATTTTGTATAATGGTGTACTCGTTAATTAAGTCAAAGCTTGCATGATGACATTTGGGCACACCATGCCTTTTTGAAATGCATTTTTGTATTTCAAGCATCTTTTCAATGAAACAACAATTGTTTGTGTGTTATTAATTGATTGTGGTAATGCTTTTTGTACAATGTTCATGTCAACAGGGACATTTATAATAGAACCTGTTAGGCCTATTTGAGACCTTTTGAAGGTTCCTAGTTCCCAAATTTGTGCGAATGCAATTCTAAGTGACACAAGTCGTTCTTCTAGATGAGTTAAATTTTGTACATAGCACAATGGTCTATTAGTTCTTATTTTTTATGGCATAGCATACTTTGGAATAGTGGACTGTTTCAATGCAAAGTAGCATACATTGCATATGAAATCTGTGAATTGTAAGGAATTTGATTGTAGCAGCTTGCAATATAGCTGTTTTTGTTTTTCTTTGAAAATCCTGATGTCCTTGTATAGACAAAGCACTTGGAAAATTGTACATGGGTATTTTGGCGTATCTTGTATTGTTGTTTTATAAATTTCTATTGGTGTCAATGTTTTTTTTTTCTTTGGCCTGCTAGGTACACTTTCTTTTTGTTTTTCTTTTCTAATCAAGTTCTTCAGGTGATTAAGTCTTATTGTTGATTTATGTTTTAAATTGTCTACTTTGACAAATGGTATCAAATTTTCCTTGTTTTTAGGCAAAGCATGTGGCTTAGTCAAGTAAGTATTTTTGTATTGTGGACAATTTTTGATCAAATTTTTGAGTCAGAGTAAGCTTGTAGAGCATGGGTGAGTTAGATTTTGGGCGTTCATTCTTAGAAGCGGCTCAAAATGTCCAGCCAAAGGGTTTGTATCATGGAACAGTATAGAAACTGATTTTGTATATCCAGAATAATTGAAATCTAAGTACTTCCTTGATGTTGTCAATGACCAAAGGCTTATCTATATTTTTAACCATTTGGATATCCAGTGAATGCAAAACAAGTCACCCCACAATCCACGTTTGCTATGGTCTATGGACGGCCGTGCGGACAACCGCATCTTCCGGAAGTATGTTTCTTGGTCATGTACTTTGTGCAATATGTATAGAGTAGTAGGATTTAGTTCATTGTTGTATGATTTAATTGCTTCTTTGTCCTTTTTTTGAAAGCAAGCCAGAAAATAATCTATAGCTCCATTGCGTAATTGAGTTGAGGTGTACTGGTTGTTAAGTAGCACTTGAAGCGAATCAAACAAACAGTCACCAACATTGTATGCAAATGTGCTTAATCTACAAAGGCCTTCACCTCTAAGGACATTGTCAATGTTTGATATTTGAGGATACTTTGTGCAAAGTTTTTTTATTTCATGTGAACTTATGGACTGTTTTGAAGTTATGTTTTGTGTTTCAATTGCTAGCAATGGTTCAAAGTGTCCATTTAAAGAATCCATGTCATGAAATAGTATAGAGACTGATTCCGTGTAATCAGAACTATTGAACTGTAAGTACCTTCTACTTGTTGTTCTTGACCAAAGGGATATTTGTATATTCAACCATTTGGATATCCAGTGAATGCAAAACAAGTCGCCCCACAATCCACTTTCTGTGCAATTTTCTTGTGGCTTTGCAGATGAGCGAATTCTGCGGAAATATGTTTGTGGATCGTGTACTTTGTGCAATGTATATAGAGTATCAGGGTCTAGTTCATAGTTGTATGATTTTATTGCTTCTTTGTCCTTGTTTTGAAGGAAATTCAAGAAGTAATCTATAACTCCATTTTGTAGTTGAATTGATGTGTAACAATTGTTAAGCAATAGCTGTAATGAATCAAACAAACAATCACCAACATTGTATGCAAAGGCACTCAATCTGCAAAGTCCCTACCCATTAAACACGTAGTCAATGTTTGATATTTGGGGGCGCTTTGTTAATTCATAGGTGTCAATGTCTATCATTTTCTTTGTTACTCGTGTAACCTAATGTGTTTGGGAATAGCAAATGCTAGGTATGAATAGCATCTAATGCTAGTATCTAGATTGCAAAATCTATGACTGTGTACATCATTGCCTATGTGCTTTTAGTCAATAGCATTTGAAAGCATTAATCATGTTGTCGAGGATCTTGGAAGTTAATAATCTCTACATATGTTGGAAAATGGATCTTAAGTAGTAGTAGAAGCTTATGTAACATATCACACAACAAACAATTTAATAGAAGCAGAAGGGGAAAATAGTATTAATTCTTCAACCTGACCTTGATATCCATTGTCCCCCAGCAGGATTGTATATACTTATTCCTGTTACATTGCCAAAGTGGATAGATGAGTACAATGCATGATGTATACTTTTAGTGCCACAAACACAAAACAATATTTTCAGGTAGCCTTGTTTACATGCACCAATTAGTTGACAAGAATCTTTTTTGCTCACATTGCCAATCCCAGTCTATGGTATTTAAATGTTTTGTGTAATTGGATTCCTTTGTTTCTATGTACTTGTAAGCGATTGATTTTTTTCAAAGGACAAATGATTTTAAAAGCTATTCAGATAAACATGAATTAAGTGACATGTAGAGAATAGTTTTACAAATCTTTTATGTTTAAAGAAAATTAGGGAAATGCAAAAGCATTATTTCATCAAAGAAGATCTATGGCTTTTCCTATTTGTCGGGATAGCTTTTAAAATCATTTGTGTTAAGCATGACAACTACTTTGTGCATATTGTTTTTTGTATTCTAGAAGTCTTTGTTCTGGGAGAGTTTATAGCGATTGAGCAGACTTTGTTATAGTTACAGTATCTAGAACCAGAAACAAGTTACTTGAGGCAAAAAATAGTTCCTTTTCTCAGTTTTCTTTGACTTCAGAAGTTTTAAGCACGTAGTGTAATTGGCAATGTGAGCAAAAAAAAAACTGTGGTTAATGTCATTTTGCATGTAAGAAAGACCATGGAAAAATATTGCATCATGTCTATGAGTGAAGTAGTACATCATTCATTGTACTCGTGCCATGTCAGCTTTTGAAATTACTTTTGCAGGAATTTATTTGTAAAACAGGAAGATTAAACATATGTTGACCTGTACATTGTACAACAAGTTTCCACAGATATAAGCAGTGCTATGAAAAAAACTGCCTTAAATGCATATAGGCAAAAAATAGTTGACATAAAATGAAGACTTATGACTCAAAAGGCTATTTGAAATTGTAAACAGGGTTTAAAAATTTGATGCTAGCAGTTCATTCCATTATATGGATATTGTATAGAGGAAGTATAACTTATTAACACATAAGCAAAACCTGCTCTATTGCTCGAAGACAAATTACTATTGCAATTGTGTAAAATGCATTTTCCTGTTTGTATATGTGAAAACAGTCCTCTAGATCATTTATGTTCAAAGAAATGAGGAATACAAGATGGAAAAATGAATACATGGAAAAGAACTTTATGCAGTTACTATATTGAAGAATTTCAATTGCATTTCAAGAAAAGCAAAAAGACAATTTGGAAAATTGACCTTGTAATCTGTTATCAAACGATCAAGTATACTTGTAAAAATGTCCAAATTGTGATAGGTACAAGCAATTTTTCCCAGTGTAGTTTGTGTGTGACTGTTTAAATACAGTTGAAAGCATTAGTCCCTGTCACAAGGACAATTTAGACAAATGAGTACAGTGAGTGACATATACTATGCTATTCATAAAAACAAAACAAAATTCCTATGCAGTTTCATTTGACCAAGAAACAATCCAAGTAAGAAATTTTGTTTCTTAGAATGCAGATTGCATATTTATAATTTCTAAATAATTATTGCTATTTGTGCACTCTATAATATAGAACATTTTTTTGCATATGCATGCACCAGGGTAATTCTATTATTGCAATGTTGGTATAAGCTCTTTAAGAGAAATCAATGGAATAGATCCCATATTTGCTTAAGTGCCTAAAAAAGTGTAAGTAGGCCGTGGAAACAAATCAATACTAAGCCCAAAAACAACACAGACTTGTGCTAGCACTGTTAAGTTCTGGTAAAAACAATTTCTAGCTACTGTTTTATGCCAAAGTAGCTATAACTTAACAGTGAAAGCGATGTAAATATTGATTTTCTAACTAAATGGGGTCATTTCATTACCATATGCATAAGTTTATTTTGTACTGTTAGGTAGCACTTACTATTACTTGTGCAATGAAGCCACATGCAAGTAGAATTCATAACTCATGGCATTTAGATACACCCAAGGAGAAATACAAACCAAGGTTGTTAGCATCCTGATAAGAAAGATGATGCGATACATCCAATTAATGTATGCCACAAAATCCTATTTAATGAAGATGATTTGGATAGGAATGTTACAAATCAAAATCATTATTGGTGTTTGAGTAATCCTCTTTTTCAAGGTTTTTCAAGGAAATTGTATGCGAATACTATCAATGAATAAGTGGAATCAGATTTTTTAATTGACTTTGTTTGATTGGCCAAATGTGCACAAGGATCTAGTTATAATTGTTTCTTTGTTTTAATTATTATGAATATAAATACTATTCAGCACTTTTCTAATTAATTAGATATGAAATGACCAAAGGAAAAATAAAATCAATTAATTAAGATAATTTGATTCATTAATGAATAGAGTGAATTATCATGTAAAAGTACAAAAATTAGAAGCTGTGAAAAAAAAACCTCTTTGCTTTATGCTTTAATGACAACGGGAGAGATGAAAGCAATTGTGGAGCTTAGTCCTATATCTAGAAATTGCATTTGGTTGACAGTTTGCAAAGTGCTCTTAACACATTGTGCTCATATTGTTTGGTAAGGTCCTATTATGGAACATGTTAACAGAACAGCGGCTTAAAAGCTTGGACTATGGAATAGTTCTGCAGTAATTAAAGATATGTAATCTTTAGAGAGCATATAAGCACTAAGTTATTGTTAAGCCCTCACATTCTACAATGGACGAAAGACAATTGCATGTCAAAGGAACTAGTCTGTGAAGAACAACATAGGCTGAGCACTGTGAAACCCAATGTGCTTATGGACATTAAAATAAAAGAAAACTGATAAAAGAAACTATTTATTTCCTGGAATAGCTTTTCCGCAAGTGTCCTTTTCTGGAACCATGCCAACCTTTGCCTTGTCACTGTAAACTATTTTGTAGAAAAGGCATATTAACACACATATATATTTATACATATGTATATATATGTACAGATACATCCATGTTAAGACAGATTAATGCATCAATGGACATAAACATACATGCATCCATGTGATTACATGCATATACACATAGATGCATCTATACACATATACATATATGCATAAATAAATATATGCATAGATATATCTAGGCTAACATGCATCTATGCATATATGCATCTACAAATGTCTACATAGATAAGCACATAGATAAATGCTTATGTGCATAGAAACATGCATACATACATACATGCACTGACACATTAGGGAAAAAGTGATAGTGATAGTGAACTAAAGCACCATGAAACACAGCCTCCCAATGCACTTCAATGGAAAGGAACTGTGTACAGTAACAAATGATCATCTCAAGTATATCTTGCTCAGTCGCTACAAACTCTTCCTCAGAACAAGGGCTTAGAGGGGACAAAAAAAACACACGCAAAGTAATAGAAATGCATACCAAGTAACTTAACTCTATATTAAATGACCAAAGTACCCTGGCCACGTGTGGCCTCCAAACCATCCCAGCGCCTTCACCTCGAGCCACATGCCATTCAATGCATTTAATTTTTATTCATACATAATGTACAACTACCTGACACCTTGATAAACTATGCCTTTGCTTAATTTTAATTAATCAATTTTTGTGCTCGCAGTTTCCTCATATTTTAATGCATTTAATCTGCATTCATGGATTACGTACCTCTAGCCGCCAACTTTTAAATTATACCTTTGCTTAAATTTATTTAATCAATTTATGCGTTCGCATTTTCCCAAATTTTTTAAGACGAAAATGATTTTTAAAGCTACTTGGACGAATAGAAAAATAGATAAATGCTAATTTTCCAATATATAAAATAGCTCTCCAAATTCAAACTATACAAAAAAATAAGTAATATGTTAAATGGAAAAATCTGATTGGTCAATGTTGGCAGTTAAATGCATTCCGGGCAAATGCATAAGTATACCTGCCTACCAGCAAGAACTAATAAAAGCATTTCAACCAAATGCATAAGTATTCTTGCCTTGACGTTACGAGCCAATAAAATTATCACAATAGAAAACAGTTTATCCAAGTGAGTGCTATTAGATTTGTTATCTTGAATTTCAAACTCCTTTGACATTAATGCATTTTCTTTGGTGGTAGAATATGGAGACCCCTTTTTTTAATGAGAGTCTGGAACAAGATGACATATACAAAAAATAGATTTAAGCAAAGACATAGGCTAGAAAACTGACAGCTTTTATCAGTAGAAAGGGGACGTTTACAGTGACAGAGCAAAAGCACTTGTGCTCTTTGAATGAATACCAAGGGACAAGTTACTCAAGGCAACAAATTGCTACTTTTATCTATTTTGCTTCATTTTATCCCAAAAGTACAAGTTGGCTTTCACAATGCATGAAAACACATTTGTGCAAACAACTGCCAAAATTATAATTGCAATGGATGATAGTGATAGTGTAATGGATACTAATAGTCCAAACATCAAAATACACTAGCTAGTTTATTTTTAGATTGAATGGAAACAAGTATCAGTTGGAAATAGATTAACCTAGTAGTCTATTTATCATATGTTCTTGAATTCCAAATGCACAAGTGCAAACATGGTCCTCTATAGGCTTTTGCTATGCATTTTAACTATATTGCTGTTTTGCATCGAGCCTAAAGAACTACTATAGGTATGGTTTCCAAACAGATTTAAATCAATGAATATAAGTCAAGAAAGGTTTTCAATTACACTTAATACTTGAACCATGAAGCATCACTGCTCAAGGCTATAGCCAAAGTGTAGATAGGGAGACAAAAGCAATCTCAACAATGATATCATCAAAACCATGAAGCATCATTGCTTCAAGCTATAGCAAAAGTGCAGCCAGGGACACAAAAGCAAATTCAACAATGACATCATCAAACAAGGATTTGTTTGCTATTACTATGACTAACTATTGAATTGAATTGACTCATCAGTCAAATAGCTTTATTGATCACTGACCTAACTTGTTTGAAAGCTATCTTGTTAAACTGATTAGTTAATTTCATTAATGAGTAAAAGATAGAATTGAATTCATTTGCACAAGCTAAGTGCAAGATTGTCTTGTTTGTTAATTAACTTTGATTAATGGTTTAGAGACAGATGAGACAAATTAAATCGTCATGAGCAAAATGTGAGATGGACTTATTGGCTACTACTTGACATATACTATTGCATTTGAGCTTTCATGAAATAATAGCAAAAGCAATAGAATAAACAAATAGGTTCAACATAGACAAAGAGATACAATTAATATGGACATCTATAGGCTATTGAATATTTGTAGCATAAGAAACAGAAAGGGAAGATCTTGCTGAAGATTTTTCAATTTCAGTTTACAATTGTGTTTGCTTCCTTGTCTATAAAGCTTTTTCAATAAGCTGCTTTTTTTTTTGCATATGAATGGACATGACCGGTTTAATTAATTTGGTGCACAAAGATGTTCTTTTATTCACTATAATTAAGTATTCATCTAAGCTTGTACGTATTCCTATACGCAACTGTGTATACATGCATCAATGTATTTTTGGATGTGTCACTCTAGTCTTGTACCAATTTACCATGTTATATGGATATCACATACAGTAACATCAATAAGCTATTTCACTACACATAGCAACTATTTTCATAAATACCAGATCAAGCTTATATGTATCAGGATACATATACACTCACACTAAAAACTACTGGACTATGATCTCTATTGTCCCATTTTCGTAGACATGTTACTGTTGCAATCAAATGTGTAAAGCATTTGTGTCCAAAGAAATTAGATAAAGGAATGGCAATATGTTACACAACCTTGTCTTATGCCTTCATAGCAGTTTTTTTATTGCATTTCAAGGAAAGCTAGAAACTAGAATTTTATCCATATCATTTCATCTATGGCATTTACAGGTTTGACAATAATTAGCTATGACCAACTATGGAACACAATTAATTCATCAGCCAATTAGCTTAATTGATCACTGAATTAACTTGCGTTAAAGCTATCATGTTAAGCCAACTAGCTAGTATGCCACACACAATATGGCATTTGAGTTTGAAATAAGTCTCATGCACACAAGTCTGTTACCATGTTAAAGCCATGTAAACATAGACGTTCCAATTCCATGAGGTCATTTTATTTCCACTTGTCTAAGTTCATTTCATTCCATTATCAAGAGCCAATAATTAAATGTTTATACCAGGCACATGCGAACAGAAAATGCAAATAGGATCTCAACAATGACATCATCTAATAAGCATTTGTTTACTATTACTATGATTAATGATAGAATTGACTTAATTTGCATGAGCCCAGTGCAAAATTGACTTGTTTGGTAATTGACTTTGATCAATGGTTCAGAGACAGATGGGACAAATTAAATTGTCATCAGAAAAATGTGAGATGGACTTATTAGCTATTATGCTACATATACTATGTAGGTTGTAAAACACACAGTGTTGTAAAAACAATAATTCACTGAAAGTTGTAACACACTGGGTGTTTAAAAGTATTTTGTATTACTCTTGATTAGTTTTTATTGGAATTATTTTGGGTTACTATAATTACTTGATTACTTTCTATTATTGTATTTCAGTATCGAGATTTCAAAGGTGAAGAAAATGAGACATATGCAATGCAATATCACAGGTATAAATAACAAGGTATAAATGAGAAAGAAATTTTTAGTAGATGAAGGTAATGAATGTTAAAGTAACAGTATGATAGTCACCACAACATTTAAGTAAACCTATGCTCAACACCCTCTTTTGCATTATCAACTGTATTCCCAATTTCATCCATGAAGAATATCCTCAAAGATATAGAATTCATGGATACATAGGTTGAAGAAGTTCTTCATGGATGAAAGATATGGAATTCATTGATAAAAGAAATGCAAATCATGGATCAAAGTAATGGCTAATAGCAGGATCTACAGGTTGACAAAGTTCTTCATGGATGAAATTGGGAATAAAATTGATAATGGAAAAGAGAATCTGCACCATAGGTTAACTTAAATGTTGTAGTGACTGTCCTACTATTGGTTCAATGTTCATGACCTTCATGTACCCAAAAGTTCTTACTTGTTTGTCATGTAATTTAGATTTTAGTGACTGGAGATGAATTGTAATTACTTTGAGCGCTTCATTTTTTGTTATTTTGCACATGTGTGTAGTCACAGGCAATGTTGTTGCTACAGAGTCAAGGTCTGGGACCAAGGTACTTGATACATGCATTCATAGATACATGGTTACATGTACCTATGGGTAAATGTATCCATAGATACATTGGCACATAGATGGATAGATGCATGTATACATTTGTACATAGAAACACAGACACATATATGCATGGATGCATCTATAGATAGAAGAATACATAGAAACATACTTACATGGATAGATAGATATTAATGTGGAAAGCTATAGCCTATTGAATATTTGTAGCACAAGAAACAGAAAGGAAGATGTTCGCAAGGATTTTGTAATTTGGGTTTCCACTTAGCAATTGCATTTGCTTCCTTGTCTACAAAGCTTTTTCAAGAAATTCCTTTTTTTTTGCATATGAATGGCCATGATTGGTTTAATTGGTTTCGTGTACAAAGATGTTTATTTATTAACTATAATTAACTATTCAAGAAAACTGATCTATCATTGAACTAGTTTCATTGACCAGTCAAGTAACTTCATTCACAGCTAGCTAGATCAGCTATTTGGCTGATTTGCTTGAATGCTTGTAAGAAAGCCTTCTCTGAAAAATATTTATTTGCATAATTTGCACTCACTACACACCAAGAGCTAGCATTTCTTCAAGGAATTCTGTCAAACAGTTTAAATGTTTTTGCTTGTGCTTCTATATTTGGTATGCATATTCATGATAGCATTACAGACCATTATATCTATGAGAAAATCTATGCCTTATGATCCTTAGATGAATATGCATATCCTGTTCTAAAGCTCTTTTTCCGTATTAAAAGCACGCAAAAAAGTTTAGCAAGATTATGTATCTGTGAATGTGAATAAGCAACATCTATTTAACTAATTTGGAGGATAAAGATGACCAATAATTAGCTATGACTAACCATGGAACACAATTAATTCATCAGCCAATTAGCTTGATTGATCACTGAATTAACTTGTTCAAAAGCTATCATGTTAAGCCAACTAGCTAATGTGCCACATATACTATGACATTTGAGATTCAAATAAGTCTCATGCACGAAAATCTGCTACCATGATAAAGGCATGCAAACACTAATGTTCCAATTCCATGGGATCATTCTATTTCCATCTGTCCAAATTCATTTCATTCCATTATCAAGAACCAATAATTAAATGTTTAAACTGGGTACATGTAAACATGAATGCAAATAGGGTTTCATAGTACTTGAAGACATTGTTATACTTTGATTATAAATTTATTTTTTAAGCTACTTTTAGTATTATTTATCTAAGCTTCTTATTGAAATGGAAAGGTTTCATCTGCGTTTGATAGGTATTATGTAGAAATCCTCTTGTCCATTTTACTTCATGCATGTGAGCCCTATAAAGTCTGTATATTATTGACTACTGCAAAGTGGTCCCATAAAGAGGGCTTTGGACCCAAAATTATGTAAACACGTGTGATAATGAGAGCTTTTGAACTACGAGTGAACAGTGTGTTGCTTTGAGATTTGTCGTTGCCATCAAAGCATAAAGGGTAGAGGGATTCTGTTAAAAGTTGTGGTTGTTGTCCTCATAGCCATAAACTCATATTTTAAACTACCTTTTACTTAATGCATGTGAGTCAATAGTGTGTTGCTTTGAGCCTTTCCATTGTCATCAAAGCATAAAGGATAGAGGGGTACTGTTAAAAGTCATGGTTCTTGTCCTCATAGGCATAAATCCATATACAAAACTACTTTTAGTGTGATCTATTCAAATTTCTTGTTGAAATGCAAAGGTTTCATCTGCATTTCATACGTATTATGTAGAAACCCTCTTGTTCATTTTACTTCATGCATGTGAGCCCTATAGAGTTTGTATTTTTTTAATGACTGCAAAGTGGTCCCATAAAGAGGGCTTTGGAACCAAAATTATGTCAACATGTGCGGTAATGAGAGCTTTCCAACAATGACTGAACAGTGTGTTGCTTTGAGCTTTTTCTGTTCTCATGAAAGCACAAAGGATAGTGGGGTTCTGTTAAAAGTCATGGTTGTTGTCCTCATAGGCATAGATGCAAACAATGGAAGCGTAAAGAATACAGTAGAAACCTTTTTCCTGCTCACAAGCATTAAAATTTTGTCAAATGTCGTTGTTACTGTTCTTGTATCATGGAGCTATTAAAAACTATGCCAAGAAATGTTGTAGGATCCAAATTACATTGTTGCCATAGAGCAGCCAAGCAATATTGCTTTTCAGTTTTTAGCCTATTTGAAACAAGAAATGCAAGGAAGGTTTCATACTGCTTTAAGGCAGTTGTACACTTTGATTATAAATTCTTATTGTAAACTACATTTAGTATTGTTTATTTGAATTTTTCGTTGAAATGCGAAGGTTTCATCTATGTTTGATAGGAATTATTGTTTATAAGATGTTGTGACATACATTAATTGGATGTATCCATCATCTTTCTTATCGGGATGCTAACAACCTTGCTTTGTATTTGTCCTTGAATGTATCTGCATTCTATGAACTATGAACTGTACTTGCATATCACTTGGCTGTACAAGTAAACGCAACCCAATGGTACAAATCACAACTCATAGTACGCACATACACCCATGCATAAAAAAATGGTACTGAACACATTAACACAAACATGGTGTTCTAGGGATAATTTGTTAATTGTCTTTGATTAATAGTTCTAATGCACACAAGGCTTATTGCAATCATTTTTTTCTTTGAATTGCTATGTACTTAAAGGCTAACCAACAATTGCCTAATTATTAAGATATGGGACAATACAAGGATGAATGATCTGCTAACTGAATGGGGTCATTTTACTCCAATTACCTAGCACTTATTCTTAATTGTTTAATGCAATGACATGCAACCAAAATTCAAAACAATTAGCATCTACACACACCCATGCATAGATACATGCTCTCTAATATATTGATATGCATATGGTTTTCTATCAGCACAATCCTTGAACACTGTCTAGGTACGGGTGCTACTCTATTGATTGACACTGATAACTAGATAAAATGTATTCATAGACACATAGCTACACACATGCTCCAATGCACACATGGATCGATATATGCATGGATGTATACATATATACACGGACACATACATAGATGATCACGCGCTTACAACTATATATGCATTCATGTATCCATGGATGGACATTTCCATGTATCAATAGATCACTCAATATATGCACATATCAAAATGACTACATGGGCCTGGGGAATGAATATTTATGTGTCCTTTACATGATAGCAATGAATCCTATAAATTTGCATATATGCATCAAAGCACGTAGCTATCAATGAAGCTATGCATTTGCATTTTCACAACCACTATAAAACAATCACGATCCACAAAGCCACTCCCATGGGCTCCAAAAATAGATAAATGCCAATTTACCAATATGAAATATAACTCGCGAAATTGAGTTCTTATATCTTTAAAAGCAATATGCACAACAACCACAATATGACTGGATGGCTAGCAAATGCCATCCACAAAAAGGCATTTAAAGAAAATGCAACAGTAATCTGTTATATACACACATACATACATGGCTACATAGATACATGCATCCATATATACATAATTACATGTACACATATATACATGCAAACCTGTATGCATGGATGCATACAAATACTATGTTTCATGGCATTATTGAACAGTTAACTTGCTTTCTATATGCTTCCATACTTTTCACATGTGCCTATGAGGACAATAACCATAATATTTGACAATATTCCTCTATCCTTGATGATAGTTCATTGGTTCCAAAGCTCTCTTTATAGGATAGTTGTACATTGCCTACAAGACTCAGATGAATCCTTCGTATTTCAAGGAAACATTTGGATCAATCACACTTAAAATGATCTAAACTATGATTTTACAATCAAAGTATCCAAATGCATTGCAAGAGTGCAAAACCCAAGTTCCATTTAAGATGTAGAATGAGAATAAACAGAAGGGAAAATGCATTTGCTTTAAAGTCTATACAACAATTTCAACAGGTTGTCTAGCCATTGTCCAAAATATGGTTTTCTATCAGCATAGTCCTTCAACCTTCTTTAGGTCTAACTACTACTTTGTTAATTGACTTTAATTGAAAGGTCAACATGTGAAATGTGGCCAAGGATAATTATAGTTAATTGTACGTTGCTTCCAAGATTTACATGAATCCTTGGTATTTCAAGGGAAGGTTTGAATCGATAAAACTTAAAATGATCTAAACTATGATTTTACAATCAAAGTATCCAAATGATATGTAACAATGCAAAACCCAACTACCATTGAAGATGTACAATGAAAGCAAAAAGAAGGGAAAATGCATTTGCTTAAATTTTTTTAAACCAATTTCAACAAATCGTCTAGCCATTGTCCAAAATTTGTTTTTCTAGTAGCATAGTCCTTGAACCTTCTGTAGGTCTAACTGCTACTTTGTTAATTGACTTTGATTGGAAGGTCAAAATGTGAAATGTGGCCAAGGATAATTATACTTATTTATCTCTTTTGATTGTTATATATTCAAAGACTAATTAGCAATCCAAACAGCCTCATGTCTAGTCAGATGCCATTAAATCCATTGAATTTGCATTAATGAATTATGTACCTTTCGCCACTAGTTTTTATCAACATATGCATATGGTTTCAGAATCAAACTCTCAATTTTTATAAAGCTTCATTTTTTGAAACGAAGATCTACTTTTGAACCCCATCTGCTTAATTTTTATGAAACATATAGCATATGCCACTCACAATACCCATTTGCAAAGATTTTCCTTGTAACTAAAAGCAACAATATGATTACAAGTACAATCAATATAGTGAGAATCTTGAATCAACCCTTTTCTCTGTCTACTATATGCAATTGTAAACAAAGGAGAAGGTTCATTCTAGAAACTCACCTTCTACTACTTGCTTCAACAACTTGCTATAGCTGGGCCGCTACATGACCTCTTTCCTTCCAACCAAAAGCATTGCACCATGTAAAAAGCTTTCATTAGAAAACAAAAAACATGTCTTTGTTTTTTCCTAAAAGAATAACAATATATAGTACTCTTACTGCGATGGATACTAATAGCAAAAACCATTTAAACACTACCAAGCATTTTTCTAGATTCAAGAGACACAAGTATAAATGCAAACAAGATCAACTACACAAACTACTTGCGAAAGGCTCTTGGACCACAAATCTCCTAGCAATGAATTTAATCGCTCTTTTGCATGAAGACTAAAATTGTTCTATGAAGCAATATTACTTATCTGCTCTATGGAAACATTGTAATTTGGATTCTACAACATTTTTTGACATAGTTTTTTATAACCCCAAGATACAAAAATAGTAACAACGACATCTGATAGAATTTCTATGCTTGCTGGGAGGAAAAAGGTATCTACTGCATTCTTTATGCTCCCATAGTTTGCATTTATTCCTACAAGGACAACAACGACGACCTTTTAATAGAATCCCTCTATCCTTTATGCTTTCATTACAACGGAAAAGCTCAAAGCAACACACTGTCGACTAATTCCTGAAAATCTCTCTTTATCACACATGTTTTGATGACAACAGTAAAGCTCAACACAAGACACTGTCGACTCACATGCATGAAGTAAAATGAAAGATACAAAAATAGTAACGATGACATCTGATAGAATTTTTATGCTTGCCAGCAGGAAAAATGTTTCTACTGCATTCTTTATGCTCCCATTATTTGCATTTATGCCTACGAGGACAACAGCCACGACTTTGAATAGAATCCCTCTATCCTTTATGCTTTCATGACAACGAAAAAGCTCAAAGCAACACACTATCGACCCATTGTTGAAAAGCTCTCATTATCGCACACGTTGACATGATTTTGGTTCCAAAGCCCTCTCTATGTGAGCACTTTGCAGCAATTAAAAAAATAAAACTCTACAGGGCTCACATGCATGAAGTAAAATGAACAAGAGAATTTCTACATAATACCTATCAAACGCAGATGAAACCTTCGCATTTCAATAAGAGACTCGAATAGATAACACCAAAAGTAGTTCAATATACATATTTATGCCTAGGAGGACAACAACGACGACTTTTAATAGAACCCCTCTATCCTTTATGCTTTGATGACAACGAAAAAGCTCAAAGCAACACACTGTTGACTCACATGCATGAAGTAAAATGAACAAGAGGATTTCTACATAATACCTATCAAACGCAGATGAAACCTTCGCATTTCAACAAGAAATTCGAATAAACAATACTAAAAGTAGTTTAAAATACAAATTTATAATCAAAGTATACGAATGCCTCAAAGCACCATGGAACCCTACTTGCATTTCTTGGATGAAATAGACTTAAAAACGAAAAGTTACCTCTTCTGACCTCACTGTCTAGTGTTTTACTGTAACGACACTCTGAAAATTACCAAATTATGACCTCAAATAACTCGTTTCTGGGTCTGGACTCTGCAACTATAACATATCCTGCTCAGTTGCTAGAACTCTCCCTCAAAACACCGCTTACAGAAGACAAAAACAACACACACAAAGTAATGGAAATGCATACCAAGTAACTTAACTCTATATTAAATGACCAAAGTACCCTAGCCATGCGTGGCCTCCAAACCATCCCAGCGCCTTCACCTCGAGCCACATGCCATTCAATGCATTTATTTTTTATTCATACATAACGTACGGCTACCCGCCACCTTGATAAACTATGCCTTTGCTTAATTTTAATTAATCAATTTTTGCGCTCGCAGTTTCCTCATATTTTAATGCATTTAATCTGCATTCATGGATTACGTACCTCTAGCCGCCAACTTTTAAACTATGCCTTTGCTTAAATTTATTTAATCAATTTATGCGTTCGCATTTTCCTGAATTTTTTAAAACGAAAATGATTTTTAAAGCTACTCCGACGAATAGAAAAATAGATAAATGCTAATTTTCCAATATATAAAATAGCTCTCCAAATTCAAACTATACAAAAAAACAAGTAATATGTTAAATGGTGAAATCTGATTGGTCAATGCTATCAGTTAAATGCATTCCGGGCGAATGCATAAGTATACATGCCTACCGACAGGAACTAATAAATATATAATAATAATAATTAATTTTAGAATCATAATTTCTTCAATGAACCTGATTTCGTCGGATATTGTAATCTATATAAAATAAGAAAACTATTATCAATGGAACGAAAAAGAATCTTATAGGGGTCCGGTGGTAAACTTTTTCGACATCAATGTAGTAAGCGTGACAAAATTTTGATAATAAATTTTATTTTTTATTGATTTGGAGAAACCTATGTAGAAAACGTGAAAGATATCATTTGGGGGTGTATGTTTATATTAATTTTATTATATTATTATTATTGTCATTATCATTATATTATTATATTTTTTTTAATCTTTTTTTTATTATTATATTATTAATTCTTTTTGTTTTTTTGTTTCTTTTATTTTTGATAAGGATAAGATTATGGTCATGGTTTTTTTAAAATAATTATTATGTTTCTTTTTTTTTTTAAATAAATAATTTTTTTAAATGTTTGTTGCTTTTTGTTTTTCTTTTATGGATTGTGCTAGTTTCTTATAAGCACCGTGCTCCATTATAGGGTTGCTCCATTATAAGGTTACGCCTCGGCATAATTATTATCATTATCATTATATTATTATATTTTTTTCTTTTATTATTATATAGTTATTATTATATTATTATCTTAATTATTCTATTATTATTATTTTTATTAATATATTATCATATTTTATTATAATATTATAATATTATTATCTTATCTTATCTCTACTTTTTATTTTATGTGCCCTAATTTTCAAACTCTCTATTGATAAACACCTTTGGATGTAATTATTAGATGAATTTATAATATGAATAAGTACTTATTCATTTTTTAATAATTATTTTATTATGTTGTTTTCTTAGTAATTAGTAAGAACACATTGGTGCAATAATGTTATAAATATTTGTTGTCATTTAATAGTATAGTTAGATTCTATTATAAAATTTTGTAAATATTATGAGTGTGTTTATTTAAGATATTTTGAGTGATTTTATAAGAAAGAAAGAACTTTCAAGTTATTATAAATTACTAACATTGATGATTATCTCCAAACATAGTCAAGATTGATATTTGAAGTATTGACCATAAGAAGGACAAGTTTATAATTAAAAAATAAATGATCTATATTTTTCAAACAAAGTTGTTTTAGGAAAAATGATGTGGAAAACAACATAAAAATGTAATATTCTTACAATTAATAGGAATCTTAGACTTTTCTAGTTTTAGGCTATATACACATTTTACATGTGTCATTTGCAAATAAAAAGAAGCTTGATAAACTTGCATAAGATTATTAGTGCATCTATAGTATGAAAAAACAAAATAATGAGAAGAAAATAGAACACATAGTCTTCTATCAAGATTCAAGAGGCCATTAGTTATCAACATACTTTGGATATGTTTTTGTAGGGGGGATATTAAATGTTTTAGTACTACATCATCAATGAAATTAATTGAAATTCTTTGTTTGAAAAAGGTCATGCTTTGGAAGCATTTAGTTTTGATATGGTAGTATTTTGTTTTTTCAATTTTGAGAAAATATATTTGATACAAATTTATTTTTAAAATATCATGTGCTCTTAGCTTTAGAGTCAAAATTTTATTGTTCTTGTGATTGAAATCCTTAAAATTTATTTAAAATGTCATTCTCTTAGCTTTAATGATGTAGAAGTATACGAGTGAATGTGCAATCCACATCACCCAAACACATTTAAACTTTGTTTGTTTGTTTTGATATTTATATTCTTATTAAGTTTTGTAATATTATTTGGTGGCTATGTGGAGGAGATTGAATGGCATTTTTGTCATTCATTGAGGAAATGTTGAATATTTCAATATATGTTTCTAGCTATGGATTTTCTTTTGTTATGGTGGTCATTGGATTTAAATTGCATTTGGTTGATTATGGTAATGATTTAAAACATTTACCAAATTCACTTGGTTGGGTGTAGTTCCCTTCATATTATCTAATACAATTTGAATTCAAAGTATGTGTGGGTGGTTGGAAATTATTCAAATAAAATTTTGTTCATTTTTTTCTCAAGAGATGAAGAAGAGATTTATTTTATTTTATTCCAACATGAGGCATTTTCATCAAAATTGGAATAAAATTGGAAAACAAAAATTCTTCATTTTCAATTTCTAGTCTAAGAGAGGCATGGAGGAGGTGAAGGGGTGTAAGGGAACGTAGAGGTTGTGCAAGAGGAAGAGTAAGGGATGAAAATAAATAAGAGAGAGATGTATGGGCATGTGAGGGAAGAAAAAAGTCAGTGCAAAATATTGATACAATTTGTGTAGCAAGAAGATAAGGTAGGGAAAAAATGAAGATAAATGCAACAAAAGAAATGAGGAGTGCATAGGAAGAACATTGAAGAGGGGTGCACAACAAGAAAAGAAGAATAGATACAATGTGGAGAAAAGTATAAGTGTGAAAGAAAAATAAGAGATCATGTGGGTATTAGAGAAGCTGCATAGAGGAGTAAAGGAAAAACTGGAAGAATTAATATGGGGAAGAAAATGTAGAGTTGGGGTTAATAAATAGAGGAAACAATGTTTTTGAAAACCAAAAAAGATTATTTTGATTGCATAGTAATTATATGCCCTTGAAATTTAGATCATATTAATAAAACTACAATAGAAACTAAATTTTGATGTATAAATTTGAATTTTTGAATGAAAATGTATAATTGAAATTATATTGGCTACAAATTTTTGTTGGTATGATAAGAAACATGAATATTATACTGCATAAAATTAGTATCAAAGCTTAGATTGTGATGGTGTTGAAGAAAAGCCTAAGATTTGTTGAAGTGGGTAAGTGGAAAGAGAAGAACACCTGCAACTGTAGAGGATAATCAACATGGAACAAAGAAGACATGGGTGAAGAGGGCCACAAAACGGTGATATGGCAGTCATGGAGATGTTGAGAGACATCATAGCTAGGTTGGATGCGATGAAAATGAAACATAGGAGAAGAATTATGATGGTATACATTAGTAATGATGAAGATTAAATTGTACAACATGAAATTGACTTGGAAGATGATGTCAAAATTTTTGTAAAGATTAGATTTCTTAAAGCAATAAAAAATTAGTAGTAAACCTTGATTCAATCCTCCTAGTTATAATAAAAATTTGAATGCAAAAGAAGTGATAGAGTGGATATCAGAGATGAAGAAGTACTTCAAATACAATTGAAGACCCAAAAGAGTGAAGTTTACATGCACAAAATTGAAGGGACATGCATCTTTATGGTGGGATCACATGCAAATGAAAAGACAACATAGAGGGAAAGAAAACTAAAATATTGGGAGAGGATGGTGATGAAGTTGAAGGAAAAAGTCTTTCTTGTAAATTATTAGATCAACTTTCTCAAAAAATTTCAAAACATGAAGCAAAGGGAGAAGAACATGCAAGAATATGCCAAGGAATTTTATAAATTGAAGATCTAGGCTAGAGATGTGGATGATGATGTTGATAAGGTCTCAATGTATATGAATGGGTAATGAAATTTGATCCAAGATGAATTAATATTAATTCAAATATCTAGTGCGGAAGAAACATACCAATATGCATTAAAGGCAAAAGAAAAGATTGCTAGGAGACAAAAAAAAATCCCAAGATAGAGGAATATTTTCGTGAGGAAGAGGACAATTCAACGGTGGTAGAGGTTACCAAAACAAGCAAGAGGAAGCAAGAACATCTCATGCACGCATGTAGGAAAAAAAGAGGGGAATTATCTAGAGGAAAAGGAGATTATGCTTGTGGTAGAGGTAGAGGAAGAGGATTCATCTATAAAAAAATTCAATGTGGAGAAATGAGACACCTAGTATTTGAATGCTCACAAGTTTAGCAGGGAAGTGGAAAAGGAAAAGAAGTAAGGGTTCATGTAACATAGAACAAAAATGAGATTGAGACTTCACTAAAGCATAGACAGGATCTTAAAGATGGAGATTCCATAATGTTATGAAATATTTTATTGAATCTAGATGAAGAGAAACCAAAACTAGTTCAAAGAAGGAATTTATTTTGAATAAGGTGTAAGGAAAGTGTAAAATATTATAAAATCATTGTGGACAATGGTAGCATGAATAATATTATATCTGAAGAAATGGTAGACAAGATGAAATTAAAAAGAATCAAACATCCCAAGAATGAAATTAATAACTTAATTGAAAAATTATTTTTCAATATCATCGTACACTTGGATGCAATATGAAATGATGTATGCATCTTAAGCATCAAGTGCAAGACCTCATTGATTCTAATAAAATTTATTTGGTTGGTGTTAATGAAAAAGGAAATAAATTAGTCTCACCAACTAACCAAAACTTAAAAATCTTCACAAATATATTACGAAGTCATTCAACCAACCTTGTACAAAGTAGTGATAATAATGAAAAATATGATGATTTTTCTAACATTGTTAACATAATAGAAGTTCAACCTCGTAAGGGCTAAACCAATTTGTTACCTAATATTTGATTTAAACATATTGATGCATCAATAAATGTACCTAATGGTCCTCTCTATATCATTAGAAATATTAATCACATCCTATGAGGGGAATACTCATTGATCCCATGTGTTTGGAGAATTTGATCACTGAAGAATTCCTATTTGAGTGTGAAATTTAGAAAGATATGGACAATCAAAAGCATGGATAAAAACTCATGATAGTTGTGTTTTCCCTATGATAGGTTTGATAACTCTCCCACTCAAAGTTGGACCAAAATAGATGGATGTCTCAGTCACCATTATCTTGACATTGGACCAATATCATTTGAAGTTAGGTTATCCATGGCTATGCTCAATAAATGAAGTCCCATCAATTATACATAATCACATTAAGTTTACATTTGAAGATGAAATACATACAATTTTTGATAGTGGATTTAAACCTTTATCTTCTAATATAATTTTTCATTAGATTATTTTTGGCCTCAACCTATTGAACCTGTTAAACCACGTGAAGATCACTTTTTCATATCATATAAAATTTTTAAAGCTTAATGTATAGTGAAGTTGTCTCTTATTAATATCCCACATGAGGTTTCTCAACCTATTGTGACTTTAATGCATGTTTCTCCTAGCCCAAAGATAGTGGAAGAACCTAAGTCTAAACTAGGTCTTCTCCCTCAATGAACTGGCATGTATACTATAATTCCACCTCTGGCATCTCATAAAATACCAAGGGATAATATATAATCAAATTTATACCTACGAAAGAAAAACATGTTTATGTACCTAAAAGCATGGTGACCTCCCAACCTATAATGATCCCTTCAGTTCCTCCTCCAAAGAAATGAAAGAGACTTATGTTGGGAGATACCTTGATTAATTTTTAAAAAGCTAAAACCTATGTAAGAAGAAATAAAAGTGCTAAGGAGCATAAATGTAGAAAACCATCCATATAAACTAACTCAAATGAATTTCCTCTTTCCCATCCATCCTCATAATCACCTGATTCCACTCTTCCACCTTTTCCAATCTATGCAATTGAACAATAAATGTCCCAACCTAAACAAAGAAAGGGTGAACATATCGATGATATCATTTGTAGGCCACCTATTGTGATAGACTTGGATAATGAAGATGAAGAAACTAAAAAGAACAAATGCATAATGAACTATCTATTTTTTTCTCCAAATCTATGGATTTAGATGATGGCAACCATGATTATTCTCCTATGTGTTTAACCTAGTGCTACTCCTTTCATAACACTTGTTGTAGTCCCTTTAGCATATTGTCCATCTTCCATTTATGATGTGTAAGATTGAGATGCAGATGATTTTGTTTAGATCTCGTATGTGTTGTAAATTTGTGTATTGCACTTTTGAGTGTTTTCTTGCATGTGATGTGATCTCCCATGTTATGCTTCTTGATGTGTCTTTATGTTTGTTAGTTTTATTTGGATGACCCTTTTCATTCTTGCTCAAAAAAGGATACAAAGGAAATGAACATATCATAAACACCCATCTATTTGTATCTCCATTCTTCTTTATGTCGAAAACATTTGTTGTTGTCTTGTGTTTTCCTTTTGGGGATGATGCAAGGCATTGAGGAATTTAATAGGTCTCTTCCATGTTGAACCAAAGGGTTTTTTGTCATCTCCATGTGTCTTTCTTTCATTGTGTTCATAGTTCTGTGAGTATTTACGGTAATAATGGCAATTCCAAGTATAATCATATTACTTACTAAAACAACACAAAATAGGTTATGTTGTAAAACGGTTTCACCAAAATGATATAGATAGACCTAGTTTCCTTTATTTAATTAGGAAATGAGATCCCCACAAATAATTGACTAACAAACCTTAGGGGAATCAATTAAATTTGAGAATCTATTGATTTCCTTATGCTTGAGGACGAGGGAACAAGGTTGAATAACACTTTTAAGAGAAAAACTTAAAATAGAAAATCAACTAGAATTATGCCAATTCAAACTTGAAAAAAAAATATAAAGCTCAACATTAATAGAAACAAACAAACTTTCTATAGATTTGAGAAAGGCATTTAATGATGTTTACAAGTCACCAAAAGTAAATTTCAAAAGGTTGTCTAAGATTCATTCTCCCATAGGTGAATGGTTCTTTTGTTAGGATTTTTAGAAATCTTTTAGGAGCCTTTGATACTAGTCTATAGCTTGTGTTTAATCTAGGTTGCAGTGTCAAATAGTCAAAAATTAGATTTGTAGGCGAGTTTTTGTGATTTGAAAAATTTGATAACTTTCACAACTTTGAAAAAATTTCCAATCTTTCACTTCAAGAGGTCTTCAATCCTTCTTCAACAAAAATCTGCAACACACACACAAGAGGTAAGAATTTTTTTTTTTTGGTGAATGGGGGTTTTTCTTGATCAAACATCATTTGGGTAATTAAACCTTGAATTGAAATATTGAAAATGTGAAAGGAATGATGAATGGAAAATCTATGTTGCAACTCACTAAACCATCAAATAAAAATTTCAATGGAGATGTACAACTTCTATGAAATAGCTTCAATGGATGTGGATCTTGATGCTTGAATTGATGCTTTAATACTTGACTTGAATCTTGAAACCTACATCACAATGTTAGCTCTAAAAACATGCATGATGCAAGAATACTTTGACATCATGTTGGATATTAGATGCTACAAAAAAATTCTTGATAAATCTTCTCTTGAATTCTCTTGATTGTAAACTTTTCTCTTGTGAAATTGCTCTAAAAAACTTAGACTTGATTTGATAAAATAGCCTTGTATTCATAGGTATGTATCCTTAATTTTCCAAAATTCAAACATTACAGGCCGACATTGAAATATGGATTCAGGGACCTTAAAATACTATTAAAAAAATATTTTAAATTTAGGTTCAAAGGCATAGGGAGGACTCATTCACCCATGGGAAAATGGGCCCCAAATCCCTATTCCTAGAACACACATTTCTTAAGGAAAAGTGTTATGTATTCACATTAATTATTATTCTCAAGTTTCCCCTTGAAGAAATGTAATTTATTAGGCTTGCAGATGAATAATAGGGCTTATTAAGGCCTAATTAAGTCTATTTTAATTATGAGGGTCCATACAAAGTATGAAAATGTAATAGAATACATTTTTCTACACTACATTTAGTCCCCACTTTAGTGAGAGGATGACCTTGTGTAAAACTTACACTAAAGAAGACAATCAAGAGAGGCCAGAATTGTATAATTTTTGGAAAGATAAGATGGAAAAGGTCAAGGAGGATGATCAAGTCCCCAAGATCTAAGATCTCATGGAAAAAATAACAAAGACACAAGGAGACACATGCCTATGTTAAACATATATATGCATAGCAATAACAAGATACTTAATCATATAATGTCAAAGACTAAAAGAAAAAAAAAGGGGGTGGATCAAGCCTCAACTATTTTTTCAATGCTATGTGGATCAAGCCATAGTTATTTTTCCAAAAAATGTTTGCAAGTGAAACCCACTATCCACTATGCAAACAAAAATGCACTCACACATGGGCTAGTGTAGCTAAATATACACTAGGCGAGTCCCCAAAAAGTGACTAAGTGAGAAAGTCATGCTAGGTCTACTGGTTCTCACCATATAATGATAAATTGATCCCAGGTCTACAAGATCTCATCGTAATAACCATACCAAAGCTATACCTCTGATAACTTTGATAAGGTGCAACAAAATATGAGCTTCAAGATTCATAAGGCTAGAAAGTTGTGTTATGATAAGCACTTATTAAAAAAACCAACTCCACTAAACAAGTGTGTTATGCTTGGTGGCCATGAAAAAGGGTTGTAACTTTGAGCTTCAAAAGGTTAGCTAAATGCATTATGTTGAACACATGGACAAAATGCAAATAGGATAAGACATGTTCAAAGGGGTTTTTCTTAGTTCATGTAAGGTCTCATCTTAGGGAACATTATGCATAATGCCTCCAAGAGTGGAAAAGTTTAGGATAAAAGATTCATAACTTAGGGAATGCAATGTGTAGCATAACCACTAAGAGGAATGTCATATGCCAAGAAAGGTCACAATCTTGGGGGACATAAAACCCAATGAAACCACCAAGAAGAGGAAACATCACAAGAAGTAAGAAGACCACACTATGAAACATAAGATGTAGTCAAAAATTTCAAAAATGATAATTCCAATGTATGCCCCCACTTTAAAGAAATTTCTAAACACCATGCTGTGAGCAATTACTTTAAAGTAGCAAATGATAAATGTCAAACAATAAAGAATACATAAGAGCTTATTTAGAAAGCCATATGTCAAGCATATGTTTCCAAATGAAGATACATCATGAAAAATGGGTTGCCCCTAAATGAAATCCAAAAATCACACATAAGGGATCCACAGATTTGTGGTTAGCATATGTATTTGCTACAATGATACTATAGAGCTCATAAAACATCCTCATTCTGCAATGATACTCATAGAATGGGAAGAATGACACAAAGAGCTCTTGAAAAAAAAAAGAAAATATTTTGGGTCAACATGGAAGAGACCTAAATGTCTTGATGCCTTGCATCATCCACAAAAGGAAAAAAACAAGACAAAAGAAAAGATAAAGGTTTATGACATAAAGAAGAATTTAGGTAAGTTATAAGTTATTAGTTCACCTACTTTGGATTATTTAGGAAACTTATCTTGAATGTTCTTTAGGGAAATATGAAAAATCATGTGAGAGTTACTTCCATAGTTTCATTCTTCTTTCTTAGTAGAACCACACATGTCATGTGCTACACTACCTTGTTTTGGTGGTGTTTTCTTTGTCATGAATATTCTTCGGGAGCTAGAGAGCTTCTGAGAATACACCCCTTGATTATCTTGTATCCATGCTTCTAGTACTTCTTTACTATCCATACTACCTTCACTATATGTTATTTCCAGTTCACCTTTTGTATAGGGTTCTTTCAAAATTTCATTGGTTGTTATGGTTATGGTGTTTATAGTCTAATCATTGTCAAGTCATCTTCTTCGACATTCACTTCTACTACATATGATCCTATAGGTTTTTTCCCTAAGGGAATGTGGACCACCCTTATGTTACCTACAAAGGATATTTCTTATTTTTAGGAATCTATAGTTCCATTGGAATATACAAACCATCTAAGCCCTAGTAGTGCATCTAATGAATCAAATGTTTCCTTCATAATGACCACCTCAAAATCTACTAATTTTTTCACTCCTTTTACATTAACATCTACATTTTTTTAGGTACCCATCATTTCAATTTTAGTATTACTTTCCAAGCTAATATTGTAAGGTGTGTGTTCTAATGTTGATTTTCTCAAGTATTCCCATATTCTTCCTGAAATTAGATTGACATTTGACCCTAGGTCAAGACCACTATTTTAGGGCTTCTATAGTGGATCCGGAGTTCAATCATGATTGGCCTCATTTTCTAGTGTTTTCCAATGGTTCTAATTTGTGGTATATTTTTCTTATTTCAATATTTACCAAACTATCTTAGTTTGGTGACCATATCTTGTTGTCTGGCTAATTTTGCAAACTATTTGAGGACCTTCACTT
This sequence comes from Sequoia sempervirens, assembly GCA_007258455.2. Lineage (NCBI taxonomy): Eukaryota > Viridiplantae > Streptophyta > Pinopsida > Cupressales > Cupressaceae > Sequoia > Sequoia sempervirens. The sequence continues at coordinate 85,893,860 of VDFB02256132.1, read as the reverse complement.
TTAGTTATGTGAAATAGATATTTTCCATTCTTCCTCTATTATGTTCTTGTTCTAGAATTAATTTCATTTTTTTTTCTATTTGGTCATGTTTTTGTTTCATGGGGTGGAATTCCAACTCTTCCCCAAATATTTCTTCTTCTTTGAAATTTGTTGCATTTATTTTTCAGGTATTTGTTTGTTTCCTAGTTTCTAATGCAATATTTCCCTTTTTCCTAGATTTGGTTTTTTCCTGGTATTCATTCTTCGCATTATCTTTGTATATTACATCCTCCTCTCTACCTATATTTTGACATTGTCTGACTCCTTTCATATCCTTAGATGTTTTTTTGAGGAGTCTAGCCCCTTTTGTATTACTTGAATCATGTTTCTTGTCTTTTTATGCATAATGCTAACATGCTTTCTCAAAGAAAAATGCATCATGGTATTCTTCTCCAAAAAATCCACATTGTTTCTTATTTTCTCACCAACATTCAACAATGATGTCTCCATGTTTTCCATAGTTGAAACAAGTAGCATCTATTCTTTTAACTCTCCCTTGATTGTGGCCTCTTCCTCAGTATGGGCCATTATCCCCACAGGTTCTTAGTCCTTCAATGGCATTAGTGATTCTCTAGTTCTACCATGGTGGGACCTTGTATGCATGGTGCTATGTATAAAAGGTTCCTTCTACTAGTATTAATACATATTCCATTTGCTAGTCATAGTTTGGTTCTTCCTTTATTGAAAAATTTATGTAATGAGAATTTTGATGTTTCATAGCTATCCCATTCTCCACACACCCCACAATAGATCAATTTGGGATTTATAACCATGTGGGGGTCTAATCTTTACACATTTTCCTTCATTTACCCTATTTCCATTGGGATTTTATTCTGGATATGGACTTCTCCACCACAATTTGAACACCATATATTATGTCTTTGTAGACAAATCTCTTGCTTCATAAGTTCCTACCTCAATTATAATTGATCCATTTCTAACAACAATCTTTCTATTTTCCAATTCTCTTTTTCCTTTTCCATTTTTCTCTGGGACTATCCTTCTATTTGGCACACCAATGCCACTAATTTCATGTATGAAATAAAATTTATTCTATTCAGAGCCATTCTAAGTTCTATAGTTATGGCTAAAAGGAACCATTTCCTTTTTTATTTGTCGTTTAATGGTTCATCAATTTGCCTAACCAATTCCTTGAATCTCTTATCAATTTCTAAAATAGAATCATCATCCCTCTGGGATAATTCTATTGAATTTCTTACTCCCTCTATTGGGGGTTTGGAATTGTCAAAATTTTCTAGGAAATATTTCTTTACTTCATCCCAGGATTTATTGTTATGGGGGTATGGTTTTAGCTGCCATTTTAGTTGTTCTTCTCTCAAGGAGCTGATGAAGTCAAATAACTTTATACTATCTCTTTGTTTTTTCTAGCTTTTCCATATAGTTTCTAACAATAAGATGTGTTCTAAAACATTACTAGTATCTCTCTCAAAGACTGGAATTTTCTTCATTATGGTCGTATCTTCTTCCCGTGAACTTCATTCTATAGTTGCATTACTACTTTTTGGATTGAATATGGAACTTGTTTTGATGTTACTTTCTATTCATTCATATTTGTTTTGTTCATCCATAATACTCCAATCAAAGAATTGGTTGTTTCCTTTTATAACATCCCAATTCACTATATATGTTGTCCACAATTATGGTCTTTTACTTTCATTTCTTCATCTATCTCTCTATGTATTATATCTAGCTTAAGGGGTGACTCCTAGTTTGGGGATGTTGTATGTTCTTCATAAATTTTTATTTGTGACTATATATTTTCATTACTAATTGATATTATCTTATGTTTGGTTAAAAAATCCTTAGGATTAGGTTCCATCGCTTCAACTTTTCATTCCTTTGTACTATCTTTAGCTTCTGGTTTTTCCTCACTTTCTATCTTTCCTTTGGCTACACCCCCATCAACATGCAATATCACCCTTCGTAGCATGCTCCATCCATGTACTTAATATTTCCTTTACTATTTTTACCACTTGTTCTTTCTCTTTTCTTTCTTCCTCCCTCTTGTGGTACCTTTCCTCCCTTTCTTGGGTTTGTTTAGTTTTCTTTATTTTGTAATAATTTCCATTCCTACATTAACAATCTTAGTTATTTATGTTTCCCCTTTTCTTTTCCCTTTTCCCATATGTATTATTAGTTTGGTATTTTCTCTTTCCTCTATATCATGATTTTGAAAAGTTTCTTATGAATAGTCACATGTTCTCAAGGATCTCTAGGATCCCCCCAATTTCCATTCATCATCCCCAAATTTTCTACCCCCTCTCACAGACGTGGCCCTTAGGGTGTGATGAGTTTTAACTTTTTTTCAAATTCCTACATCTTCTATGCCTCTAATTTCTTTACTATTCTTTCAATTTTCCTAGCAATGGAACCAACATTGGCAAGATAAATGGGGCTAGTACAATCCAAAATGATCTATAACCTTATATTCCCTGAATAGTTAGATTATACCTTGGAGGATATAGTAAGAGAAATAACTATGAGATAGGATTATATAGGGAATTCATAATGTATAATATTATAGTCAATAAAATAAATCATTTAGATATCCATTACACACATGTATTTCCTTATAACTCCTATTTTATATATATCACAACGGGTACAAAATGGGTAGGTCCAGTCTCTACTCCGATACTATATATTCTATTACATATATGTCCTATCATATAGTGTTTAGATCATCACACTTATCTTATATTTCCTATATATTACATATAAAATATATACATTCATTTCTTTGAAGGAACATGTCTCCTTATTTATGGATGCTTCCCTTTAACTGTACCATAGTATTCTATTGGTATGCTACTAGTATTCTCTATTCTACTCTTTGACCTGCTAATGGGAAGCTTTTGTCTTATTATTTAGCTTTATCTTGAGGCAACCCCATGTCATGAGTTATCTCTATTAGAAACATATCATTGGCATAGGGTTTTCCAATAATCTCCCATTATTAAAGTGAATAATCTATCTATTCACTATACTTAAGTGTACTTAGGTTGATGAGGTTAGACAACATCTTGTCTAACTGAATGTGCAACCTTTAGGCCTCTAGAGGTTACCTAGTTGTTTGGTAAACCTTATGTGCTATATTTTGAAGATGGAAGACTTTCCATCTCACCTCAAAGGTCACTTTTGTAGTCACTCAACACTTTTCACCAAGGTTGATGACTTGGTCAAATAGGTTGTTGGTTTGCACATTCCAAGTGATCCAAAGGTTGACACCTATAGGAAAATTGTCTACTTATTTGTGCCACATCATTACACACTTTTCAATCCACATGATAGGTGGATTTCCTCTTCCTTTCTTATTTAAGCAAGCTCATATTATACTTTTTAAGTAGCTCTTTTATAAATCTATTTGATAATGTGAATTAGGTTGATCATTGTGTGCAAGTGGTTTCATGGAAGCACAAGGTTTTTTTTGTTATGATATTAGATGGAAATACTAACACTTATTACCTTATTATATTTCATTTATCATATTAATTCTTCCTTAAAACAATTTCTCACAATTGGGGTCTAGCAATTACTTTAAGGTGGGGGCATGCATTCCATTGTGTTTCACTCTTTTCACATGTGTTAGACTTGGTGATACGTTGTCTTGACATTTTGATCATTTGTGTAGTGCTTTATCAAAGTTATTAAGACTATAACTCTTGGTATGGTTGACATGGGTACACGCCTAGTGAAACCATTTCTCACTAGCCTTTGATGCCTTGGTTCATGGTTCACCTAACAAATATTAGACAATGTTAGCCTCTAAATCATGAAAACTATGGGTATGGATTTGAGTAAGATTTATGTGGGTCTTTCTAGTCCATGATTGCCATACCCGCTTTTCATGTTTGTATTATGTTTACATTGCATTTTGCATTGTGTTTTAAATTTTCAATATGCTTGTTTGTATTTTACCTTTATCTCATGTTATGTCTATGTTATGTTATGTTATGTTTTTCTATTTTGTAAGCTTCATGTTTTTCATGCTACATTGCATCTCATACATGTGTGTTCATTTTTCCTTATGTTGTCTTTCCCTAAGATCTCGATTCCTAGGGGATAACACATCCCCTAGATTCATTGTCATCCTATTTTTTTAATATTTTGATAATTAAACCCCTATAACATATTCTTACTTTAGTTTGAGTCTGACCATAAGTTCATACTCTCACTAAAGTGGGGTAAATTTAGCATAAAATATTATCACCCTTGATAATTTCCCACTGGTTTTTGCTTCCCATATGTCGGTAATTTACTATTTAAATTTCCAATTTCAATTATTGGCTATTGAAGTTTGGTTTTTTTGAAATTAGAAGAAATGCATATAAATACATAGTAATTTCTCAATTTTTATAAAAGAGGAAATTCAATAGTTATTATTGTACTTCAAAAATAATTTAAGAGAAGTCAAGAGTAGAATTATCAAGGTTATTGTAGTGTTTCATCATCCAAGCATCATATCATGTGTTATGTAAGTTTTGTTGATATTTTGCATGAATTTTGTTTGTGAGCACTAACACTTGTAGGCATTCAAATCAGTTCAAGTCAAGCAATAATGGATCCTTATAGGTGATGAGTGTGATTTTAGTCCATCAAGGAAATAAGATCTAAGTGGTGAGTTGTATAAAGTTTTCAATTCATGGCTTAGTTGTCATTAGCCTCTATCCAACCAAGGATAAGTTCTGTTTATATCATAATTTTCCATTGTGGAGGTAGGAATAGCAACATAGGGTTTGACTTAGGTAAGCCCCTAGATGTAACAACCCTTCCCCAATTTTCATGTGTGTAGGTTGTAGATCTAAAGTGAATAAGAGGAGGATTCAAGGTTCTTTTTTCATCCATACACATAAACCCTACAAGTTGTGAAGCCATGAAATTTGGATTTCTCATAACAAATGAAGTTTTGACTATGAGCTCAGAAGGACAAAAGCTATAGAATAGTGATCTCATGCCAAAAAATTTACATCTAGAAAAGGAGGAGGATAGTCCAATGTGCACTACACCCCAAACCAGTTCAATCAAGCTCATATTTTAACCCTAGGTTCTATTGTGTCTGTCTTTTACCTTTTTGGATCCTATTTTTGTTTAATTACATTTAGCTTATCAAAGTTCATAAGAGACTGGTACATTTTTATAAAATATATAGTATTTCATCCGATCATTCAAAATCAATCAATTAATTATCAAACAAATCACTTATTACATCCACACATCCATTTCTCCCCACAAGGATTAGAACCCTAATCCACCATTCTGACTGTTCCTATGACATTTGATATTCAAGTAGATTTGAGATCTTTTTTAATCCATCTAGCCAAATTGGGAAGAGTGTCATTCATTTTACTAATCAAACAAAACCAAGCAAACCCAAAAATGAATTCAAGGTATTTTCATGGATAAAATAATAATTGCCTACCTCACTAGGTAAATGGGTTTGTCATGTGAATTTGGAAGCCATGCTAAGTCTTTCTTTGCAAGTTGCTTTTAGAAAAAGTAATAGATTTTCCTTCTATGATGTTACTTTTCCTCTTATGGCTATTAATTGTTACAAGTGGATCTAATATAACAAACATTAGAGTTAATATAATTTATTATATGCAATATTATCAAAATAAATGTGGATAATTAATGTAAGCTACAAACATGTGACAAATAAATAATCAACATAGTAAATGGAATAAAACCTCCACATAGATTAATAATATTAACACCAAATCATATAGACAATATTCCCAATATTATTGAATGAATGGTTCTCAATGCTTATCTTAAATTCATGGAAAGGCTAGTATTTGGCACTCAAAGGAATTGTTATAGATCTAGGCCATTTTCGAGCACAAACACCCCTCGGAGGAACTAGTTCTTGCACATAACCAACTTGCCTTCATGGCATAAACTTAACCCTAGCCAGGACACTCGTGGTTGTATGTTGTACCTTGAGTTGGACACACATTGTGTGCCCCTTATCTAAATGTTTAAATGCCCACCTAGACCCTAACCATCACTCTTTTGTGCCCTATTAGATCCTCTTTCCTTTTCTCTTCTCTCCTTGAATGTTCTCCATCCTTAAAATATTTTTTCCATGTCTCACATGAATAATTTATATACCCTTTTAAGGGATGGTTTCCAAACCATCACACCCTTCCACACAAAGTTACCTTTTAATAATTATTTAAATAAATAATTATTCTAATAAATAATTATTCTTCCTTCTTTAAAGAGTGTTTATGCTTATTCTTTATTAATCTCTCTTTTAACTAAAGGATCATAATATCCTTTATTTTATATCTCTTTTTTAATTCTAAAGGGTTATTTATAAATTTCTCTTCTCTTGGGGAAAAAGTCACATAGCACCTTCCATTTTATAAATTTAATTCTACACATTCGAGGTGAATCTTATTTGAATGAAAAGGTTTTTGTAAAATTCTCTTACCTAAATATCCAATGTCCACATATGCACCACATGGTTTTGTAGACATGCAAAATTGGCATAATGCATTCAACTAGGTCATATTCATCCATTCGGCAAATAAATCAAGTTTATTTATCAATCTCCTAAAGTCATCAGTTTAAATCAAATAAATCAAGCCTTTTATTTAATTAAATCCGAAATGCATTCTCCATCCTTTTTTATTTAAATAAATCAAATATTTGAGTCAAATTGGTCAAAATCACCTATTCATCATTAAGCTAACCTAATCCTGATTAAACTAACCTAACTACCCATCACATCCTCTAGATAATCCCACTTGCACAAATTTATTAAAATCCTTATTTTCTTTCAACATGGCATTTATGGGGAATATTCCCTCAAGTTTGAATTCAAAATCAAGTGGACATGTACATCCAACAAAGCAATTAATGTCTCTTACATGTCCCTTGCACAAATCAAACTAAGCATTAACTCTCAAATTCTAATTTGAAATTTCCCCTCTTGGGCACATTTCCCAAATCTTGCACATCCCTCAACCTATGACATGATGACAAGTGGCCTCTTTTCATTGGCTTGTTTTTGATCCCACATTGCTCCCTCTTGAGCACTCTTAGCATTTGAGAATCTACAAATAGAGGCTGCATCCTTCAAAAAATCCTACACAATCTCCACAATCTTTGTATCTCATCTATAACTCGTATGCAAAGTCACTCTCTTCATTTGAGAATTGATTTTTCCCATCTTATCATCATCATCTAGCTTATCTATCAAGGATTGGGAAAAGGCTATTTTCAACAATAGCACCAATCCACTATGAGATAAAGTTGATTCATGTTGTTTATATGCTCATTTAGTTTTTCTTTCTATTTTAATAGCTTATTTAGCATATCTAACATGTTTCATTATTTCATAGGGATGCTGATCATTAGTTTGGTTTTAAGATGCTAACCATTTGCAGATTTTCAACATCCACATTATGGTGCTAGGAGGGCCGTTTTGAGTTTGTCAAGGGTTTCTCAATTTAGTTGGGCATGTATCTCTACCAGATATGCCTTCTGCAAGGTTTTTCTATAAGTCATGGCCATCTACAAACATTAATTAAGTTGTTGTTGTTCAATCTTTGGGCCAACATGCATTCTAGGTGCGGAATTTAATTCATTTTCATGTGAACTAAACTTGCTGTTACATATCAAAATATCAATAGCATGATAAGGATTCACTGTTGCAACTTATTGTGTATGAAATACAGCCATAATAAGATTATAGTGTGTCTAGATTTCGTATGTTAAAAGTTTTTGATGCATATATACTAGCTAACATTGTAATGACAACCAACTATATTGGAAAGAAGTGTGATACCTCTACTTAGATAGATTAAATATTTTTGTAGTAGTCACCCAGTGAATATATCCTGAAGATCTCTTATTTCTGTTGTTATTTCTAGTGTACATATTCTTCATATTTGCTCAATATCATTACATAGTGAGTTTTTGTTTAAGTTTGAGATTCATATCTGCTCATACTAATTATATTCAATCAAATGTAGAGGAATGAATTTTAGAATTTGATTTCTAGATTAGTGCATGCTTTTCATTTTTGAAGTTTTGTATCACCTATGCAATATAACAAGTCGAGTTTGATAAAATGGTATATTTATCAAACTTAAAACATTCATAAAAAATGAATAAAATAAAAAAATAAAAAAATAAAAAATGACATACCCCTAGAAGGGTACTTTACATTGCTAGTCACCATATATTGGCATAGTCAGAGATGACTGACTAAACTCCATATAGCTAGGTGTAGCCATGAAGATCTTGAAACAACTATAACCTATAGCATTGGAAAGATATCAATGGTCAAGCAATCATGGGTCACTTGGATAGTTCGTGAGGCCCTCAGAAGGATTGCTAGAGATTGTAAGCTACAATACCTTTCTTCATCTGTCGTACAGACACTGTAAAGAGGCTTGTGAGCATTCCTAACAAGGATGTGGCCCTTATTTGCTAGATGCAACACCTAGAGTCTATTTGTGTGCATGATTAGAAGGGTCGCATAGATTCTTAAAGGTTATCTCTACCATAAGGAGGGTCGACTGAAGGTTAGTAGCCATGGCATGAAGGAATCCTTGCTTAAAAATCACTCATAGTTAACCGTTGTTATTTATCAGACTAGTGCATAGCCTTTTCTTAGGTTAGGAGTCAACAATTTGCACCCTTATCTGAATGTTGTTCATATCTTGAAGGTGTTACCAGGTGTAAAGAAAAAGAAAAGAGATGGAAAACCTGCGATCAATTAATTCTAATAGTTTCAAACAGTTTCACCACGTGCTACCTTTTGTAATGCAAACCCTTTCATATTAAGGTATTGGCTGTTAGTTGTCTTTTCCTTTTATTGATGAAGGAAGCACAAAGAGGATGTTGTTAAGATGAGGGTGCAACTCTTGAAACATATTTTTACATGACTTGTCTAAATCCCATCAACATAATATATTTTGTGCCTATTCTACAAACTAAAAAAAAAAAAACTTGCCTCGAAGGTTTATGACTCCTTTTCAACTGATCTAGGTGTGTCTGCAATTCATTGCAGTAGAAGGCACTTGGTCTATTGTAGCAGAGGCAACATTTGAAACTCATCACAGGCCACACATTTTTTTTAACAATAAGATGGTCTCAGTCACAATTTGGTTCCTCCCATCACGATTTCTAGACCTGTCCATCATTTCTGTGTGATTTTGATAGCCCTTTAAGCATTTGAAGGATTGAAAAAGGCAGGTAAACTATGAAAAAAAAAGGCTAAGAAATTTATCTTTACACCGGCATAAAGTAAGAAAAGTCTTAGGTGCACTACTCATGGTAGACAAATGGATTCTATTTGTCATAGTTATGAGTAGAGAGATTTGTCCAAATATTTCCATGACTACTGTTTTTCTTTGGCATGCCATTTTCCTTTAATTGATTACAACCCACGACCTATTTTCTTATAGGTGTATGCCTTGTTCCTAGCATGAAGCTGCTCTTGATGGGTGAGAAATCTTGGCTGTTGGTCTAAGTAAATCCACTTGAGTACATCTCTTATGATGAGACTATTCATGATTTAATGCTCTGTAGAAGTTTTACATAGGGCATAGCATTAAAGCTGTTATTAAATGCACATCCATAAGCCAATTATCTATTTTATTTTATTAATATACCATCAAGATAGAATCCTCAAATTTCTTTCCACTGGCGTGCCATACATGATAAGGGTGAAGCCCTTTCTTTTTGTTGTACATTGCCAGACATATTAAAGTTGAGACGTGATTCTATCGCTGGAGTGAGAAGAAGCAAGGTTCAATATTGAATTTTTTTGACTCATCTGTAGGTAGACATATCATTTAATCAATTCAAAGAATTCAAATAGTCCCTACGCCATTCCAGAAAGAAGAATTCTAATTGATTGATATTTTCAACTCTAAATTCTTTCTTTTTGTCCTCTAGGTAGTGTGCTCTAAGCAGTTGGTGGCGGGTCTTGTTGATGTAGATGGGTAGCGGGTGAAAGGTAATAAAGGTAGGCACTATCCTGCTTTGTCCTCGACACTACTATGCATAAATGCTCCACCCATCTCCCTTAATCATGATATCAAATTTGAAGTATGTGGTCTCAGATAGTGAGTGTTCTTTTAGACAGTTGGTATGATTTTGGTGCATCCTCAACATATATGCAATAAACATTTTAATACCACAATGTTATATGATAAGCTCAAATATGTGCAATAAAAGTTTTAATATTTTGGTTGTATTTTGGTGCACTACATCATGATATATGCCCAATAATATATGAGTATCTATCGATGAAAGCTGAATTTATTTTGTGGTATAGTCTGATATGCGGTATGGAGAATCGATGTGTTACTTGTTTTTTTTAGCACCATCTCAACCTGATCTAATTATCCTGAGTGTGACCTGCGTTGTTTTCCCTGCCATCATTTTTGCACACATTAACTTTCCTTGCTATATCAAGTTTTGTAAGGCCACAGTGTCCACATCACCTTAATTCCAAACATGACAACAATGTTAGCATTTGCTAGAATCTTCCAGAAATATTATTTTTTAAAAACATAATCTATCGTTTAAACCTCCTAGGAATAAATCCTATTCATCATAGTCTAGCGGATGACACATTGTCATAACTGCAAATGCCTTATTTCATACATCACCACACCACCAACTTTTAAGTAGGGATTTAATGCCATTAAGATCTTCAACTTGAAAGTGCCTAGCTTGAGTTTAGGGTGGCGTGAAGGTAGTGAATGTCATTGGAAAAATAATCAACTATTCTTTATTACGAGCTCCTAACTACAATTTTTAGTATCTTCTTAAACAAGTTGTAGTAGGTGTTTTGTTTATTAAGGATTGATATCATACTTCAATTAGTGGCATGTATTATTACATTTTAGTCAAAGTGTTTTTGAACAAGCTTTATTACTTTTCAAAATAAACTAATTTATGGATCTTGCTTATTGCAGATGGGTACTTGTCTTGAGATATTTATCCACGTTGGGAACTACTCCCAAATCAAATTTTTTGTGAAAATACATAAACTTAACATCTGTTTTCTTTGAGTGCAGGATTAGCAACCTAACGAATTAGCAAACTATCACTTTTGAACATATTTTTTACTTATTTTAAGTGATATGTTTTTGGATGTTTCTTGAATATATCAATATTTGATTTGCAGATTTAAATATCTTGATAATTGATTTGCAGATTTCTTGGGGATAACGGTGTAGCAAGGAAAAAAAATATCAAAAATATAAAGCATATTTGAGTGGAAAAGAAGTGGGCATTGGAATTGAAATAAAAAAAAACCTTTTTTTAATGCTTATTGTAATAACTTGAGGCATTAATTTCCTACTTTCATTTTGTGTTTTAGACTAACTCATTTTTGGGCTCTAAAACGAACATTACAAAAGTTTTTTTTTCATTGCAAAGGGTTAAAATGAACTTTAGGCAAATTGACTAGATTTCATTTGAGGTTAAAAATTTGAACAAAACAACTCTCATTTGTCCTTTGGTGCTTTAAAAAGAAATCACAATTGCTTTGAAAGGTTAAAACAAACATGTTTCTTTTATGCTTTGTAATATTTTTTGCAAAATAATCTCATCTAAAAAGGTGTATGCACTTCTCTTGTGTTTCACGACGATCTTGAGAATCAAGAGTCTTTTTTATGACATTAAGTTGCATAAAATATTGCCTCCACACATCATTTTGGGAACTAAAATTGAACAAAGTTTGCAAGTGTGAGTTAAGTATATCACATGTGTTCTCCCTTTGTTTCTAAATGAAGGTCGATCGAACCACATATGTGCTTGCTCACTATTATTCACCTTTAGAGGGGCCTACCTAAGAGACACATCTGAAAGGAGAACTTGAAGGCGACTCCAACTAGTTTTTCATTCGGACCGGTATACAAATGGATAAAACTAAACTATCAAGTCCTCATGGTATGTAGGCCTTAGTCGTACAGTGTCTTTTAGAATGGGGTACTACCGTAAAACGTATAAGAGCCCCTAGTAGGATTGATTAAAGCCTTTAGTGGCTTGCTGGATGCTCGCAAGGTGCCATGTCCCTGATGTCTAGTTATTAAGAACCTTGTTTGTAGCAACCAACTAGTCCATCCAACAAGTTTATTGAAGTGGTGCATTGGAACTTAGATTCCAAGAAGTTACTTGCCATGTCTAATCTTGGTTGAAATATAGAGGTTAAGACTTCATTCTTAACATACCTTTATATTTTTCCTTGGTTGCATGTAAAATCATCTCTTCTACTATGAAGGGCATGAGGCAAGCCCACCAAGAAAAACATACCAATTGAGCTAGGATGTTATATTGCTTGTGAGTCAGTTTGAAAACACAGTGCTTTAATCAAAAACATTGAAAACCAACATTCAACATGAGCATCAAATGTCAAACCCTTTCAGAGAAGCAAATATCCTTGAATTAATTCAGATGTTATTGCTTTCCCTTGGGATTTGTATCCTTAGAGGCTTCTAAAAATTTGGATTTCATCTCAATTTGCTTCTACTAAAGTCAACTTTAGGTAAACCTTTGCCTTGATTTCCTCGACTTCTGCATAATGCACTTTGTGGGATGAAAGAGAATTAGGACATTGCACATTTAGTTGAAAACATAATCAAGAGTGTGTTTGTGGTAAAAATAATCCATTAAGAAAAGTTTAAGTCAATTGGACCCCACATATGTGCTTGGCATCTTTTGGTCGTATGGTTTTCATGCAAACATTGGTCTTTTGATTTTGAATTATTCTTAGAGAAAGGCATGTTCTTCACTATCTTGGCCTAGTAAACAAATTATTCCTAGGTTCATTTAGAATCAAATCAAATACTTCATCCAAATTCCAAACATTTATCCAAATCCATCCTACAAACAACTTTAGATCTTTGGAAACATCATTCTACACTTGGGTAAATCATCAAAATCAAAATCACCTTGTTTAGTTAGGTGTATGGGAATGCATCTTTTCTCATACATTTAATTAAATTAGCAATCCTTTAAACAATTTCATCCTAAGATCACATCTAACATCTTAGGTTTTACAAGTTCATTATCCAAATCAAACCAACCAAAATCAAACCCTAAGTCTCGCATTGATCCAAAGTTCCTAAACATTCAAACACTCATACCATTCACCCCTTTTCATCCTCCATCTCATCATTAGTCCTAAAAATGTTAGAGGTCACTTTTGCAACAAGGTCAAAACACAAGAAGAACATGGAATACAAACTTGATCCATACATCATAAGTAATCCAAATCAACTCAACTTTCAAAACCTTGCAATGCCGATTAATTATTGAAACTCACACTTATACAATCCATACATGGGATCATTACCTTCTACAAATGTAAATGGCACAACAAGTGTGAGTATTCCCAAATCAAAGGTTGGGACACCTTTCCCAATGGTAGATTTAAATCCGAGTCCAAACCCACAAATCCACCAACTGAACAATCAATGCATGAGCCTTCAAACGAACGTCATCCCACCAAATCCCTACATGACAAATGAGAATGAACCAATTACAAGTTTTCCAAACATGAATCTAGGAAACTTTGGGATAAATACGTTTGGAAATCATACAAATGTTGTTCAAAGTCCAAAAATGATGATAACGACTCCATGAAGTAGTCCAAGTCAAGGTAACACCATACAAAATCAGAGTTACCTAAAACAAGGCAATGTGATTCCCAACATCAACAATGATCAATTTCAACCCATAATGCCAAATTTGAACATCATCCCAAATTAGAACATTGTCCAAAATCAAACACAAGTACACATCCTGAATTTTCTTGAACAAAAACCAAATCAACTATATCAAGGGAGTCAAGATCAAAATTAAGAACAAATTTGGTGAGATCAAATTGCTACACTTACCAAAATAGTTGAGTCATTGCGCCAAGAGACATCTCCACCACCATTACCCATATCGACATCATTCCTTGGTTTAGGGCTTCCCCCTTTACCTAGCACCAATCACTCCATCCAAATCAATCCACCTAACACCAATCAAGTCATCACATCAAATCCTTTGGATATACCATCAACATTGCACCAGCAGATGGTATCTAATCAAATGACAACATCAATCCTGACAAATGAAAATATGGTCTCCCAAAGACCTATCACCTCGGTCATTCTGACCATTCCTATCACCTCGATCAAACCCATCATATCACAAACCACTATGATCACTTCAAAAGTATCTCAACTGCCCATCACTACATCCAACATGATCCCAATTCCATCACCACCACCACCAAAACTAGACAAAACAAGACAATATAACATTGTGCTAAAAGCTCACCAGGCCTACCAAAAGGCCATCCAACAATATCTAGCCACACAAAAATCAGCACACGCCTAGGCTCAAGTGCAAGTGCAAGCTAAAGCCCAATACAAAGCCCAACAAGAAAATGTTGTTCAAAATCTCAACACAACGTTAACAACTCCATGTATCGATTCAAATCAATGATCACATAATCAAGAGCTATCCATCAATGAACACAGGGAAGATGTTTCTACCCCATCCAAAGATCAAGTCAACATAGGTCAAGAGTCACTTTTTAATCATAATCAAAATCCACCAATAATACCCAACAATGATCCAATTCAAGAAATGTCAACATTGTTTGACCCTATGGTTGAAGACATTCACAATCTCCCCACCACAATTGTTGAAAACAATGTTCAAAATCTCTCAATTAAGGAGCACATTGAAGATGTTTGTTTCCCATCTGATGATCAACTGACCATACATCAAGAGCCACTTTTTAGTGATCTCTTTCAAGGAGTGTTAGGATTATTTGATCCTATTGACAACATGTACGATCCATTGAACAATGATCATATTGAAAATGTCTTTACATCGCCTTATGAGTTAGAGGACATATCTAAAGAATTTATTCCAAAGCATGATCAAAATCTTTCACCAAAGTCTAGCAATGATCCTTTCCAAGACATGTTGACATCCTTTGACCTCATGGTTACAAATACTGAAGAAACCCTAAACTCAACACTTGAAGATATTGAACCACTTACCATGTCTAATGATGACATCCAAGAACCCCTTATAAGCAACATCCTTTGAAGTTAACCCATGTCAAGAACTTGATCCAAAGCACGTCAAAGGTGAGTCCAAAATTAATCAAGATCAATAATTTGTATCTCCAAGATACTACAATGATGTAATGGACACTCTCCTATCTACACAAGATGTCACAAATGATGATCACATCCATATAGCACGTACTCCTCCATCTACCCATGAGATGCTTTCTATCGATGGACACACAGATGATCTTCATTCAAAACAAGATCCCTTTATTCCTGACATTACAACACAAAAAGAGCAAGTTATTGAGTTTTCAACATCAGTATCAAATATATCCCAAATCCAGGCCAAAGACATCATATATGGAGATACCCATCATTACCTACTCAAAGAAGCAGGTCAGACAAAACAAGATATTGCAGAGTTAGCAGAGCATCCAATCAAAATAACATCATCTATAGTGGTCATTTATCAGAGAATGCACTCTAAACAAGAGCTCTCAGAACAAGCAAAATCAAAGCATGAAGGTACTACTTCCACAATACTAGGAGCAACTTCGTCTCAAGTAAATTCCAACATAGGGAGCACAAAGGATCCTTATGATGAAATCGATGTCATTACTACAACCAATCATGCCATGAATCTTCATCCACCATCACCCCATCCATGAATTGGAACCAATGTCAAAGGAAATATTTGAATCAAAGTACAAAGAACGTTATCAAAATAAGAGAAGCTAAGAAGCATAACAGACAAATCAAATACAAATGGATACCAAAGAATAAAAAGAAAGATTATCTCGATCAAATTCCATTATTCAAAGAAACTATGGGAAAAAATAAAAAAGGGAAAAGTATCCATCAAAGATGTCTACAAAAGAAAAAAGCAGGCTTTCCAAGCGACATACAAAGTGTATCAAGCAGTTGGTCCTAATTCCATGCACACTTCCATATCCACCCATCATTGCTCATCTACCCAAGTTTGGAGAGTCAAAGATTCCAAACTATCAACCAATCCATCTCTTATGCCTAAACACACTCCATCCACACCTCCACACATGATATCCAATTCTCATATTGACCATGTATTGGAAACAACCCTTCATCATAAGGATTTCAAAGGCACTTTATCGTGATGTGCTCATAGAGACAAAGTTATCTTCGATATCGACAAAGAAAATTAGGAATCCCTAAAGCTGCATTCACGTGCACACATCTTAGCAAAGCAACTTGTTCAAGTAGGATACCGATGGCACATTATGATAGAAGCATCTACATCGACACCACTAGGTGGGTCAGCATGAATCTTTTAGAAAAACCAAAAAAACCAAAAAAATATAAAATCCAAAAAAATCAGAAAAAGGATTAAAAAAAGTGAAGAAAAAAAATTGTCCTCTAGTGAAAACTGCATAGGCGGCACTTTGGGCAAGACCATGACGAAAACCTGGCAAACAGGCATCATGTGTGGGATCGAGCATCTACGTGCACCAGTTCAGGTGGAAGCATCTCATCCCATCCATAATAAATCCAACAGTTCATCCATAACATCCATAATAAATCCATTCATCCATGAACCATGTATCCAATTCATTTTCATCCAAGTTATCTTTATCTTGATAAAAGTTTGGGGCACACTTCACGCTTGCTTACGATAAAACATCTTGACCTAGGTTTTTTTTATTGATCCTATCTATGTATCATTATCTGAGCCATGAAGCATTATCCAATGAGCAGTCTTTACTCAAACACCTTATCTTAGCACAAGATAATCCATATCCATGCATCCATACTCCCATCCAAGCACCCACCCATGACATTCCATACATTGCTAGACACTAGGGATAGATATTTACATCTTGTTTCAAGAATAATTCTTGATCTACATCCTGCATCTTATGTGGTGATCTAAACATTGGCAAACGTAAAATCAAACTGGTCAAAGCATTTGTTATCCAAAATCCAAGTCACTAGCCCATGGCCCATTTTGACGAGAAAATGTTCCTTATCAAGCTTCATCTTTCATTGAACATCAATCCAAACAATCATTATCAGTCACATCTAATTTACACTTCAAATATGACATCAAATCATTCAAACAACTTTTGGTCCCAATCAAGCCTCATCAATCACGATCAATTGAATCTAATCAAAAAAACATCATCTTAGGATATCCTTGTGTTGCTTAACACTATCCTTGCATTGTTGTGCATCCTCAACAATGTTATCATCATCAATCTTGATCAATCAATCCTTGCATTGTTGTGCATCCTCAACAATGTTATCATCATCAATCTTGATCAATCAAATCCTTGCATTGTTGTGTATCCTCAACAATGTTATCATCATTAATCCATTGATCTAATCAATCAATGTTACCTTGGCTTTTAGAAAAATCCCCAAATAGAGCACTGGTATCATCACACACATCCTTATCCAAATCATCAAAATCATGCGAAAAATCCAAAAACATCAAAAACATCAAAAAATCCAAAAACATCCAAAACATCAAAAAATCCAAAAACACTCAAAAAAGTTAGAAAATGTAAAAAATACTAGAATCCGAACTACGTCCTCTCTGAGCTTAAACATAAGAAAGGCTAAATCTTTAATCAGCCCCTGAGACATCAAAATCCAAAAAACATTCGAAAAATAAAAAATACAAAAATATTTGTAAAAATCCAAAAACCCAAAAATAGCCTCAAAACATCAAAAACATCCAAATATTTGAAAAAAATACATTTGTCCCATCTTGCTTTCACTTGAAATAATCAATCATCCATAATAAACTGATCGTCACCTTCATCCTTTGGAAAAACAAATAGAAGCAATCACAACATTTGGCAAAAGCAAGCTTCAATCATAAAATCAAAATCAAAACAACAAACCTTTAAAACAAAATCAAACTCTTGATCATTTTCAGACATGTCAATCGACCTTATATCAATAGCCTATCAATCAACTTATCAAAACCATCATCGTCCTATACAGTGCATGTCCTAGGATATATCATTTCGACAATGGGCATCATTTTGGATATCAATTAGATTATTATCCTATCAAAACACATCCCTTTGGCTAGAGGTATGAAGAACATTGACTTTTTTGTGTACTTGATCTTTTCTTTTGATTTATCTTATTGTGCTCATTCCAAGGACCTCTTAATGATATTCGAACGAAGGATTTAGAGAGATAGGAATGGGGCAACGATCATTATCCTTTTGTCTATTGTGCTTGATTGGATGTTCTTGTAAAATAACTTGGCGAATACTTGCTTTGTTAGGTAGGTCCTAGCAAGGTTTTGGTATGTCAAGTGTGAACAAGAATAATCCTATCTGTTTGTCGAGTCAAAGTCCATCAGACTAAGTACAATGCCATCTTGGTCCTTTATACCTTGATGCATCTTACTTATGCATGTTATCAAACAAGGTAAGTAGCCCTTTTAAAATCCTAATCCTTGATAAGCAAATCATCATCATCTCTAATAAAGTCTCGTCAGATCATGGACTTGTTGGATCCTCTTGTCATCATCTCATTTTCGCACTAACATAACATCACCAATGCATCCATTGTGCATCCACAAACCATCATTATTTTTCACATCATCTCACATGTATAATCATCATCATAATATAGATCTATTAGTCTAAGCATCTACATAAATCATACATTTGCATAATCATAGCATATCGCATCATCATCGCAATCATCCATACCATCCATTTTGAACCTCTTTATTGCGAGATCGACCCTCAAATCGAATCTTTTCGCTCGATCTCTCGAGGGGGCAATGTACTAGTGTACTTCTTTCTGCTAGGGAATCCAAAAAATTAGAATTTTTTTGAATTTTGATCATGGCAAGTTTATTCTTTGAACCAACGCAACAAGTACATTGCTTCAAAGAGGGGAAAAATGTAGACACACAAAATTGGCATAATGCATTCAACTAGGTCATATTCATCCATTCAAAAAATAAATCAAGTTTATTTATCAATCTCCTAAAGTCATTAGTTTAAATCAAATAAATCATCTT
The DNA here is from genome assembly GCA_007258455.2 of Sequoia sempervirens. Classification (NCBI taxonomy): domain Eukaryota; kingdom Viridiplantae; phylum Streptophyta; class Pinopsida; order Cupressales; family Cupressaceae; genus Sequoia; species Sequoia sempervirens. Next base: position 85,874,723 of record VDFB02256132.1, on the reverse strand, counting down.
GATCCCATCACCCTCCTTTTAATTAAATAAATCAACACTTTTATTTAATTAAATCCCAAATGCATTCTCCATCGTTTTTGGTTTAAATAAATCAAATATTTGAGTCAAATTGGTCAAAATCACCTCATCATCATTAAGCTAACCTAATCTCGATTAAACTAACCTATCTACCCATCACATCCTCTAGATAATCCCACTTGCACAAATTTATTAAAATCCTTATTTTCTTTCAACATGGCATTTATGGGGAATATTCCCTCAACTTTGAATTCAAAATCAAGTGGACATGCACATCCAACAAAGCAAATTAATGTCTATTACATGTCCCTTGCACAAGTCAAACTAAGCATTAACTCTCAAATTCAAATTTGAAATTTCCCTCTCTTGGGCACATTTCCCAAATCTTGCACATCCCTCAACCTATGACATGATGACAAGTGGCCTCTTTTCATTGGCTTTTTTTTTATCCCACATTGCTCCCTCTTGAGCACTCTTAGCATTTGAGAATCTACAAATAGAGGCTTCATCCTTCAACAAATCCTACACAATCTCCACAATCTTTGTATCTCATCTACAACTCCTATGCAAAGTCACTCTCTTCATTTGAGAACTGATTTTTCCCATCTTATTATTATCATCTAGCTTATCTATCAAGGATTGGGAAAGGGCTATTTTCAACAATAGCACCAATCCACTATGAGATAAAGTTGATTCATGTTGTTTGTATGCTCATTTAGTTTTTCTTGCTATTTTAATAGCTTATTTAGCATATCTAACATGTTTCATTATTTCATAGGGATGTTGATTATTAGTTTGGTTTCAAAATGCTAACCATTTGCAGATTTTCAACATCCATAGGTTTCAAGTGAAATATTTTAGATTGAATATAGTTCAATGGAAACCATTGTGTTACCAACACTTTTATTGGAAGAAATTGTGACAAAGGTTTGGAATTTTAATGATACAATATTGGATTAAAAATTGAGCCTTTTATTCATAAAAAAAATGCTACTCAAAATTTGTATATATCATTTGAGTGAATAGCTAACTTGAGAAGGAAATGGCCATCATCCTCCTCCATTTCAACCCCTCTAAAATATTATCTTTCAAATATATTTGGGAAATAACTAAAAGATCTATAAATAGATCCATGAGGTGATATAAGAATTTTTTTCATTTTGAAGGTGTTGTGTTCAACTAAAAATGCACCTCATGCTATTTATTTTTGTTATGTCATATGCCTACTTACAAACTTGTATTCATGAAGGATATGTATAAGAGGGATGACATAACTAAACTTTATGGTTTATAACTTGTAGCCTCCAAATTTAAATTCTTTCCTCTCACAAACTATGCCATGTACTTATCTTAACCACCTTATCCTCAATTTTCAGACTTTCTTGATAATGAAAATATAGCACAAGCTTTTATTTTTTCAAATTTGAATGATTGATAAAAATAATAACTCATTTTGATCCTTTTGTATTTAAAATACATTAAAGGTTGCAAAGTTTAATTTATCCTTACACCTCATACTACATATAAAGTATTATCAAGGACATAAATAATAGTGACCTCATTTAAATCCCACACATATTTTTTCTAAAATAAGACCTCACAAACCCCACATTATTATGCCTAAGAGGTGTTTATAAATGGAAAAATAGAGTTTGAAGTTTGTGTACATAAAAAAAAAAACAAGGAGAAGATTAGATAATAATATAGTGATAATATAATAATATAATATCAATATAATAAAAATGAAATAAAAAAGCAAGGAAAAATAAGCTAAGCTAAGATAAGATGAGAGAATGAGATAATACTATTATAATACAATATAATATATATTAACAAAAATAATAATTGAATAACAAAATAATAATAATATAATAACAATAATATAATGTAATGATAAAATTAATATAAGCATACACCTTAGAAAATGATATCTCTTAGCGTTTATTACATATATTTCTCTAAATATAGTTATGCTAGTATCCCTTTTTCCTTAAACAAATATTATCTTCTCTATCAAACCTAGACTTTTAAGAGATATTTAGAAGATTGAAAAGACTATAATTATTTTAAAAAAAACTTGTTTCTTTTTCACTATTGAAAATACTTTTTAATAACATTATTAAAATTCATATAAATCTCTTTCTTGCATATATCTTTTTCCTTTAAAGTGACTTTTTATTTCTCTTTAAGATATAAATTCCAACTTCCACACAAAAATATTCTCTATAAAAATTAAATTCAGCCAAAAACTAATTTCATATATTTAATTGTGAAATTAAATTTGAATATTATGCACACTTTTAAAATTTGTAGGTTTTCCACTTTCAAGTTGATATAATCTCTTGCCTTCCATTTTTTTACCCACTCAAACAAGACCATTATAAAATAAAAATCAAATAAAAAATAATAATAAAAGATTTAAATATATAAATGATAAGGAACACATAGCCATGACTGTTGCAAATATCTACATATTTTTAACAATCATTTCTCTTATAAAAACTCGCTATTAATTATTCAATACAAATAATAAATTATTACAGTAACAGTAATATTAACTACAAACACACTCTAGCTTATACAAAGACACCTATCACAGAGTACTTTGCTTAACTAGGATATTCAGTAGCGAGCCTCCATTTAGGGCAGGCAAACAACGTATTTTTTCTGGGGACAGTTATTCCAAACTCTTCCGCCATATCTACCTCGCCCTCCACAGTCCAATCAAAGCAGTGAAGCAGGTGAGCGAGTGCCAACTCACTAATAGAAAGAACCATGGAGATCCCAGGGCATCCTCTTCTTCCTGTTCCGAAGGGCAGCAAATCGAAGTCCTGACCTCTCACATCCTTATTGCTGCCCATAAACCGCTCGGGCTTGAACTGATGAGCATCTTTCCAAACGTTTTCATCCCTTCCCATCGCCCACACATTCACATACACTCTCGTCTTTGGTGGAATGAAATATCCTCCGACGCTGCACCCTTCCATCGACTCGTGCGGAAGGAGCAGAGGAACCGGCGGATGAAGTCGAAAAGTTTCTTTTACCACGCATCTCAAGTAGTCCAGCTTTATAACATCACTCTCCTTTATTCTGCGATTTCTTCCCACTGCAGATTCCATCTCTTGCTGCGCTCGTGCCAGCGTTGCAGGATTCCTCAGCAATTCACTCATTGCCCACTCTAGCAATGTCACCGATGTTTCCATTCCTGCGCTTAACATATCCTGCACAAAGATAATATATTTCCTGAAGTTTACACATATTTCATCCGGTGATAGTCAAAAACAAAATAGTTTAAAACAATATGTAATCAGATTTGTGAAAGCCAAGACAGCCTTAATTCTCAGACTTACCAAGATCATGGCTTTGATTGTGGCTCGTGAGATTGTCTGGCTCTCCGTTTCTGCCATGCTGAGCAGCACGTCTACCATGTCCTTAACACGATCTTCGTTCGGCTTTCCGTTATCCAATCTCCGATTGATGTGCTCGTCGATTACTTTTTCAGCAAATCCGTCGAATATTTTGTGAACGGCCTGCATGCGACGACGGAATCCTTGCAAGTCGAGCCAGTCGAGAGAAGGAATGAAATCGCCAATGCAAAATGCGCCGGCCACAGCAAATATCTCTTCAATCATTTGTTTGAAGCCATGATCTCCGTTCAAGTCGTTGTCCGAGTACGTCCTGCTGGCAAACATTCTGCAGGTAATATTTTGTGTGAGGGAGGAGAGTCTCTTCTTCACATCCACAGTCTGTGCTCCGTACCCGCTTTCCTGCCAGATGGAGTCAATCATGGCAGACACTTCTTCCTCTCTCACGAAACTGAAAGAATCCATTCTCTTAACTGTGAGCAGCTCCACCGTCAACAGCTTTCTCATCTGCCTCCAGTACGCTCCATAGGGGCTAAACGCCACGTCTTTATGATCGTAGCATATGTATTTCCCCAGTGTACAGTTTGGTCTGGTTGCAAAGACCAAATCATGGGTTTTGAGGAACTCTTTTGCCATGGCAGGCGAAGACACCACAACGGTAGGAACAGAGCCCAAGCGAAGAAACACAATGGAACCGTATTTCTTTGCCAGGGTCGCGAGAGCCTGATGAGGAAGGTTTCCCAAGAGAGGGAGATTTCCTAAGACAGGCCATGGACGTGGTCCGGGGGGCAATTTTAATTTGTTACGATTGCTCTTCAGCTTATACAGAAAGCAGTAGAGGAGAAAGAAGATTACAACTCCTAGGAAGCGATTTAGCAATTCCATGCTGTTGTTGCTGCGAGAAAATGGAAATCCGCAAGCCGGCAATCAATGCAAACCTACAAACGGACCCTTTTAATTAATATTGTCGATAAGGTTTACCCCCACACCACGACACAATAGCTAGCCAATAAAAAATCTGTAAAATAGGAGGAGACGTTGCTTTCCTGTGAACCCCACAAATAAATCCCCAAATTACATGTGATTTTCGGTAGATTTTTAAGGACCATTTGGTTTCATAGACATGTAATTTTTTGGAAAATTAATCTCAAAATCAGATAATGTGATAAAAACTAGTAATATTTAAAGAGAATTAATTGCTAGCACGTTAGCATTACGTGCCATAAGAATTTTTTTTTTAAAAATGAATAGATATGAAAATGAAAGTAATAATTTATTATTATTTTAAATAATATAAATAATAATAATAAATTTTAGATGCAGCATTTCTTCAACGCAGCTGATCTCGTCACATTAAAATTTAAATAAAATAAGAAAAGTATTTTTGGCATTATCGATAAAGAATGATGCTGTAGAAAAAGGGTCCGGCGGAGGAGTATTATTTACTTCTAAAAACTTATAAATAACTTAGAAGAATTCATTTTTAAATTTGAAACTTGAAAAAAGTCTCATCAGAAAGTAGTAGTAAGTGTGAAGAAGTTTGGATTATAAAATTTATTATTTTATATTTGATTTAAAACTAAATTTTATATTGTTAGATGAATTTATAATATAATTAGTGTATTATCATGCTTTTATGATATTTTTTAATTATGTTATTTTCTTAGTAATTAGTAAGAACATTTTGGTGAATGAATGTTATAAATATTTGTGTCTTGTCCATCATTTAATAGTATATTTAGGTCTTATTATTATTTTTTTTAAATATTAAGAATGTGTTTATTTAAGAGAATTTAGATGATTCCATAAAATAAAATAAAAAGAACTTTGAAGTTATAGTTTACTAATAGTGATGATCATCTCCAAACATAGTGAAGAGTGATATTTCAAGTATTTAGCTCAAGAAGGACAAATTTATAACTTTTTTAAATAACATATATTTGTCAATTAATATTTTTCAAGACACATTATGTGAAGAATACCAATAAAAATATAATATGATTAAAATTAAAAGAAACTATAGACTTGTGATCTACTTTTGTGCTATATACATAGTTCTACATGTGTCATTTGTAATGAAAAAATCTTAATAAACATGTACAATAGAAATAATGAATCTACAATCTCAACAAAATAGAATAATGAGAAATAAAGACAATACATAGTATTTCCACCTAGAACAATCTATTTGGGTTAAAATCCCAAAATACTAAAAAAATCCACTATTGTGAAAATTCAACCAGTCTCCAATTTATTAATGGATATCTCTTGTTACACTCTTTAAGCTTGTGTTGATGTAAATAGGCATATTGAAGTTAATTTTACACATTGTATGAAATCATGGAAAAGATGAAAATGATTGCTTTAAACCATAGTTAAAAATAGTAAGTGCCCAAAATTAAACAATTAAAAAAAATACTTTTGTAATTTTCAAATCAACTAGCAAGGTTGATCCTATTGTAAGTATTGAACATAAAAAGTACACAACACTTATATAAGATAATGACTTCTTGAAAGAATTTAAGTTTTGATGTTCATTTAATATGAAATTCATTATTATACAATTATGATGTGTTGGTGTAATGAAAACACTAAAATAATATTTTTGGTCATGTTGTCAATGACAAGTTGTTTTTTTCTTACAAGTAGTTGGAGTCAAATCATGAAATCAATTTAACTGAGATGAATATCACTTAAAGTTTTAATTTTAAAACAAAGGTGTGTGATAAGGTGAGGTGGTTGGAGTGTAGAACATTTCATCGAAGTTGTGAATGATATTTTTTTTAAATCTATGCTTTTAATAATTTATCACAAGGTCATTCATCAAAGCATAATAAACATGATGAGGCACAAAAACAAGGATATATATTTCAGTACTATATTATCAATAAAATCAATTGAAATGCATTGTTTGAAGAAAAACATGCTTTGGAAGAATTTAGTTTGATGTAGTCTTACACTTTTTATTTTTATTTTGAGAAAAACATATTTTGCATGAATTTAATTTTTAAATACTATTCTCTCAATGTAGAGTAAAAACGTTCTTATATTTGTGATTAAAACACTTCAAATTTACTTATTAAAAAAATTGTAAACAAACCACCTCTTTAGTAGTTGTATTTTAATGAATTATGAGGTGTTATTATAATTTTAAATATTGATACCTAAATATATTATCTTTGGTTATGTAACCTTAATCCTTTTAAATACATTTCTCTCAGATGTACAATCTACTTCTTTTATAACAAAAAAAATACAAAATCTAGTTCTTGTTCTCATTTATGTTCTGAAGCATTAACTAAAATGAATTAGTTACTATTAATCTTCCCCTATAGTGTTAAACTAGTTGCTAAATACACATTCAATCATCTTGTCACAAACAATTCTAATTGTACATGTATATTAGTTTCATAAAATTCTAATTTGATTGATTTACACAATCAATGTTAATGCATATAAAGTAGTATTATAGTCATTATTCTTGTAGTCTCTATTAGAAAATGAGAAAATGAGATAAAGTAATCTAAACAAAAATTGTTTATATTAATAGGTCTCTAATACTTCAATTCAAAATTAAGAACAAAAATGTTATATGTAATAGTAAAAATATTAGATTTTAGAGAAACCATTATTTATTAAATAATAATTCAATAAAGAAATATTAAATTACTTACCTAGTGCTTAGTATCTTACTTTCCCTTACAAAAAAACTATATTATCCATGCTCTTATTGGTAATTGATCATACCAAAAGTATTCACATAGGCTTCCATTATTTTATTAAAATATTTCATTCTCTAAATCATAATTAAAAATAGAAGAATCATAATAATCATGAAGATGAACAAGTGATAGGGGTATATATTTGCTAACATCTAGTGGATTTCTTAGTTTTAATGTTAATCCTTACCTCACACAACACAATTGAGCATATCCAAATTTATTTGTAGCATATCTTAGATTATTTTTATTTTAGACAATAGGGGTGTCCCCGTAACCCAACCCAGTGGCCCAACAACCCATACCTTGGGTTTTTAGGGGAAAATTCCATTCCTATACCCTGGGTTAGTAGAGTAGGAACTGGCTCACAAGATAACCGACCCTTTCCTTTTTCCCACTACGAAGCAGAGTCGAACCTATGACCTTGAGGAATGAAACCCTAAAGCCCCAGCCAAATCTACTACAAGTGGGGGCTTCATATATTCGATTATTAAAGCCTTAAAATGACCTTGACAAGTAGATTCCAATACTCTCAAAATATTATGGTGAATAATTATAAGTATTATTTAGATACCCTTTCTAGTAAAATATTTCTATATCTTCCTTTGATCACATTCTATAATGTTATTTGAAGAATTCAAAGAGATAGAAAAAATGTCTAGACATTACTAAAACCATTCACAAAATGTATTTTTAGTGATTTGAATATTTAAAAGTTTAAATTATTACTTGAAGATGAGGAGGTAAATATGATCATAACATGTACACGTCCATTGATATCTTGACCAGTCTTACTCAAATTAGTGTACATGTGGACATCAATCTTGGAAAAATTTATGAAAGTATGAAACAACTTACAAAGAAACCATTGAGATTATGAGGTTCAATCTTCATTTGATTTTTGACGAACTCTCAAAATTAAAGTATAAGAGAAAAGGAGAGTGAGAATTGAATAGAATACAAAAAAAAAAACATATTGCAATGAGGATGATTCACTTGAAAAAAAACATTTGCATCACATTATCGATATAGAATTAAATAGTCAATGAAAACAAACAAAAAATGACTACAAAAATGAAGCAAAAGAAGCAATAGATACTGTGACCAGGTGAAAATATTGTTCCTCAAATGAGCAACAATAAGAAATGTACAAAAAACAATAAAATCACCTAACACCTCAACATTAGCCTAGTTAGATTCAAAAAAATATATGATAACAAGAGAAGCTGATTATACCTTGTCTTGAATCAATCCTTTGGTTGGTCCTTGATGGTTGATTTTGTGTATGCTCCTTGGATGACAAAAGATGTTGATATGAGATGCAAGATGGATGAGAAATGAATGAAAATGGTATGATGGATTGAAATAATGCAAGTTTTTAGCTAAGTATGACTCAAATGAAAATTTTGCAAGAGTTTGGTTAGCACAATGATCAACCCCCTAAATGAGAGAAAAGAGAGGGTATTTATAGAGGAAGTTGAATTTTCTAGAGAATTCAACAGTTGAGATTAAACCAATAAGGCCAAGATGAAGGGCTATGGTGAGTTGAGAACTCACAAGCCCTCACATCTTGACATGTGGAATGTGAGATGGCCTAAAAATGGTGTTGTGTAAATGAGGTGGAAGGAGGATACATGATGTGGAGGAAAGACGTGTACCTTGAAAGTACATTGGGAGATGAGAATATTCATTGGAGGAATAAAAAATGAATTTAAAATTCACATGATTGGGGAATCTTGTGGATAAGACAAGGTTCCAAAGGGAGAGGTAGAAAGTACCTTGGATAAGACAAGGTGCCTAAAAAGGTAAGCACTTGTCACATGTGACTTGATGTGACAAGTGAAAGATTCCATGGGGACGAGTTCACATGTGACTTGATGTGACAAGTACAATATCACATGGGGAAGAGAAAAAAGAATTAAAAATTCCTTGGGAAAATGATTAGGCTAGTTAATGAAGGATTAGAGGAGGGTTAGGTGACTAAGAGAGATTAGATGCCAACTTGCAAAAGTTGGAGGATGTGACACATCTTAATCAAGGATTAAGCATGTGCACATCCTAATGATAAGATTAGGAGAATAATTAGGATTAAGAAAGAGATGTGACATGTGAGGAATTAAATAAATGTCATATTTATTTAATTTATTTGATGAAAAGGGGGGGTTAAAGAGTAAGGTATTTAATTATTTAACTAGATAGCTTAAGGATTTGGCAGAATTAAGGGTATTAAGTAGATAATAGCAATATTATTTAATTAATGCTAATGAGAGGGTATTTAGACGAAGAGGGAAAATTTGGAAAAATATAAGCATCCAAATTTAGGTGTTTACATTTTTCCCCTCTTTGAAATGGTGTTACGAAGTAGCATCATTTCAAAGAAGATTAAAACATAGAACCCAGAAGAAGATGGTTAGATTGGAAAAGATGCCCCAGTCATTCAAAGGAGTGACTAGGTAGGAAAAATGATGGGGATGAAGATGAAGATTAGGGATGAAGGATCCCCCCTCAAGAGGACATGCAAGTTCAAGATAACACAGGTGTGCTCTCGAAATGGATGAAACGATGAAAGGGGAGATGAGAAAGAGGATGCAAAGTAATGGATAAGAGAGGATGATAAGTGAGAGGATAATGGGAAGGGAGAGTGATGAAGGATGAATGGATGGGGGCAATTTTGATAGATGAGAGGATGGAGTGGGAGATGAAATGCAATCCAAATGCAATTTTCCATCTTTATGAGCACTGATTTTTGCTATAGCATAGGACATGATACACCAAGGTATAAAGGACCAAGGTAGATTAGTGTCTAATGCATAAAACAAACACAAAAAACAAGAAGGCTATCCCAACACCCCAAAGTCACGATGACCTTGGTCGGGCTAGGTATTGGGATAACTGTTGTGCATGTTTTGCACACACACCCTGCCATAGGCAGGGACCCCCTTTTTTTTGGCTCCTGACAGGCTGTTTTGCTCTTATCTTGTTTTGCGTGCCCTATTTCCAAGCACAAATTGGTCATGTGCCATCAAATGATCAAATTCCCCTACCCAAATTCACCTACTTGGGGTATTCAAATTTGCGGAGAAATAAAGTCCCCCATCCCCTTTCTGCCTTTTGTCTTCCTTTGACTGTTTCGGAAACATCCGTGGACCCCTGTCGGTCCAGTTTCCACATTTTTGGCTTTGGGAACAACTTTTTGGTGGATTCGAGATGTGTTTGGGGTGTTTCAATGAACCGCCAAGGTTTCACAACGCTCCATTAAGTTTCGATGGTTTCAGAACTTTCCCTCCTTCCCTTCCTTTAGCTGTTTGGAAACATCCATGGACCCCCGTCGCTCCCGTTTCCTCATTTTTGACTTTGGGATCCCCTTTGGATCCGGATGTGCTTGATGTGTTTAAATGAACGCAAGGCCAAAGCTTCTTTTGTTGTTTTGGTTTCGACCCGGCTCCTCATCCATGGCCATTTTCGGATCCGCCTCTCCGTGGCGTTTTGGAACTTTCTAATGTCACTTTCCTAGCCTCTCCATGGCCATTTTGGAACTTTCGTGGCTGCCTCCCTTCCCTAGCTCCGAGCCCGCCCTCCGCTCCGGGTTTCTCTCCGTCGCCATTTTGGAACTTCTGGCGGCTGCCTCCTTCCCGGCCTCCGGAGCCGGCCCCTCGCGGGCCATTTCCGTTCTGCCTCTTCGTCGCCGTTTTGGAACTTCGGCCACCTCCCTTCCGGCCTTCTCTATGGCCATTTCCGGGGCTTCGCCTCTCCATGGCCATTTTGGAACTTCCGGTGGCCAACTCCCTTCCGCCCTCCGGAGCCTGGCCCCTCCGTTGCCATTTCGAGAGGTCTGTCCTTCCCGGCTGTTTTGAACATCCGGGAGCCCTTCTTCTTCCCGGCTATTTTGGTTTTCGTCCGCTGTCTGCCTTCTGGCTTTCTTCCCCCGTCTTTCCGCCCTCTGGCACTCGCACCCTTGAAGCACGCATTAATGTTTATGGTCCAAATGAGCTCCAAATATGAATATCAAGATATTTTAATGATGCATGGATAGATCTAATAGGGAATTTGTAGGTTTGACTAGCATTTTCCTTAACTCATGTATAAATGCACTTACGACACTTCGTGTTTGCAGGAGTCAAGAAGCCTTTTGTAGGTCTATCGAAAAGGCCCATTGAGGGAGTTGTCCTACCTTTTTTCAGACGATGATGATTTCTAAGGAGCTTTCTGCCCGAATCAGGGGCCACCAATCCATTGATGCCAATCGTCGACGGACTTGTTTGATCAAAGGAAGAACACTGCAAGCACATCAAGCAAAAGACAACTTTCAGGTAGTTTTAGCTGCAGTGAAAAGGGAAATCAGCTAAATGACAAAATTGCTACAGTAACTTGCACTAGATGACAAAACAGGGAAAAGAGAAGGAATGTATTTTAAAATTGCTAGATAATGAGGGGTAGGTGAAACCCTAATGTAAATGAATCTGAGCCACTCAATACAAATTGATCCTTGCCATTCATTTGGGCTTTGAAAAACTATAAATAGGGGTTTACCCCTCATTTGTAAGAGTTGGAGAATTGATGTAAAGACATTCTGCAGCAATAAAAAGCAAGATCACATTATTTATGGGTGTTCCTTTTGAGTTTGCTCTTTATGTATGCATGGTTCACCTTCCATGTTAGTTTAGGTGTTAGTTTTTTGAATGGAAGTGGTGATGGTGATTGATGTTTTAGTATTTGATGGATTTTCAGCTCATGCTTTTTGTGGTTCATTGATGATGAGTCACTTTGCAAAGCTAGTCTGAGCTCATTACTTCATTGTTGCAACTTAGTTCAATTACATGTGCATGTGTGTGTGTGTAATCTGAAAATCTACAGTCCTTAGAAGATTGCACTGGTTTTGTGTAGCTGTAGGTTTCTCTTGGTCAAGCAAAACTCGGTTTAGGAAGCTTGTCTACTTTAGCAGCCACCATTGTTACTGTTCATTCTTTGCTTAGGATTAGAATAGCTTTCTAAACCCTTATCCTTTCACTGTTTCTTTTAATCTTTGGTTAGAGTAGGATCCAAAGCATCACCATGAAGCTAAATCAGATGAACTTGATGAGTCTCAACTTGTTGTTTTTAGTGGACAACCACTGTTCATTTACTTTCAACACTTTGAAACTGCATTTGCAAACCCAACTTCCATGCTTTGTAACTCATCCGTAAGTCCACCTTGTGATTCCAGCAAATCACATCAAACTACTGAGGCATCTAAGCACTGTCATGACCTGACATCCGAGAGACCTTGGGATAGTGTTCGACAATCTGATTGTGGAAGGTTGTCTTTCAAGAGAGATAGTGCACCTACGCACTGCCTGTGTTGAGAAGTGCATAAAACAATCAACAGAACTGGCACTAGAAGGAGGGCTTGACATGTTGAGGCTACGAAGTTGAAAGTTGGAAGTTGAGAAAGGCACTTTCAGGAAGAAATCTGAGATAGGAGATCTTTTTGAATCTCTTTAATTCAAAAATCAGAAATTTCTGAAGGCAAAAGAAGTTGAGTCAAAATGGAGCAGCATGCACAAATTGACATCACTCAACTGTAGGAAATTTTGAACAAGAGACTTAAGAAGCCATTGCAGCAATTCACGTTGGCAGACAGATGTCGGATCCATTGCACTTGCAGGCATAGTGAATTGGGGTGTCTAACATTCTTGGACAGAATTGAGAAGGCCTTGCAGGGAGAAATTCCCTTTTGGGAAATATTCCAGCCCTTGGCCCCCACAGACCCAGAGGAAGAATTGACAACCATGGCAGCCAAAGCATTTAAGGAGTTGATCGAGAAAAATTTGAGCAGTAAGGATGGACCAAGATTGGAGGAAATATTAATGTCTTGTTGGTGCAGATTTCATAATGCACCCCACTCTGAATTCACTTGCTCGTCATGCAAAAAAATCATCGCTCAAGCTAGGGGTTGTTCGAACAAGTTGGAGTAGCCAACTTTCAATGAGGAGAAGTTATCCAATGAGGCAGAAGAGTTGTCAACATCCGGAGGACAGCAAAATAAAAATGAACCAAGAAATTTGACACAAGTTGGTGTTGGGACAGCAGACATGGAAAATAAAAACCAAGAGGGAGGAGTTGAAAGTATTGGGACAGCAACGTGCATTGATGAAAATCTGATTATAACCAGTTTAGAAGACTTTCCCTCCATTGAAGAAGATCAGTCCTCCACTCAAGAAGAGGGATTGGCAGTTGGAGATGAATCAAACGAGTTTGCAGTAGTTTGTGCTAGGACAGCCAACGCAAATGCTGAAAATTAAGAAGAGGAGGATGAAAGCCTTGGGACAGCAGAAGAAGATTATCAAAGCATGAGAAAAATCAGGTCGAAAGACCTCTCCTTCATAAATGGTAGTGATCGAGAATCTGAAAATGCAGATTTGGGGGAGTGGGAACAACCACTCACTATGGTTGTCTACCATCATGCTTCTTTTTCAAGTGATGAGGACCTGATCATGGATAGATATGACCAGCTCGTCTCCAGATTAGCAAGGGATTGGTCAGAGCTAAAATACGAAGTGGATTTGGAGGCGCTACTATTACCAAATTGGTGCAGACTTCATGATTCATCACATTCGGAGTTCACATGTGAACTAGGCCAAGAAGCCATCAAACAGGTCAAAGAACAAGCAAGGCAGCCAAGTGCCCGACCTCCTCTACTTCCTGCCCATATCGAAGAAGAAGACCAAGAGCCTGAGTCAAGTGATGGCTCAGTTGAAGCTGGACTTCAAGAGGATGTTGGGGCAGCAATAGAAGGACAGCAATACAGTCTCGGACTTCCGAGCGATGAAGTAGATCAAGCGGGAATGTTGTCTACCAGTCACCAAGAAGTTCTTCCTCTTGAAGAGCAGTTATGTGCCATGGATGATGGACTTTTTGGCGAGTCTTCAGAGGGAAATTGTGCAGTAGACTTTGGTCCCCTTGACGAGGTGCCATCAATTGATGATTTCTTTCCATTGGGGGCTGCACTACGGAGGTATGCTCATGTTGAGGAAGACCACATCCTAGAAGACGGTAGTGATGAATACATACTCCTTGAGCCCTTGAACAATGATGTACTAGAGTTTCCAGACTGGGAGAGGAGCTCCTTCTCCATTTATAGCGATAGTGACCAAGAGGAAACAAGTGGGTGCTATGAGGAGATACATGAACAACAAAAGGAAGAAGATAAAGGTGGAGATGTTTCGATGGCTGCCAACAAATACGATGAGCTTGGTCAACTACGGGCTGCAACTAAGGGTCCTTTCACCTCAATCCTTGTAGATTTTTCTTCACAGCCAGAGAGCTGCAATGAGACAGATTCATGCATGTCATCATCCCATGACATTGAACATCACAAAAATAAGACTCACACCCGGGAAAGGAGATGGGACAGCATGCTACCTTTTGAAGACGACCATCAAAAGGGCACCAAGATTACAGATGATCGACAAGGTGAGGTGTTCCTCCTTCAAGAACAACCAATTGGGATTGTGGATCTTGCTCACAGCTTGGAAAAGTTGTTTGCTGCCCCATCCTCCCAGCCTTATGCAAGCTTAAGGTCCACAGTGCTGCACCCTCCACCGCGCTTGCCTAAGGCTGCCAATGCAATGATCAAGGATGTTATGCTCACTCTCGACTGTCCAACGCTGCCACCTCCGTGTGATGACATCCAGGTTTTATCCTTCCTTGGGCCTATTATTTCTCATAATTGCACTTATTATTTTGATTATGGGAATGAGGGAAAATAAACATGTTTATGGATTAACCATGGGTTGAGCGAGCCTCCTCAATTGCTGATTTTTCATGATGACATGATTGAACTTGAGTGCTGCAACATTGAATTTCCTTTTTCAGAATATAAAGACAATTTTGCATGGTTAAGAACAATAACGATCACCTGTTTGCTTATGCATGCATTACGAAATCCAATGAACGTTAATGTTGGCTTGCCCTACCTGAACATAGTGCTTTGTAAATATCTTTTTACATAGCTCATTTTTTGAGTAGTATAGGCTTCCTGTAAATAATCCACTTTCTTGCTTTCCTTAGGTTAGTTGGTTTGTGTAGGTTGCTTGCTTCGTTTTCTTTTTGTTTTCTTTTTCTTTGTTGTTGCTTTGCTCGGGGTCCCTTTGCTTTTAGCTGGGCACATTTGTGCGCACAACAACCATACTTATTGTCTGGGGTTGTTCTACGTATTTCTTTGTCAAACTCTAATCAAGTTTTCAGAGTGGATGGTGAAGGTCTTTTGTTAGTGTCAAGTGATCTAGGTGTTTGATTCAAAGAGGATAAGTTGTTGGTTTAGTCCGACTCTAACATTCTGAAATCTTATAGCTCTTACACATCTTAAGAATTTGACGGTCACTATAGGGCCTTTTGTGAAGTCTAGTTAAGTGAAAAATCTAAAATTCTGCTTCAGTGCCACTGTGATTCTCAGCCCTGAGCATGAGCTTCAATGCCTGCAGGTTGAAATAAAAGAGCAGAAAAGAGAAAAGAAAGAAATAAAGAAAAACATTGAAAATTAAAAGAAAGAGAAAATTTAATTTTTCGGGGGTATCCGAGCAACTCTATCGGGGCTATGGACGCCCGGCCGGCAGTAGAGCAATGTTCGGGAGAATCACAGCGATAACCTTGTCGGGGCTATGGATGTCTGACTGGCAACGAGGCAATGTCCCGGATGCTTTTGGAGTTAGAATAAACTACGTAGCTTAACTTGACGGAGCTTGGGTTCTTGTAGCAACTGAAGAATGAGAATTAATGCAATTGCACACACTTGGATTTTCAGTATACTGAAGTTTGGGTTGGCTAATGGTTTTGATACTTTGGTTGGGCGTCTGGTCTCTTTGCCCTAGCGTGAAGGTTGAAACCAGAGATTTTGGGTTCGTGATTCCAGTTTGTCATCAAAATGCTCTCGAGCATTTCCCCAATGAGTCGCCATTTGTTGTGCATGTTTTGCACACACGCCCCGCCGTAGGCAGGGACCCCCTTTTTTGCTCCCGACAGGCTGTTTTGCTCCTGTCTTGTTTTGCGTGCCCTATTTCTAAGCCCAAATTGGTCATGTGCCATCAAACGATCAAATTCCCCTACCCAAATTCACTTACTTGGGATATTCAAATTTGTGGAGAAATAAAGTCCCCCATCCCCTTTCTGCCTTTTGTCTTGCTTTGGCTGTTTCGGAAACATCCGTGGACCCTTGTCGGTCCAGTTTCCACATTTTTGGCTTTGGGAACAACTTTTTGGTGGATTCGGGATGTGTTTGGGGTGTTTCAATGAACTGCCAAGGTTTCGTCAATATTTCGTTAAGTTTCGATGGTTTCAGAACTTTCCCTCCAGAATTCCCTTCCTCTTTGGCTGTTTGGAAACATCCGTGGACCCCCGTCGCTCCCGTTTCCTCATTTTTGACTTTGGGATCCCCCTTTTTTTGGATCTGGGATGTGCTTGATGTGTTTAAATGAACTACCAAGGTTTCGTCAAAGTTCGGTTAAGTTTCGGTGGTTTCGGAGCTTCGTCCCCCTTTTGCTGTTTGGAACATCCGTCGGCCTAGGGCGACCTGGCCCCTCCATGGTTGTTTCCGGGCTTCCGCCTCTCCATGGCCATTTCCGGACTTCCGCCTCTCCGTGGCCGTTTTGGAACTTCCGGTGGCTGCCTCCTTCCCGGCCTCCGGAGCCCGGCCCCTCCGTGGTCGTTTCCGGGCTTCTGCCTCTCCGTGGCCATTTCTGGACTTCCACGTCTCCGTGGCCATTTTGGAACTTCCGGCGGCTGCCTCCTTCATGGCCTCCGGAGCCCGGCCCCTCCGTGGCCGTTTCTGGGCTTCTGCCTCTCCATCACCGTTTTGGAACTTCCGGCGGCTACCTCCTTCCCGGCCTCCGAAGCCCAGCCCCTCGCCATTTGGTTACGCCTCTTCATTGTTTTTGGGAACTTCCGGCGGCCAACTCCCTTCCGAACTTCCTCCGGAGCCCTGGCCCCTTCATTGTCGTTTCCAGAGGTCCATCCTTCCCAGCTGTTTTGAACATCCGGGAGCCGGCCTCCCTCCCGGCTGTTTTGAACATCCGGGAGCCCGCCTCCCTCCCAGCTGTTTTGGCTTTCGTCCGCTGTCTGCCTTCTGACTTTCTTTCGCCATCTTTCCACCCTCTGGCGCTCACACCCTTGAAGCACGCATTAATGTTTATGGTCCAAATGAGCTCCAAATATGAATATCAAGATATTTTGATGATGCATGGATAGATCTAACAGGGAATTTGTAGGTTTGACTGGCATTTTCCTTAACTCATGTATAAATGCACTTACGACACTTTGTGTTTGCAGGAGTCAAGAAGCCTTCTGTAGGTCTATCGAAAAGGCCCATTGAGGGAGTTGTCCTACCTTTTTCCAGATGATGATGATTTCTAAGGAGCTTTCTGCCCGAATCAGGGGCCACCAATCCATTGATGCCAATCGTCGACGAACTTGTTTGATCAAAGGAAGAACACTGCAAGCACATCAAGCAAAAGACAACTTTCAGGCAGTTTTAGCTGCAGTGAAAAGGGAAATCAGCTAAATGACAAAATTGCTATAGTAACTTGCATTAGATGACAAAACAGGGAAAATAGAAGGAATGTATTTTAAAATTGCTAGATAATGAGGGGTAGGTGAAACCCTAATGTAAATGAATCTGAGCCACTCAATACAAATTGATCCTAGCCATTCATTTGGGCTTTGAAAAACTATAAATAGGGGCTTGCCCCTCATTTGTAAGAGTTAGAGAATTGATGTAAAGACATTCTGCAGCAATAGAAAGCAACATTGCATTATTTATGGGTGTTCCTTTTGAGTTTGCTCTTTATGTATGCATGGTTCACCTTCCATGTTAGTTTAGGTGTTAGTTTTTTGAATGGAAGTGGTGATGGTGATTGTTGTTTCAGTATTTGATGGATTTCCAGCTCATTCTTTTTGTGGTTCATTGATGATGAGTCACTTTGCAAAGCTAGTTTGAGCTCATTATTTCATTGTTGCAACTTAGTTCAATTACATGTGCATGTGTGTGTGTGTAATCTGAAAACCTGCAGTCCTTACAAGATTGCACTAGTTTTGTGTAGTTGTAGGTTTCTCTTGGTCAAGCAAAACTCGTTTTAAGAAGCCTGTCTACTTTAGCAGCCACCATTGTTACTGTTCATTATTTGCTTAGGATTAGAATAGCTTTCTAAAACCTTCTCCTTTTACTATTTCTTTTAATCCTTGGTTAGAGTAGGATCCAAAGCATCACCATGAAGCTAAATCAGATGAACTTGATGAGTCTCAACTTGCTATTTTGAGTGGACAGCCACTGTTCATTCACTTTCAGCACTTTGAAACTACATTTGCAAACCCAACTTCCATGCTTTGTGGCTCATCCGTAAGTCCACCTTGTGATTCCAGCAAATCACATCAAACTACTGAGGTATTTTAGCACTGTCATGACCTGACATCCGAGAGACCTTGGGATAGTGTTCTGCAATTTGATTGTGGAAGATTGTCTTTCAAGAGAGGTAGTGCACCTACGCATTGCCTGTGTTGAGAAGTGCATAACAACAATCAACAATAACCACAAGCACACAAGGATGCCCCAACATAACAAAATACCTCAGGGATCTTGGTGGGTACTACGAGGGACAATCGAGAAGACAACAACAAAGGAAAAAGATCAAGATATACCTGTATGTTGACTAGTCAAAGCACACTATGATATGATGGATCAAGCCAACCATGAAAAGTGATGATAGGGAGCTCAAATGATAAACAAAATCCAAAAGCATCAAAAGGTCACAATAAATTTCAAATGTCCTTTGCCATAGGATCAAGGGGATGGATGGGGTTGATGAGGTCTGTTAGGAAGGATACATCCTGTTGAGACCAAAGATGGATACTAAACTAAAAGATCGATACGACGTAGGATATTTGGAAGCAATTGGATTTGATGATACAAATGGATCTTGTTTGTTAAAAACCAACTAGATAAGGGCATAGCTTGATGACACGACACAAGAAACATGACACAAGATAGGAGACTAGCACATCCTAGCGACCTACGGTCTCGGGGGCCGATCAAAGATTAGCCTTGCATACATGAAAGCACAAAGCCCTCATAGTTCGATAAAAGGATAACAATAGACCATGATGGAGACCTCGATGGATGATAAAGATAGGATGGACAAAAGGAGAAAAGTAGACAATGAAGATTGATGATAGATGATAAAAGAGCCCCAGGGGTGGATCAAATGATCGACCTTGCCTACGTGAAAGCATAGGGGCAATGTAGTTTGATAAAAGGCCAAAAACACATAATGGATAGAAGATGATGAGATGACCAAGATAAGGGGATAAAAAGATGGGACTGATACGATGAGACAATATAGACTTGTTGAATTGGATAGGATTATGGTGATGACACAAAGCTTAGGGATGGGATAGTTATCCAAATCATCAAAATGAATTGGGATGATGATAGGATGGATAGATAAATGATGAGAAAGGATAGGAGATTGAAAAGATGTGTAAAAGAATAAGAAGTGATGACAATAAGATAAATGACATGGGATTGTGTGGGGAGTATCCTATAGCTTGATTCCAATGACAAGGGATTATGAGATGGGATGAGGATAGAGATAAACAGATAGGAAGATAAGGATGGGAGATGGAAGGGATGCTATGATGGATGGATAGGGGGATAAGGATAGGGAGGTTAAAAGGATTGTGTGGAGGCATTTGGAAGATAAGGATGGGGAGATGAAAAAGGATTAGTGGATTGAGGGATGAATGATATCTCCAAGGACTATATCACAAAGGAAGAAGATGCCCCCACTCTAGATATGTCATATATAATGAGGCATGAGGGATGGAAGATGGGAAAAAGGAGATAACTAGAGGAGGATAGTATGGGTGGGTATGGGATACAATAGAGCATGTATGAATGGAATTTATAGCAAGAGGTGTCCAAAGAATTCAAATATAGGTGCCCCTATTTTTTATCAAGATCACAATAAGGATGGAGGGACGAGAGATAAATGAGATATGATGGTAGGTTGCATACAATAGGTGGGCTGGAGGAAAAGGATGTAGGGGATGTATAGTAGGAAGATGTGTGTGTAGAAGGAAGTATAGCAGGAAGCGTAGCGGATGGAGGGGATGCATATCAGGAAGCTACCCCCAAGTGTGAAAAAGGATAGATGGGGATTTACGCATGTCGCCTTTTTGCCAGGTTTTCATCATTGGATGAATTATTTCTCTTTACTCTTTTATTTTTTTAATTTTTTTAATTTTTTTTTACTTTTTGGGAATTTTCTTGGACATTTGGATTTTTTGATAGAATGTGGATGGAGATGGATAAGGATAGGGAGGTGGATGAGAGGACTTGGAAGACATGGGATAAAGAGATGGATGAAGGACCCAAGCATCAAAATTTGTACAAAGTATTAAGAGCCCATGTTTGACGCAACTATCGGATGTTGGTACAACCTTATTAGGATAAATGGATTATGCAAGAGGATGAATTAGAGGGATTTGATGGGGAAAATATGTGGGATAATGGATGGGATGTTGGAAATGGTATGGATGGAATGATGGGGTGGGTGTGTGATGGGGTGGTGAGTTCAAGACCAATATTGGCACATGTGGTGGTGGATGTGAAAATATAGGAAGATTAATGGATCAAGAATGTGGGGATAATGGAGGAGATGGGATAGTGAATTTTGGGACACAAGGACCCAAAATAGATTTAGGAGATGGAGGATGTGTATGATTGGCTTTCAGATTAGCAACTTTGGATGTTGTTACATATTTTTCATTTGAAGGCATGGTATCTTTTTCTTTGGGATCCACATGGTTTTGATTTTTGCTTTGGTGGGCCTTTTTGGCCTACAGATTTGATTTGGATTTTTTTACTTCTCTTCACCATGTGTTTTAGGGGAGAAATGGGGAGCTTTAGGTTCATGTGGATGGTTGGATTTATTCATTTTGTTTTAGCATCCAAAGTTCTTTTAGTAGCAATGGGATGGTTGTGAGGAGATGGATGATGGTGATAGAGGTAGGATTGAGGGGATTATGTGTAGATGGAGGATGTGTAGGTATGTTTCTTTGTTGATCCTAATTAGGGGACATGAGAGGGATTTTTATGATGGATGACATAGATAGGTGATGAATGGATGAAAGGATGAATAGGATGAGATGGAGGATGTGATTTTGGGATATAAGGGCTCAAAATAGACATAGTGGGTGGAGGGACATAAGGACCCAAAATGGATGGAGCATGAGGGAGGAAAAATGGATGGTTGTTTTGAGGTGATACGATGGAGGAGGAGGGATGGAAGCATATGGTTGGTGGAGATGGGAAGAGCCTATATTTCTTTTGGAAGAGGCTTGTTGAGGACGTCTAGAGGTTGTACCAACATCTTTAGATTGTGAGTCTTGGGAGGAAATAGGTCCAAGACCTTGCATTAAAAATTGTTCTTTGACATAGATGGGCTCTAAAAAATACCTTGCTCATGAATGGTATGTGCAGGATCATGATGGGCCAAAAAGTGGCAATATGATGGGTATGTGGCTGACAATTTTTACCCAAAATTTTTAAAACAAAAAGGGTTTTAAAGGAGATTCTCAACTTTCCACCAATATAAATTATGCTTTACTTTGAATTTAATAAGTAATTATTATTCATTTTCTATTCAAATTATGACTAAAGTCCTAATTGATAGGTTGATTGAAAACATCTATAGCTTTCAAATGTATCACATTTTTTGAATCCAAAACATGTGTCACATTCTATGCTTCACATACTATAGGATTAAAAAAAAAAATTGAATTTCATGAAGTTTTGACCAAGTTAAGGTGGTCGACATACTTTTATATTTTTGAAAATTTGTAATAAAAAATTCATAATTAATTATTTACTTGGAAAAAAATTACAAAAAATATGCATCACATGCATGAGTCCTCTACTTATATCTAAAATCTTATAAAAAAATATTATCATTTTATTGTGGTTAGGGTGGTCAAACAAACCTACTTCTTATTTTTCCCGAAATTTAAGTACCACTACATTGAAATTTCAAATTTTCACCAAATAGATTTTTTTTTTAAACAAACCTAGTAGTTTAGAAACTAAATTCAATTTGCTACAGATTCTATTCTTACATATTTTTGAAATAATATAGATAACTTATTCAAATTTTTACATCAAGTTGCCTAACTCTGATTTTTCTATTTTTTTTTGCCATTTAAGGGCTTGTTTTTTCCATGATGATCCTGCACATACCCTGAAGGCCTAAACCTTTTCCTTGATAGTTCATGTTCTTGAGAATACGATCCATGATAGGATTTTTTTTATTCTAAAAACATGATGCAAGTCCATTATTAGGCGAAGAATGATGGGTGGTATAAATGATATATTTTTCTTCTTTAAGGAGACCACCATGGAAGAATGTGAGTACCAAGGGGATATACAAGTGGTGAGGGGATAGTAGGTTTAGGTGATGATGGAGGATCAATAAATGGAGATGGTGGGATAGCAATATCTTCCTAATCAGAAAGAATGATTGGTAAGGGATTAGGAGAGGGATTAGGGGATATGATAGGATTTGGATTTGTGACGATAGGTGATAAGGGATCATGCAATGGAGATGGAGATAAGGGTTCATGAGATGGAGTGGTGGAATCTTGAGTGACAAGGGGATCATGGGATGGAATGGATGGGGGACTGTGATCTTGAGATAGAATAAATGGGATGGTAGGGTCTTGATATGGAGAAGGGGATATGTTGGTATGCTTTGGACAAAACTCTTGGCATGACTCATCTTGTGTTGATGGCAGGATGATAGAGTGTTGGAGGAACTCTTCAAGTTGGGGAAATGGAAGGATGGAGGATACAAAGAATTCATCATAATTTATTTCAGTGATACTAGGGGTAGGAGAAGTGGATTGGACTTGGGTGTCTTCGATGGA
Organism: Sequoia sempervirens; assembly: GCA_007258455.2. Taxonomy (NCBI): domain Eukaryota; kingdom Viridiplantae; phylum Streptophyta; class Pinopsida; order Cupressales; family Cupressaceae; genus Sequoia; species Sequoia sempervirens. The sequence goes on along the minus strand of VDFB02256132.1, from coordinate 85,851,673 downwards.
TTGGGTGGATCTAGGAGTAGAAGATGGGTGTTCAATGGATTTGGTAGGTGTGATGGTAGGAGATGGGGGCTTAGTGGATTCAGAGGATGTGATGGTTTCGATGGCTTGAGTGGTGCTAGGGGTGGTATCATCAATGATAGGTGTTGGGTGGAGAAGGGTCTCATCACTAGTGGCCATGGATGATGGGTTGGGATGACATGATTCCACAACTTCAAGGTGTGGAGTGGGAGATGTGTTCTTTGTTATAAGTCCTTTGAGAACTTGTGGAGTGAGAAACTTGAATACTCTAGGGTGAGATGGTGTGGTAGGAGTGGATGAAGGATTATGGATTGGTGGGGGATTAGGACTAGGGATTGGTGGATTAGGATTAGATGGGGGAATGGGATTGGATCCAGGATTGGGAATAGATGGGATATTAAGATTAGATGAAGGGTTAAGATAGGGGTATTGGAATGGTGAATTAGGACAAGAGGATATGGGTGGTGTATTGTAGTAAGGATTATGGGGTGGTGGATTAGGATGGGAAGATTGAGATGGTGGATTGAGATAGGGAGATGTGGATGATGGATTAGGATAAGAAGATGTGGATGTTAGATTAGGGTAAGTTGATGGGGGTGTAGGTTTAAGATAAAAAAGTGTGGATATGGGATTAGGATAGGTTGATTGGTATGGATGATGAGGATAAGGGGGCATGGATGGGGGATTGTGATAGGGATACTGGGATGGTAGATTAGGATAAGAGGATGTGGGTATTGGATAAGAGGATGATGTAGATGAAGGATATGCCAAATATGTAGATGGCGAAGGTAATGAATATCCCTTATCAAAGGTAGCATAAGGAGTGTGAGTAGGCATGGATGAAGAGATAACCAGGTAGCTGCAATGGGTGATTGGATTTTGGAAAGCGGGTGGAGAGAGTTTATTATCGATGATAGCATCAAGGGGATATGTGTCATATTCTTCTTTATTGACAAGACTTTCGTTATTGTCACCAATGTAATTAGGGTTTCCATTGACTACTATTGATGGAGGATAAGGATTCATGATGATAAAAGGATAAATATGATGGATCAAAGATTTTGGATGGAAACAGACTAAAGCTCGAGTCATGATTTAGGTCAAGCTCAAATTAGGATTGGATTAAAGCTTAGATTAGGATGATTGGATGGTGCGATGGGATTGATTTTGATGATTGGATTTGATTACCAAAGGATGACTATGACACTGAATCTACTTCAAGATGAAAGTAGATTGATTGGGTCAAAAATGATTGGATAGGGATGTGATTGGATTAGATTAGATAAGATCGATCAATGAGACAATTGATAAGATCAAATAATGGATCAGATAGGATGATGAAAGGGATTGTAAACCCCATTTAGAGATTACCCTAGGTGACTAAGGATAAATGGATGATTGCAACACTGAATCCACTTTGAAATTGAAATTGGATTGATTGGGCCGATGATGATGATTAAATTATGACGAATGATAATCCTAAGTAGATGTTGATGATGACAAGAAGATCAGACACTTTGGTCAATTTGGGTTATAAAACGAAATGAAGTTTGAAGGGGATTTGGATGGGGAAAACAATGATCTAATTTGAGGAATGAATGATAAAAATGGATGAACGAATACTCAAAATGAGTAAATGATTGATCAGAACAGATGAATGACTCCTCAAAATGAGTAAACGATTGCTCACAACGGATGAATGATTCTTGGAACAAGAAGATGAAGGTTTGGAATAAATGAAAGATTACTTCAAACGAGTAAACAATTGATCGAGATTGTTGAACAAGAGTTTAAAATGATAGAATGAGGTTTGAAATGGATGAAAATTTACTCAGAATGAGTAAACGGATGATCAAAATAGCTGAACAAGAGTTTAAGATGATAGACAAAGGTTGGGAATAGATAAATGTTTACTTAGAATGAGTAAATGAATGATCGAAAAAGAGGGAAAGAATGTTTGGAATGGATGGATGAAAGGTTGAAATGAGTAAACAATTGATCAGGATAGGTGAACAAATGCTCGAATTGGGAGACTAAATCTTGGAAGTGATGAAAGGATGCTCAAAATGAAAAAGAGTATTTGAAACGAGTGAATGAATGATTGGAAAGGATGAACGATTTCTCAGCATGAGAGAACGAATGATTAGGGAGGATAAATGATAGCTCAATAGGAGAAAATGAATGATCAGAAAAGATGAACGAATGCGCAAATGGGGAAACTGACTCTCAAAATGGATGAATGATTACTCAGAATGAGTAAACAAATGATTAGAATGAATGAACAATTTCTTGGATGAGAGAACCAATGTTCAGTATGGATGAACGTTTACTCAGAACAAGAGAATGAATGATTGGGGAGGATGAACTATAGCTTGAAACGAGAGAATGATTGATTAGAATGGATGAATGACCCTCAGAATAGGGAGATGGAAACTTAGAATGGATGAAGGATTACTTGAAACGAGTAAACGGATGATCAAAATGGGAAATGGGTGCTCAAAATGACTGAATGGAAGGTGAAAATGGATGCTTGGATAGTATGTTCGCTTGTCCAGGAGGGAAAGTTTATCTGTATAGGAGGGAAGGTTTTCCTGTCTGGGAGGGCAAGTTCACCTATTTGGGAGGGAAAGTTTGCCTACACAGGAGTGCAGGTTCGCATGTACAGGAGGGCAGGTTCGCCTATCTGGGAGGGTAGGTTTTCCTATATAGGAGGGCAGGTATGCCTATGCAAGAGGTTAGGTATGCCTGTGCAAGAGGTCAGGTACGCCTGTGAACTAAAGATTAATCAAAACTGACTAAAATAGGGTGAAAAGGGGCTTGTACAGAGGTCACGTATGCCCCTGTAAGATCTCAGGTTCACCTTTGGAGGTCAGGTACGCCTGTGGACAAATCTAAACATGTTTTTTTGGACAAAAGACTAAGGTAAAGGACCCAAAACATAACAAACAACATTCATAGGATAAGGTTGACTCGACTGAACATAAAATTACTAGTTTCGTATAAAGAAGATAGTTCAGACAGCATGATCCTAAATCTAGTAGAAATGGGTATGGCCAATAGAGTCTTCTATTCTATGATAAATGTGGTTGCTAGGGAGTCCTCGATATACACCTGATACGTGAGGCTCAAACCGTGAACACCAACCCATCGAAAGCATGAGTCGGGAACCTTAGCAAGATACTAAAGGCTCAAACCAACTCTTCACGTTATCCTAACGCTTCACCCATTATGATGCAGTTGGATTGAGGTACAACTTTTGCTCCCCCCCTTTATATACCCTACTAGTACACATGGTTGGAATCGTCCCTTGTGGTGATGAAATCCCCAAGCAGGTTCCGCTAAGAAAAGTAAAAGGGTGACTCAAAGGACTTGGTCAGCTATGATTTCTCATCACCCAAGATCACAAAATGGTGCAAAGTTATTTGATACGTCAAATAGCTTACCAACAAGCACAACACACAAGGTAAATTGACACCCCTAGTTAAGCTATGTGCCTAAGTTATAAAGAAACAACAAGCAATAATTGATAAATAAATAGCCTTGCAAGGAAACTTGTTAGTGATTGATTTCTTCATGTTCCTTTCCAAATGATAATTAGATGCTTGCATATAAACAAACAACACACATTAGGGGGTCAAAAACACTCAAAACAACCAAAACAAGTGCTTAAAACTCAGTTTTTACCTTTTGGAAAAAGCTTTTTTTTGTTAGGTTTTCCTATTTATTGAGTCAGGTACACCCCTGGAGGTCACGTATGCCCCTGGATAGGTCATGTTCACCTATCTAGGAGGGAAAGTTCACCTGTCCAGGAGGGCAGGTTCGCTTGTCTAGGAGGGTAGGTTTGCTTGTACAGGAGCGCAGGTACGCCTGTGCAAGAGGTCACGTACGCCTATGCAAGAGGTCAAGTATGCCCCTCGATAGGTCAGGTTCACCCCTCTATGAAAACTACAAATTTTAGGTCTCTATGGAGGTCAGCTTTGCTTGTCTGTTGGGTCAGGTTCATCCCTAAAGGTCAGGTACACCCGTGGACAGGTCAAGTTCACCCCTGTAGGTCAAGTACACCTATATGATAGGTCAGGTTCACCCCTTTACAACCTCCACCTACAAATAGTAGAAAAAAAAAACATGAAAGAATATGACCCATCTGTGGGTCCCACCAGGCGTGCCAGAAATGTGACCAGTCAAAAATACTATTCCTCAAATGAGAAGCAACAAGAAATGTACAAAAAACAATAAAATTGCCTAACACCTCAAGATTAGCCTAGTTAGATTCAAAATAAAGTATGATAACAGGAGAAGCTAATTATACCTTGTCTTGAATTGGCCTTTGGTTGGCTCTTGATGGTTGATTTTGTGTATGCTCCTTGGATGACAAAAGATGTTGATATGAGATGCAAGATGGATGAGAAATGAATGAAAATGGTATGATGGATACAAATAATGAATTTTTTTAGCTAAGTATGGCTCAAATAAAAATTTTGCAAGAGTTTGGTTAGCACAATGATCAACCCCCTAAATGAGAGAAAAGAGAGGGTATTTATAGAGGAATTCAACGATTGAGATTAAACCAATAAGGCCAAGATGAAGGGCTATGGTGAGTTAAGAACTCACAATCCCTCACATCTTGACATGTGGAATGTGAGATGGCCTAGAAATGGTGATGTGTAAATGAGGTGGAAGGAGGGTACATGATGTGGAGGAAGGACATGTACCTTGAAAGTACATTGGAAGATGAGAAGATTCCTTGGAGGAATAAAAAGTGAATTTAAAATTCACATGATTAGGAAATCTTGTGGATAAGACAAGGTTCCAAAGGGAGAGGTAGAAAGTAAGTTGGATAAGACAAGGTGCCTGAAAAGGTAAGCACTTGTCATATTGGACTTGATGTAACAAGTCAAAGATTCCATGGGCAAGAGTTCACATGTGACTTGATGTGACAAGTCAAAGTTCACATAGGGAAGAGAAAAAGGATTTTAATATTCCTTGGTAAGATAAAAGGAATTAAAAATTCCTTGGAAAAATGATTAGGCTAGTTAATGAAGGATTAGAGGAGGGTTAGGTGACTAAGAGATAGTAGAGGCCAACTTGTAAAAGTTGGAGGACGTGACACATCCTAATCAAGGATTAAACATGTGCACATCCTAATGATTGGATTAGGAGAATAATTAGGATTAAAAAAGAGATGTGACATGTGAGGAATTAAATAAATGTCATATTTATTTAATTTATTTGATGAAAAGGGGCAGTTTTAAGAGTAAGGTATTTAATTATTTAACCAGACACCTTAGGGATTTGGCAGAATTAAGGGTATTAATTAGATAATAGCAATATTATTTAATTAATGCTAATGAGAGGGTATTTAGACAAAGATTGAAAATTTGGACAAATATAAGTGTCCAAATTTAGCTATCTACAAATACATAGTCATTGATCTAAAAAAGTCAAAATCTACTTGAAGGGATAAAAAAAGTTCCAAACATATGCACCCATGTTACAAATGGAAAGAAAAAGTAGGGAAAGCCTTGTAGAGAAAACTTAAATAGAAGATTTCATTCAGTAAAATAACACATTGACAAACAAATAGAAATATGACACAATTATACATCATCGTAAATCTAAAAGCAATATAAAATATTTAATAAAAAATTTAAATATATGCATTTATCATAAAAATGTTAAAATTATACTAATAAATCTAGCCTAACCACTAATAATTCATTGCCATGATAAATTTATCTCATGGAAAATTCACCACCATCAATTCATCGTCATGGATAATTCATGCATATACAATTAAAAAAATTTAATTTATGATAATAAAAATGAAAATACTTTTCAATATATTTTATTTTATTCTAGCGAGCCAATTATACAACAATATCAACCATCTCTATTATTAATCTAGTGGAAATTATTCTTTTGCAAAAAAACTCAAGGTTAATGCAATGAATTATCCATGGCGGTGAATTGCTAGTGGTGGATTTTCCATGAGATGAATTTGTCATGGCAGTGAATTGTTAGCGGTGAATTTTCTGACAGTGAATTTTCTTGAGGCCTTAGAAAATATGCAATAAAAGAAAAAAAAATGAGCTAAAGAGAAAGAAAAAATGACCTATAAATATCCATGATTGGCATGAAATTTAAAAGAAAACCTACCCAAAATAATGGGTAGCACTGATTACTATTGCTTTGATGTTTAGATTGACTAGAGATGTAACTATTTTTGTTAGCAGTACATGTTCTCCTTTCTCATACTGCATACCCAAGTTTTTAATTTAACGATTGTCACTTCTTTTTGTTAGCATAAACATATTACTATTACAATGTTAGGTTATGGTTATTCCTATTAGTTATGCCTATTATGGGTAGTTATATAGTTATCAACTATATCTCCTTCTATAAAGTCTCTTATGTTCATCGAATGAATAATCAATTATGATTTCTCCCTTCATATGGTATTAGAGCTACTAGTTATGCTTGGTGTATGATTTGCAGGGCGTGAGGATGAAGCATTCAAGGTGTTCTTGTAGAATTCACGCCTAAAGGCATTGAAGGCATTAGGTGTTCATATACCTGCAAATGAGAGTTGTTGTGAGAGATGACATAGGGTTGTTCAAAGGAGAGTTGATCAACTACTTTCCAAGCACTGTAAGTATCTACCATCCTTTCAAATCCTTTTCTTGTGAACCTTCATTATAAGTGATGGTGGTGGAAAATAGAATGGGATGAAGTCACTACTCACATCACCTTCCCAACAGTTCACTTTCACTTCCACTTTCGTGATGCTCTGCTTCTTATGGTTAATTATCACCCTTGCAACATAAATAAGTCTCAAAATCCATTTTGATTTAAATTAATAATGGTTGCATGGAAGGAGGGTGAGATTCAGCTTCATGAAAACTCTTTTGCTTTTGACATTGTGCTAGATTTTCCCAAGCTCAAAATTATGATTTAATACACAACAATGTTGTTTCTTAATGTTAGAATGGATGGAGATAAAAAACACACCAAATAAATTAACACAAATACATAGAAACACAATAATTTTCCCAACACATCAATTTAGATAAACACAAACATAATAATTCTCCCAACGTGTTGTTGCACACAAGATATATTTTTGTTGCTTCACCAAAACAATCTCATTTCATTATTTTGATCGATACAAAAATGGCTATAGCACCATTTCTTAAATAGATACATAGAAACTGTCAACAATGACATTGAAATAAAACTACTATTCGCAACTACAAACTAAGAAGGAAATAACTAAATTAACATATCAGTTTAGTTTGGAAGATTCTAGTAGAAAGTGTAGAGATTGCAGGAGAAATTACTTTCCAACACTCCCCCTTAATTTCGACCATATGCTTTAGCATTTTAATTCTTCAATTTTTTTGCAAATTTTTCACCCTCTCATAGTTGCACCAAATTCTTTAATTGGTGCGACATTCCTTAAAATTTTGAAAATCATTTCTTTTAACATGCCAACATTTAGGCTTATACATCCTTTTAAACATACCTGTAACTTTTCTCCAACTGGATCCATCGATCCACCCATAATTTATTTGCATACAATCTTTCACAAATTTTCCATTCCATTCTCTATTCCAACTAGTTTTTAGAGTGATTCTTCAACCCAAAAATTTTACAAGGATGGAGGATCCACACATTTGCCAACCTTACCCATTGAAAATGATTAAAATTCACCTTCTTAAAAAAATTACAAATAATAGTAATTATGTTACAATTTTTATCACCTTTCTTTGACAGCTTTGTATTTCTTCGAGTCTTCAATCTCTTTTTCTTGTTTTCAATGATCTCTTGATCTTCTTCTCCTTGTCAACAATCAAATGATATCCTCTTGCCTTAAATCTTCTACTTTGACTTGCTCTAATTCTAACAATAAATTTCAAGCAGTAATCTCTTTTCTTTTAAATTAATCCTTTTACAATTTGCAAACCCTTCAAACTTGATTTTTTTAACGACAAACCATTTTTTGTGTAAAAAAATAACTCACCTCATTGAATACCTTATGACTGGCATGTCTTTCCTTTAATGCCTTAGCATGAACACTAGTTGTTATGATGTCCTCAAACTAATTGCAACATTTTAATTTATGTTATCCCTTTAACAATCACTTCTTCATTCCTCACTACAATCTCTTTGAGTGCAACTAAGATGTTTACCTCATCAAATTGTTAGCATCTAATCAGATCTATGATCTGCAAATTCTTTTATTGTCTTTTGAATTTCACACTATTTACAACAAGCTGGCTTATCTTCAAATTACACACTTATGATCTATTTGATTTCTCCTTTAACCTACTTCTCCTTGATCAATTGGCTCTGATACCATATGTTAGAGTTTATGGAGATAAACTAAAAAAATAACACATCAAAGAAATTAACACAAATACATAGAAACACAATAATTTTCCCAAAACATCAATTAAGATAAATAGAAACACAACAATTCTCCAAATGTGCTGCTGCACACAAACTATATTTTTATTGCTTCATAAAAAAAAACTCATTTCATTATTCTGAACGATACAAAATTGGCTACAACACAATTTCTTAAATAGATACATAGAAAATATCAACAATGATAGTGAAAGTAAACTACTATTCGTAATTGCAAACTAAGGAGGACACAACTAAATTAACATATTAATTCAGTTTGCTAGATTCTAATAGAAATTGTAGAGATTGTGGGAGAAATTACTTTCCAAAACTTAATCACAAGGCATATCAAGACACTATTGACATACTTATTTAGAGATATAAGGACAAGGGTATTTTTTTCAACAAAAGCAAGAGGTTTTATATTGGCCCTTCCATTGTATTAGTAATAGGTTCGAAATTCATTTCAATGAGGAAATCAAAAGAGTTACAAGGTGAGGTCTTGACTAAGGAATATGTCTTAGAGTATAGGACTGATCAACCTAAGATGCATATAGGAGTAGTACAACTTGGTGAACGTGCCCTAGTTGTTGATGATATGATCGCCACTAGAGGAACCTTTTGTGCAACCATGAGGTTGTGAGAAGACAAAATTCCTGACCCAATTTGATCTTTAATGGCGTGAAAAAGAAAAAAAAGAACAAGATGCCTCAAGTTGAGCCATATGTGACCTTTGGATATCCAAATTTAAAATTTATTAGGGTTCTAAATTACAATAGAGGATAAAAAATGCTAGATACATAATGGATTTTTTGAGTGATAGCTTTGTCATTAAAGAGGTTTTGGGACAATATGGTAACATTTGTATTGAAGACCACATACATTAGATGTTACAATTGGTTTCCATTTCTGAAAAGAAAACAATTTTTTGTGGTTATTCATACTTTGAGACTTCATATTTAGAGACTAGTGACATTAGAGGACAGAGGAATTTACATCATCTCAGGTCATCTTCTCACTTTGAGATCATTTTTTTTGCATAAGGAACACTTTTTCTTTTCTTTTTTCTTTCCTTGTTGATGCTAATGAATTTACATATATTGCGAAGTTTTATTTTTGGAGACAGGGAAGGGATTTAGTGTTGAATTCAATATGGATTATTGTCTAGTGATTTTATGAGATTGTGATTGAGTATTATACCCTTGCAAGGGTCAAGATACAAATTGATGGAGCCCTATGTTTACAAAGCTTAGTATGGAATTTTGTCCTATAATCTAGTGTTTGTGATTTAGGAGTTTAGGGAAATGGAAGTCTAAGAACTCGAGAATTCAGCTCAAAGCTACACCCTTCTGAAGGTCACATGATAGCTTGATGGAGTTCCACTTGATTCAAGATTTTTTTCTTCAAAGGAATATCTTCTCAAGAATATATATCTATTTTACAATCAACAATTTTTAATATGTAAGCCTAAAGGGGGTCCCTTAGCAAGGTGAAATTTGAGTTTTCAAGGGCACTTTTACAAAAAACATTGTAATAAGGGAGGAATGTTAGCATAAACATATTAATATTACATTGGTAGGTTATGATTATTCCTATTGGTTATGCCTGCTACATGTAGTTATATAGTTATCAACTATATCTCCTTGTATAAAATCTCTTATCTTCATCAAATGCATAATCAATTTTCCCTTTCTCACTCATGAAATTCAATTTTTGAGATGTCAATTTGATATTTTATGAAAAAATAATGTTATAATATTGTAGTGTAGAAAAATGTATCCCTTTACATTTTTCACACTTGTTTGGGCACTCCTAATTAAAATGGACTTAATAATTTTGTAATTTAGTGTTGTTAAATGTAAGTTACATTTTCAAACTTATTTGGGCCCTCTTAATTAAATTGAGCTTAATTATGCCCTAATAAACCCTATTTTACATTTCCAAGCCAAATAAATTCAATTTTTTGAATGGGAAACCTAACAATATTTAATGCAAATATATAACACCTTACATTGAGCAATGTGTGTTCCATGAATAGGGCCCTCAGACCCATCCACCCATGGGCGAATGTGTCCTACCTAGACCATTGAACCCATTTTTAAAACTTGTTTTGGCAGTATATTTATCATCCCAAATTGAAATTTCAAATGTTGGCTTGTAATGTTTAATTTTTGGGGAAATTAAGGATAAATGTCTATAAATACAATGTTATTTTATCAATTCAAATTATCTAGCAAGAGGTGAACTTAACAAGAACCAAGATTATTGTCAGGAAAATTCAAGTGCATATTTCTTCATCATTTGTTGCAACAATAAAGATCTCAAGCATCATGTCAAAGTATTTTACAATCATGCATGTTTTTGGAGCTAACATTGTGATGTAGGTTTCATGATCTAATCCAAGAATTCAAGTCAAATATTCAAAGAAAGATTCAAGTATCAAGATCCACATCCATTGAAGCCATTTCATGCAAGATCTACATCAAGATTTTAGTCCTTCAAAGTTTTATTCAAGGGTCTGGTGAGTTGCAACATTGACTTGTTCATTCATTATTCCTTTCATACTATTTCATTTCATCTCGAGGTTTAATTACGAAAAATGGGGTTTGACCAAGGAAAGCTCCCATTCACTAAAAAAAAACCATTTTATCCTCTCTCTTTGTGTGTTGCAGATTTGCAGGTTCATAGGTTGAAGAAAATTTGAAGAGCTCAAAAGTGAAAAATTACAAAGTTGCATTTGTTGTCATCTTTGTTGTCATCCCATGGAAACTTAGATGCTGAATTTATTTGTGATTGTTTGACTGTGAAGCCCAAAGGATCTAGAGTTGCAGACATAGAAGTAGAGGACCCAAAAATCAATTTTGGAAAGGTGAACACAAACCCATTTTCCTATAGGTGAATGAGTCTAAGGATAGCTTCCAAAACTAGTATTTTGTGGTAGGTACAAAACATTTTCCTTTCCTATATTTGCTAGAAGTTTTATTGTTTATGATAGCCCTATGTTTCATATATCAAATTCAGCCTTTACATTTCATAAATGAGTACATTTGCTACTTTTAATCTTTCTCCCGAAACCCATGTTCACTCATTTTTATCATTCTTTCTGTTAAAAGGAACCTGCAACATTTTTGATGACATGTCTATAGTGATATAGATTTCACAAATATAAAAGGGAGTTGTGGATTCTCTTAGTGTTATGATTTAAATTGAAGATTCATGTTTTACATTGCATGATTGGGATCATTAAATACTTTTTATTTATCTCCAAAAGTGCATTTTAGTCATATTTACACTATCCACACAAATAAAGGAAACTACAAGATTTCTCAAAGAATTCACTCACCTAAGGGTTGAAACTGGATTTTTATTTGAGGGATGTCATTTCCTGAATGAACTAGAAAAAAGGTAGGTTCATTACAACCCATTTTCCCTTTCTATTTATAGTAATTTTGGTGAGACATTCCAAATTTAGTATAAAAATCCATGTGTTTTGAACCCGACCCTACTTTTTCTATGCTTCATTTTGATGAAAATGACTTTTGAATATTCTAGTTTCTCAATTTGAGTGTATTCAAACCCTAGATCTAGAAATTGAATTAATTCATTGTATTTAAGGTTTCTAAATTTGGCATAAAGTTTTTAGGGGTGGTGGTCCTGGCTCGATTGGCTAAAGCATCCTGTTGTGGGCAATAGATCATGAGGTCTAGCCTCCCCATCATCCTCATGGTATCAGAGGGCATGTCATGCCAACATCACCGGTCATGTGAAAAAAGCTTAATAGGCACACTGCAGTTTATAGGGGGACGAATACTCGACCGATTCCTACAGTCTAAAAAAATGGGATAAAGTTTCATTGCATTTTAGGTGTAAACTTGCATTTTGCATTCATTTTAAATCTGAAAAATTCAGCAAAAATTACATAATGTTAGATTGATTTTGTATAGTATTTACACAATCATTGATAAAATTTGACTCAAAATATGACAAAAGTTCGTCAGAATTTTGACGAAATTTCATCAAAATTATTTCTTCAATTTTACGACAAACTTTGAAATGTCAAAATTCTGACCCTGCCAACGATGCTGGGTAAGAATTTCAATCTTTCAAAGTTCATCAGAAAATCGATGAAATAATTCCGACGAAATTTTGTCAGATTTTGAGTCAAAATGTATCAGTGAATAGCATACTTGTAGTCACTTACATCAAAAAATTGAGTCAAAATTGCACTTCAAAAAGTGCCATATAGTTCATCACTTGTCATTAATTTTACTTGCATTTAGACATCAAATTCTAGAAAGGCATGTTACAAAAGTTACAGTCTAAGACTTGGAACAAAGAACACATATAATCACTCAAAAATTTTATTTTTTATTTTAAAAAACCTTGAATAGAGACCCATTTGCCCATGGGAAAATGAGTCCTTCAAGGCATCTTAAAACCAACTTTTTTGAGCTTTTTTGTGGTTTTTTGCACTTCCCAAATCTGTCATTAACCCACTGTTTCAATCTGGCAATTTTTTAGGAATTTATCCTTTATGCTTCTAGGTCTACTCATCCATTTAGTTTAGCCATTTAAATAATTCCAAAATAATTTTCAGTATTGAAAATTATCAGATTTGTAGGAAAATTGTTTACATTTATGAAGCATTGCATAAGTTGGATAGATTACTTTTCATGTTAGCATGTTTCCTTTTAAGAGATGCGGTTTTGACATGCTTAAGAATGGATTGTATAAGTATAACATCCCCTCTTATGATTAAAATTTAGAGCAAATAAATAAGGTCATTAAGAAACATGTTAGCCATCCTCCCACTATCTTTCCTAGTCATGAGAACATTTTAGAGAAAGAAAACCAAACCATTGGCACATTCCTTAATATCACCCTGCCTGTCCTTCACTCAACCCCTAAATTCTTTCCCATTTGTGAGGATGTTTCGATACAAGAGGATACAAGCATGGATAATCATGAAAACCATATTTTTTCTTCTCCTGATACCTCTCCCATTAGTGACAAAGGTATCTTGGTGAAAGAAGATACAATATTTGAGAATCATGAAAGTATTGTTTGTCCCTCTTCTCCTACTTGGGAAGATATTATGACACAAGAAGATGAGATCATTGACAAATTTCTTGACATTACTTTACCTATTCTTCATTCATCTTCCAATACCTCTGGTACTTGTGATAATTCTCTAGTGAAAGAGGATGAAATCATGGACAATCATGACAATCACTTTCGTTCTTCTACCAAAATCTCTCCTATTGGTGAAGAGGAAATTTTTGTGTTAAGATATCCAATGATTAACAACTATGAAAATCCTATTTGTTTCTCTTTCCATACCTCTCCTAGTTGGGAAGATATTATAGGAAATGGGGATGTAATTATACATAATCATGACAATAAATTTTTTTCTTCTCCTAATTGCCAAGAAAATTTTTTGGTGTTAGAGGATACACTTAGTGAGAGTCATGAGATTCTTGTTTCTCTCTCTCCTAATTTTTCTCTCACTTGGGAAGATATTGTTGAACAGAAGGATCCAATAATTGGTAAACGAGAAAATTATATTTATTCTTCTCTTGATAACTCGCCTACTTGTGATGAAGTTTTAATGATGGAAAATGTACTCCTTTATATTTTCACACTTGTTTGGGCTCTCCTTGTTAAATTGATCATAATGTGACCTTTATTTATGTTGTAGTGTTTTTAACAAATTCACATTAGGTCTTGGGACCTTGTAAACTAAATGGACTCAATGGTGCCTTATTTTAGGTGTTATAAAGTGTTTACCACACTTTCACACGAATGTAGGATTTTTCGTTATTAATTGGGCTTCTTTCTACCTTATTTGACCTTATTTTGCATCTGTAAGCCTTAATTAATGCATCTTTCCAGGGATAATCCTAAAATAAATTAGCATTCATTCATACTTCAGGTGTTTTTGGATTATATGGCCTAGATTTAGTGATCTGGGACACATACGCCACCTTGGGCATATGTGTCCCACCTAATTTTTGGGGCCCTAATTCTGATTTCACATGAATCTAAGCCTTTCTTGAATAATGTGTCTCATAGCCTACCCTAATGGGGCTCATATTCCATTTCTGGCATATGAGTTTTGTGTGGCTCAAAATTAAATTTAATTCAAATTCTTAGAGGGATTTGATCCTCCTAGATTTGATGTCAGATTTTAGTGTTGTAATTTCTAGAAATTTGGCATAAACATGTATAAATACAAGGATATTTCACTCATTTTTTCACCTAGCAAGTTGATGAAGCATCCTTATAGAAAATTTGAGTTCATAAGAGCATTAAAGTATTTACACAAGAATTCAAGGGCCTTCAAGAGTTGATTATCAAGTGTTTTGGAGCATTATTCAAGTATCAAGCATCATGCATCATGTTTATTTTTGAGCTAACAATTGTGATGTAGGGTTTCATGATTCAAGCTAGGATTCAACTCAAGATCTATCACATTCAAGCAAGATTGAAGATCTACATCCATTGAGCCTCTTCATACATGTTTGCAACACTTCATTGCTAGGGTTTGGTGAGTTGCAACATTACATTTTGTTCATTCATCATTCCTTTATCTCATTTTATTTTGTTACAAATTTGATTACCAAAACTAGGTTCAACTAAGGAAAACCCATTTCCACTAACAAAATAACATTTTTCCCTCTCTTTATTGTGTGATTTACAGATCTAGTTTGAAGACATATTGAAGAGCAAGATTGGGGAAAAGTTATCAAGTTTTCAAAGTTTTCAAAGTTTTCACATCATCTACAAGATCATTGGAAGACATCTATAGAGAAAAATCAACATATAGATCCAGAAATAAGGTGATTGAGTAGAGATTGAAGAGTAGATTCAGGTCCTAAATTTTTGGAAAAGTCAAACTATACTGATATGCCACTTTTTGCATAAGAGTCCTAATACAGTGAAGTTTATAGATTTCATGAGTTCCAGACATGCATTTTCTAGATTTGTGTTCCTTCCCAAAAACCCTAATCTGGGACTAAATCACCCATATTGGCATATCAGTTCCAATAAACATTAATTTTAGCATATTTAGCATTTCTAGTCTTTAATCAAGCTCTTACAAGTTTCCAGGTGCACACCTTTGATCTCTTAGCTTTCAATTCTAATTTACATGCATTTTTAGGTCATTTAGTGAAGTTTTGCATTGAATTAATTTTTAACATTAGATCTTGCATATCATTAGTCTTTCCAAGCCCTAGCTTGGTGGTGAACCCCTCTTTAGTCATTAATCATATCCTAGAACACCCCTATTGTAGATCTCTTTATGTCATTTCACCCATAATCTTGAGATCTCTAGGTTTCCTTGAGTGTAATGGCTACGAAATAGGAGGGTCTCATCCCCCTTATGTGTTTTCCATTTTCCAAAAATGTGGAACCCTATTTCCAACATTACATAATTTATTTTAAAAGATCCAACCATTCAATTTCATAAAAATCATGTTTGTTCCTCTCCTAAGAACTCTCCTACTAGGGAAGATATCATGGTGCAAGAAAATAACAAAATTGATACATGTATTTCATACATGTATTTCAAACAATAGTAACGAGGCTTCATTAGATGAAGATAAAAAGGTGACATTAGACTCCCCCTCACTAAAAGATCAACAAAATAAGGATAATAATTTTGAGGTTATGAACATTAGATATCCCTTGAATAAATATCCTAAGCCACTTCTTATTCTTTACCCACCCTCACATCAACCTCAAGTTCAAAATAAACCCATTCTTATATTACTATTGAGTAAGTTTTTGCTTTAAACATTTTTGTTTTGGGCCCTTACTTCCTTTCCGCTTCAGGATGGCTTCATGGAAAAGGGACAAAGAGTACTCTTTCATAAAGGCACACAATGCGCCATGTGGTGGTTGCATGGCTTTATATATATCATTTTCCTTTTGGGCCTGAACTGATACACATGTCTACTTGGTAGGGATTTCTTCAAAGTTGTCCTCATAAAATTTGAAATTGTCTGCCCACTTGCCACATCATCCATTTTGTCCTGAAGTCTGTATCTTCCGCAGAGGGATCTTTTTGCACAGAGTTTGTCAGAGGGTACGATAGAGATCTTACTTTTGGGGTGGAACATTCAAGTTAGTGTCACCACTCTTCATAACTGATCGATCAATTTTTTTCAGGCTCTGTTAAGATCCGATTGTCTTTTGATAGTATATTTTTGCAAATCTTCTGTAATATCTAGTCATTAATGAGGTAGTGCAAGACTTTATTAGAAAATATTGTTGTGATCTAATCAAGCTCTAAATCAGGTTGTGGTCAATCAGGTGTGGATATTTGGCATTGGTTCATCTCTACTATTTATGATGGTGGCTCTCCCTTTTGGCTATTTAAAGGGGTTCATAGAAGATAATAAAAAATATTGGATAATCTTCCTCAAGAACCATCCTTTGAATCTTTCAGAAGAGGATAATTGGAAGGAATTTTCATTTCTTAGGGATAGGAGTATTTCATAGAGCACTATTCAATCTCTCTGGCATGTTATATTTGTTGATACTATTAATTAGATTGGCATTTGAACTTTGTTTTCAATTAATCTATTGCAAGAATTAGACTGGTTAAGAAGAAATCTCTAAAATTGTTCATTTTATGGCCTTTGCTATGAATTTCTTTTTCGCATGTCATTTATGCTGAGAGCACTGTGTTAAAATCCTTATGTAGGTAGTCTGAATGATTATTTGACATGATATTAGCTTTTATGTTTGATGTTATATCTTTTAGAAACTGAATCATATTCAATATGCTCTTTCATTTATTAGCTTTTTTTTTGGGGGGGGTTTCTTATTATTGTCAGACCTTAATGGATGCTTCCCGCGGTGATATTTGAAAGACTGCACTGTGCTTTCTATAGCCTTTGTTGCTCATTCTCTTCCCAACAATCAAGGGTATGTTGCATTTTGTGTCCATTTCATCAGTCATAAGGAATTGCTAAGCTTTTGAAATGTTGTAAAAGCCTTGGTGCATCACCATTTTTTATGTTATTCCTTGCATTTCACTTCCCCTTTTCCCAACACAAGGAAGAGTTGACTTTATTTAAAAATCACAGAGGTCATTCAGTGAGGCACAATTTGGTCCCCCATCAGCTAAATTTCCCATAAGGATGTTCAGAGAGGTGCTTTTATGATCAACTATTCTTTTTCTGGCATGCCCAATGGGACTCAGTTTTTCAAAAATGTCTAATTGGAAGTCAAAAATATTTTAGAAATCAAACTAAGAGAAGAGGCTGGCAATATCATACCCAAAGTTCAAACAAGAGAATCTTTAGAGGCCATTTCTAGTACTCCCAGTTACCCACTTCAACACCTAGAAGGAGGAGACTTACAGGTTCTGTATCGCCTGTAAGGAGCAATAGGGTAAGAAGTGTTAGCCCACAATCAAGAGCTTTATGCACTCCACTAGGAGGTCAAACCTTCCAAATTAGAATACCCATCTACCCTATTCATAGGAATATATTTACAATGGCTCACTTAGGTGCTCCTACTCCTAGAAATTTTGTAGCTTAGGATAGTAGTAGTTCGCTACAACCACCTACACCCCCCAATGTATGACTTGCCATACCCACCAATGCTCTCAAGGAAATCCCAAAGTTTTCTAGGGAGGATTTTAAGACCCCTTCTGAGCATCTCCAAGATATAGTGGAGGTATGAAGTGTACATAACATGATGAAAGAAAATGTAGCCCTTAGGTTACTAGCTACTTCTTTCAAAGGAAAGGCTCAGGACTAGTATAGGTCCTTGGCTTTTGGTTCCATTTTCTCTTGGGATCAACTTGGAGAGAAGTTGTTTGAGTGCTTCTTAGAGAAAGGAAATCGCTCCTCTTTGCTACAACAATCAATTACTATCAAGAGGGTCCCGCAAGAGGCCATGAGTGAATTCAACAATAGGTTCCACAAAACTTGGCATAGGATTCCCATAGTGGCCAAACCTTTGGAAACTATGGAGTTCATGTTCTATCTAAAGGCCTTCAATTCTGACATCACAGTCATGGTACAATCAATGGGAGGGGGCACCTTGCCTAATTCATACAATCTGGCTATGAGAAAAAAAAATAGTTTGATTGACACTGGAAAGCTTCCACCACTACTTCCAATGCTCATGTTCATGAAAATCACTGGTGGCCTCTGAGAAGAAGCAACTCCTAGTGCCTCCACTCAACAATCAAGCACGTCAGCCGCATGACCATCCATGTATGTATACCTAGGAGGAAAAACCAACACATTAGGCTCTTCTTCATTAGCAACAGATACAAATGATATGAAGAACCTTATGTGGTCCTTTGTGAATGAGCTAGTCCTCATCTCATGATAGAAAAGAGCATCTCTGAAACCTCCCATGCAAATCTTTCAAGGAGGAAGGCCATCCTATCAATAAAATGCATATGAAGGAGCTTTGAAAGGAGGAAATTAGCAACCAATGTCTACAAATCAGATTGTTAGGAACAATCCAAGCAAGGATTTGGTCCTAGGCTAGAATAACCTAGCAGAAGATGAGAATGCATGGTGCTTCCCATGTAATGATAGCCATATGTCCTATAATTGTCCAAGGGGAAATCTTCAACAAAAGATAGCAGACTAAAAAAGCCAAGGAATGTTTGAAAACATAGAAGAATATCAGTCTCTTGGAATGGAGAACGCCCGCTTTAGAGCACAAACATAAGGGATGTCCTTAGAGCAAGAGCTGGATATCTCACTAGACCAAGAAATTTTTTATTAGATGGAGGAAGAAGACATAGTATTTGTAAATGACATTCTGAAAACTAGTGCCCCATAGGTATAGTCGAACTACAACACACGGTCCAAAAGAAGGCTCACTAGAGAATACATGCAATGATATCCACAATAACCACAAACACAAGTAGAGAAAGCCCCATAGATTTGACCCACTCAGTAGTCACAAGCTCCACCATTACCAGAGAAAGAAGTCAACAAAGCACTGAGTCTGTTTATGTCAGATTTTCCTCTTTCAAAGAAAAAATAAATAACACCATTCAAACCTAAGGTCTCGCCAATCAGAATGCTTAACGTGGTAGAGCAACTAAAGAAGGTTCCCGCTAATGTGTCTCTGTGGGACATTATATCAATTCCAAAATAAAATACAATCCTTCAAGAGTCATTCAAGAAGGAGGAATTTTTTTTTTAGATAAATATAATCCCACCACGCAATCAAGATAGAGAAAAGGAGCCTATTTTGGACCCCTGACCTTTGGGAGCTATGATGGGTGATCAAAAAATACTTGTTTACAATTTTTGGCCAAACTAGACATTGAACTAATTTTTTTTAAGTAAATCTTCACTTTCGAGCACCTATAGCAGCTAAACCGTGAGGAATTTGAAGATGTAATCTAGTGATTTGTGACATTTTGTTTGTAGATTCTAAATATATTTTTTTCAAAATTTTTGGAATCAGATTGCACATTTTTTTCCATCTCCTTCAAAAACTAGTTTTTAACAATAAACACCATTTTTAAAGAGTGGCATTAATGGCTAACACATAACTTTTTTTCTATGAAGGGGATATGTGCAGGATCATCATGGGAGAAAAGCCCTTAAGTGGTGAAAAATTCAGAAAAATCAGAGTTAGGTAACTTGACATAAAAATTTGAATAATTTATCTATATTATTTCAAAAATATGTAAGAATAGAATCTGTAGAAAATTTAATGTAGTTTCTAAACTACTAGGTTTATTTTTATTTTTTAAAAATCTATATGGTGAAAATTTGAAATTTCAGTGTAGTAGTAATTAAATTTCAGGGAAAAATAAGTAGGTGTCTATCTAACCACCCTAACCACAATAAAATGATAATATTTTTTTCGAATAGTTTAGATATAAGTAGAGAACTCATGTCCTGATGTGATGCATATTTTGTTGTAATTTTTTTCCAAGTAAATAATTAATTATGATTTTTTTATTACAACTTTTTGAAAATATAAAAACTCGTATGTTTGACCACCTTAACTTGGTCAAAACCTCATGAAATTCAATTTTTTTTTTTTAATCCTATAGTATGCAAAGCATAGAATGTGACACATGTTTCAGATTCAAAAAATGTGATACTGTTTGAGAGCTATAGATGTTTTTCAATCAACCTATCAATCAAGACTTTAGTCATAATTCAAATAGAAAATTAATAATAATTTTTTATTAAATTCAAAGTAAACATAATTTATATTGGTGGAAAGCTGAGAATCTTCTTTAAAAACCCTTTTTTGTTTCTTCAATTTTGGGTTAAAAAAAAGTCATCAACCACATATCCTACACATACCCATAATATCACCACTTTTTGTCCCATCATGATCCTGCACATACCCAAGGATAAAATTATAATTTTTTCGAATTTAGATTTGTAACTACGATATCTAGTGCATGGAATTGGTTTCATGGTATTTCATTGAATATATATTTTTTAATTAAGTTTCAAATTCAAACTAGTTACAATTTAGACATGATTCACTGGATAAAACATAACTTTTTTTGTATGTATTGTTTTTTTTGTTGGATCAAGGAAATCAATATCTAGTGCACTAATATTTTTTAATTTCTTTTGATAATCTACTATTTTTCCTCATGTGTAGAATAGAGATCTTGGTTTTTAGTGAAAAACCTATGTTTAATCAAACTAAAAAAAATACATAATTAAACCAAAACATATTAAAATTATATTCAATGGATAGCTCATTTCAAGGACTAGTCTCATGGGTGATCCCACAATGCTGGTTTATCCCACAATGCTGGTTTACAATTTCTAGGAGATTCTGATTTTTGTTGAAATCACATATTTATAGAAAATATAATGAATAAGATATTAAAAAGTTCCATTTGAAGGATTTCAATTGAAGAGGGTTTGATCAAACCACCTTAGATCAAACCCCCTTGGATAGAACCCCACTAGTTTTAAACCATACCTATAATGGAGTCTCCTTTACACCTATCAAAATGCTGATAAAAAACCACTTTTGATTTACCTTTTGGGGGATCAAATGAATTCATTTAAAAAAAAAATTTTGTAAGTATGTATTCCTTATTATAAGCTCCACAAAAAGTATAATTCAAAATAAATTTAATTATATTATTATATTTATTTTTTATTTCTTGTGAATGTAGGTTTTTCACTAAAAATCAAGCTCTTTGTTTTGCACGTGGAAAAATAGAAGATTATCAATTTTTTTTTTGAAAAATATCAATGCACCAGATATTGACGTCCTTGATCCAACAAAAAAAAGAGAATTTTGATACATACAAAAAAAGTTGTGTTATACGGTCCGCCTATGGTTGAATTGTAATTGGTTTGACTTTGAAACTTGATTAAGGAAAAAATATTTAATAAAAATATATGAAACCAATTGGAAGCACTAAATATTGTAGTTACAAATCTAGATTTGAAAAAAATAGAATTCTATCCTTCATGGAAAAAAAATATGTGTTATATGGTGAGCGTCACTCCTTAAAAATGTTGTTTACTGAAAAAATATAGTTTTCAAAGGGGATGGAAAAATAAGTGCAATCTGATTCCAATTTTTTTGAAAAAATATATTTAGAATTTGTAGACAAAATCTCACAAATCACTAGTCTGCATCATCTTCAAATTCCTCACGATTTAGCTGCTATAGGTGTCTGAAAGTGAAGATTTAGTTAGAAAAAATCAGTTCAGTGTCCAATTTGGCCAAGAATTGTAAACTAGTATTGTGGGATCACCCTCATGGTTAGGCCTAAGTAAGTGGTTGATGCCATGAAACTTAAGTATGAGCCTCTTGAGAAAGGGATCATGCAATTAGATAGGAAGAAAGTCCTGACCGTCGTTCACATCAAGGATATGTCTTTGACCCTTTTCTCATGTTTGAGCCAAACTGTCACACAGGAAGTAGTCATAATAGACATCCCCCATTTTTTGGGAGGTGTCTTTTAGGGGACTTCACGACAAAGCTTGGTGGATATATAGCACTCAATTGGTCTCATTTGATACTATGAAAAAATCATGAGGTGAAGATGAAGATCCTATCTGAATCCCCACACCCTTAACATATAACAAACAATGTAGTTCTATGCTTTGAAGAAGCACATACCTCCTCAAAAAAGGAGATGTATTACCTAGAAATGTTAGAAGACAAGGAGGAAAAAAGTTATCAGACCACTGAAGAGGAGATCCTGCTCAATCAGTTTATTCATTTTAACCCATTTGGGAACTTCTAGGCCACCAGATTGGGCACCTATGTGATCTTCGATGATGACCAAGTCCTCTCCAAATGTAAAATTAGTTTTAGAGTGGGTGTCTAACTAGTATTTTTGACTGGATTAGAGACCCTCAAAGCTTTATGCTTCTAGTTCCTATGCTTGAATAATGATGATGATTATGAGGCTTTGGTCCACAGTTTGATTCTTGTAGAGCGGATGGTAATAAAGAGAATAGAAGCTTTCAGAGATTCAGAGTTAGTTGTAAGCCAATTCCATGCATAGGCAACCATGAAAAATGTAAGAATGAGGTCTTATAGACATAGACTATGGGATCTAATCAATAGCTTTGAAGCTTTTAACATATAGGTTATCCCATGATCCTAGAATGTTGTTGTTGATTGGATGGATTTGATTGGCTCATAGTTTGAGTCAACCTCAAAATCAATAAGAAAATATAGTACAGTGTATACTGTAGTCTGATCGTCAATACCCAACAATGATCAGAACTGGTAGGTTTTTTAGGACAATGTTAAAATTTCCACTTTTCTACACAATTTAGGAAAAGCTTCTGATCATTCATAGTTTTAAGCTTGAGGGGCTACTAAAGGACAAGTAATCCAATTAAAAATCAATAAGCTCCTACGAGGCTTGATTTCTCTTGAAAATATCTTCGACTGCAAGGATGCAAGAAATAGAAAAAAAATATTCACCACCAATGAAGGAGACTATGAGGACCTCGATGTTGGGAATGGTAGGAATTTGAAAGTTGGAAGAGACATCTCGTAGATAGAAAAGGAAAGAATAAAAGGTATATGTGCTAAATATGAAAGGGTTGTGGCTTTGACATATGATGATCTTAAAGGATATGACCTTAGCATCATTTAGCATACCATCAACTTAATTGAAGGATCGAAGCTCATTCGATAGAAAAAAAGGTTGGTGAATCCAAAGGTCAAGGCACTAATGGCACAAGAGCTTACAAAATTAATTGAATCAAGAATTATGTACCCGATCAAACATTCCACCTAGTTATCGAACCTTGTACCATTGTGGAAAAAGAATGGTGATAATCGGCTCTATGTGGATTTTTAGGACCTGAACAAAGCTTCGTTAAAAGATCACTGTACCCTTTTCCTTCTATGGAAAAAATCCTATAGAGTGTGGCCGGATCAGATATTTTCTCACTGCTTAATGGTTTTTTGGGGTATAATCAAGTTTACATAAAGGAGGAGGACCAACACAAAAAAATGTTCACCACCAAGTGGGGAACATTTGAATACAAAAAAATGCCCTTCGAACTCTCCAATGCGGGTGCCATTTTTCAAAGATCAATGTATATCACCTTCAAGGGATTGATTAATCAGATCATCCTAATATATCTAGATGACTTGACTATTTTTCCAAAATTAAAGGATGATCACTTTGATCATCTGGAAAAGGTCTTCCAAAAGTGTCAATAGTTTGGGATTTCTCTAAATCCTAAGAAATGTGTCTCCAAAGTATTGCAAGGAATGCTACTTGGTTTTGTGGTATCAAAAGAAGGAATAGCCATAGACCCTAGAGGGGTGAAAGCTATAATAGACCTACCACTACAAATCAATTAAAAGGGGCTACAGTCCTTTCTCAGAAAAATTAACTTCGTTAGCTGGTTTATTTCATACTTCACTGGCATCGTGAAGCCTATCACATTGATGTTGAAGAAGAATTTATTTTTTAAATGGACCCCCAAAGGAAAGCTTGATTTTGAGCAAATAAAGGTAGCCATATTTGTAGCCTTGGTGTTAGCTAACCTAAACTTCTCAAGGATTTCCTACTCTATGTCTATGGCAGCCAACACAACATAGCTTTGGTGCTCACTCAGAAGGATGGAGAGGGAAGTGGAGAAAATATCATCACATTCCATTCCAGGAATCTCAAAGGATATGAAACAAAGTACAATTTTGTTGAAAGGAAAGCCTTTGCTATCATTAAAAGCCTAAATAAATTCTAACACCTAGTATCAACCAAGAAAATAATCATCCTCATCGCCCATCCCAGTGTTCGGTAATACATCATGATAGGTGAGATAACTGGATCACCAAGATTGTAGAATATGACGTAGAAATCCAATCGATGAAGCTGGTTCAAGGGAGAGGCCTTTGTGAATACCTCGTGCAAGAATTAATCTCTCAGGCAGACGAAGAGACCGACTAGGTCTATACAAATCAGTTAAAGTCTGATGAGTCATGGGTGGTAGATCAGATGTGATTTATGTAAAAGGGGTAGTACCTGACCATCATTCCACCTCATAAAAGATGCTACTACTAATTGCAAGGAACTAGGTATGTACTAATTGAGGGTCCATTTTATTTAAAATAAATTATGATGACATCCTTCTCCATTGTTTAGATAAGCCACATGTAGAAATGGTTTTAGGAGAATTCCACAATAGTCCCAAAGGTGGATACTTCTCTGCCAAGACCACTACTTTAAAGATAATTTGGGTAGGACATTAATAGCCTTCCATGTTCTCTGAGGCCCATCACTTGGTGTGGAAGTGTACTCAATGCCAATATTTTGTTGGCAAGTGGAAGAACACCGCCATACAGTTGAGCCTGATCGTGACTAAGGAAACTTTTGCACAATGGGATTTAGATTTTGTTGGGATGATCAATCCCATCTCCAGTGTAGGCCATAAGTGTATACTGATGGTGACCGATCATTTTACAAGATGGATGGAGATCGTTTCCCTGAAGAATGCTATAGAAATAGAAATTGTTAATTTTCCTAAGTTAGTAAAAAGGTTTGGTTCACCTAAAACCATCATTTCTAATAATGCACAAGCCTTCATAGGCTCTAGGTTGTCATAATTCACTCTTAAGCATGGGATCTACCTCAATACTTCATCCAATTAATACTCGTAAGGAAACGGGTTAGCAGAATCAACTAATAAGAATCTAATTATGTTAATAAAGTGTATTGAGTCAAAACACTAGAAGGAATGGAACAAGCTTCTGTGATTTGATTTATGGGTTGATGGAATTACACCTAAGAAATTCTTGAAGACCTACCCTTATGAATTAGTGTATGGAAAGGAGGTATTTTTACCCATTTCCATAGAAATTTCATCCTTGCAACTGTTGAAAGCTCTAGAAGTTGAAGAGGATGGCAAAATGGAGGTGAGATTGGTGAAAATTTTTATCCTTGAAAGAAAAAGAGAAAATGCATATGACAACATGATTGGGTACCAACAAATAGTCAAATGATGTTTTGATAAAAGGGCCTTGATCCTAGATTTCTAGGAGGGTAGTGTTGTGCTAAAGTATGATTAACTCACTACAAAACTAGGGAAACATACTAAGTTTGACTCACTGTGGAGGGGTACTTTCTGAATCCATTCATGGAAGGAAAGAAATGCATATGAGTTGGAGGATATGAATGGAAATTTATTTGGATATACTGATTGAAAGGTAGAATTTTGTTGCTTCTATACTTGGGAGATAGAATAACAATCTTCACACTCTCTCATTTAAGGAAAACCCTAGAGATCTCAATCTAAAGTATGCAAAGGAGAAAGAGATCTTGCAATAGGGCTATCCTAGGGTTTGATTATAAAATAATGAGGGTTTAACCACCAAGCTAGGGCTTGGAAAGACAAATTAAATGAAGGATCTAATGTTTAACCCTAATATGATGCAATACTTCACTAAATGACCTAAAACTGCATGTAAATCAGAACTAAGAGTTGAGAGATATGAAAGTGTGCACTTGGAAATATGAAGAAGATTGGATGAATGCCTAAAATTTTGGAAACACTAATTTTAAAGCTTGCTAGGACTCATATGCTAGTCTCGGCGATTTAGTCCTAGATTAGGGTTTTTGGACAAAAGCTAAAATCTGGTAAAAGGGTGTTTGGAATTGCAAAAATTTGGAAAATGACCTATACTGGGACTCATATGCAAAAACTAGCATATTAGTCTAGTTAGGGTTTTTCAAAACTTTGCAGCCTGAATATTCTCTTCTATGTTTGTTCTATCCTTTCAAATTGACTTACAGATCTGAAACCCTGACTTGCAACTTGTAGAAGTCCTCCAATGATCTTCGATGCAAGGTGACAACTTTGACAACTTTGAATCCTTTAACAACCTTTTCCAAACTTGTTCTTCAATGTTTCTTCAACCTAGACATAAAAATTACACACTAAAGAGAGGGAAAAAAAAAAATTGTTAGTAGAAAAGGATTTTCCTTGGTCAAACCCCGTTTTGGTAATCAAACCTTGAAATGAAATGAAATAGGAATTGAGAATAATGAATGAATAAAATATGATGTTGCAACTCACCAAACCCTAGCAATAAATGGCTGCAAACATGTATGAGATGGATCCAATAGATGTAGATCTTGACTCTTTCTTGAATGTGATAGATCTTGAATTAAATGCTAGCTTGAATCATGAAACCCTACATCACAAATGTTAGCTCAAAAAAAAATGTGATGCATGAATACTTTGACATGATGGTTGATGCTTGAAGAATACTCTAAAATGCTTGATAATCATCCCTTGAAGACTTTTGAATGCTCTTGTAAACACTTGAATGCTCTTGTGAACTCAAATTTTCTATAAGGATGCTCATTCAACTTGCTAGGTGTAAAATGAGTGAAAGAACCTTGTATTTATACTTAATTTGACAAATTTTCTGAAATTACAACACTATAAGATGACATCAAATCTAGAAGGATAAAATCCTTCCAAGAATTTGAATTAATTTTAATTTTTGGCCACACGGGACTCATACACCCAAGGTGACGTATGAGTCCCATTAGGTATAAATTATGGGACCATTTTAAAAAATACTTAGAAAGGTGTAAACTCCAGATCGAGACCCAAAACCCTAAGTGGGACTTATATGCCCAAGGTGGCACATAAGTCCTAGATCACTAAATCTTGGCCACACAACCTAAAAAACACGTAAATTATAATTGGATGTTGGTTTATTTTAGGATTTTCCTTGAAAAGATGCATTAAATGAGGTTTGTAGATGAAAAATAAGGCCAATTAAGGCATAAAGATGTCCAATTTATTTATGAAAACCCTAGAAAAGTGTGAAAGTGTGTTACAATAGTTTACAATATTCTATATAAGGTATGATTAAGTTTATTTAGTTTACAAGGGCCCAAGACCTAATGTGAGTGTGTTGAACACATTACAAGACTAAGACAAGGAATCATTAAGCTCAATTTTATAAGGAGGGCCAAAAAAAGCATGAAAATTTCACTGATAACATGTTTTGACACTACACCAATAAACAATATTCATCTAAAATTATTCCATTAAAGTACGCATAAGTTCATTAAAATTTTACATTTATGTACCATATCTAAATTTTTTGTAAAATACATTATTTTTGTGAATAAAGCCATGAGAGTAAACACATGAATAGTAGAAGGTATTATATTTTGTATTCATTGAAAATATTTACAATATAATATGCATATCGAGTGTGAGGCTTTGAGAGAAGTTTGAAGCCTTCTTGATTCAAACCCAAAAATGGATAAATCTTCAAAAAAGAAAAAGAGGAGGTGAAAAAAAAATAGCAGTGGAAATTAAAGCCTCCATCCATCACAAATAGTCAAAAAGTTGTTTCTTTAGGTTTCTTCAATGGGGCAATAAAGGGGTGAAGAACACACATCGCGAAACACATGGGAATGACATGGATCTCGATCCTTGACACCACAGATATAAACCAAGAACTCAAAGTGATTCTTCCAATCGATCCTAGGAATGCACTCCATGTTATACTCCCTCAGAATAAAGGAGGTCATGGGTTAGAACAATGTGTAGTGATGCTCAAGGTCCATAGTCTAGAAGTTTGTGAGAAAGGGCAGCCAGGGCACTGCTTCCCTAAAGTTGATGTGCTTGAGTATATTCATGGTAGTCGTAATACTAGCACTAGGGATAGTTACTTGCATAATTTCCCAGAGCACATCTAAATACACAAAATAAAACATGGCATGGCATAGTTCAATAATATAGGGCTTGGAAATGTCTAAATCCAGTAGGGAATCCATGAACCAAGAGATAACATTGGAGTTGCACCGTGGTTGGTTCTCATCCTTCACATAATCCTTCCCAAGCACCCACTTGAATGCCACAATGACGAGGTAGTCATTCTTCCCTACTAGGTGTTTAATTCTCTCACTACTAACTTTGTCTACAAAATAATTTTGTAGCTTTCATCTCAAGAGTTGAATTGGGGTACCTAGGCTAGACATGATGGTAGCAAGCAAGCTACAAACTAGCAGAAAAAAAAATGTAGTAGGAGAAGCTCAATAACTCAAATGCTAATTCAGTGAATTTTTTGTTAACTTGATATCACTATTTATAGAAAAATGTACATTGGAGAGCTTGACAAATGAAAATTTATCTCTTGTCAGATAGCAATGGAAAACATATTAACATGCAAAAAGGTGAAGGATAAATCATACAAAGGATCTCAAACTAAGCTTTGAGAAATTAATTCCACTCTACACGTATTACCTGACTGGCAACACTTAGTGAGCTACTGGTAATGAAAACACCTTATTACATGTACACGCAAAAATTAAATGCACCCAAAAGGAAATTTTTGCTAAGTATCAAAAACCTCAAGAAATTGTTTCTCTAAAGAAGGTTTTTACAAAACCTTCCATGAATGCAACAATGCTGAAGGCGTCATCTTCTAGTTAACAGGATGGAACCTCGTCTACCCGACTAGGCTACACCAACATCTTTGGAAAGGATTCATATGCTAGTTTCCCAGCGTTGAAACACTAGAGTTTTGCTCATACTACAACCATATAGGCAAACAACCCTGTTAAGGACGAAGTGATTAAAGAATTTAGAGATAATATTTATGACCCAAAGTTGCATGTAAACCCTAAAATCCTTAGGGAAGTAGCAATGCAGAGAATGATCGCCCATGGGACAACCAAGGGCTTTGCATCATGACTCGGGTATTGTGGTTAACTAAAATTCATATTTCCCTCCATACATCCATGCCCAGATCTAGTGGATGCATGTGGAAAAAGGCTAGATGTTCAGAAACAAGGGTTATCAGTGGAAACAAGTTGAGGGTTACCATTAGCATAGTAGCCATCTGGGATATGTTGTGCATCCCTATAAACTGGGATGCCAAAATATTTGAACACAAAAGAATGGAAGATTTTTGGAGAACCTGAGACAAGCAATTAAAATTTTATATGGATGAAACAAATGAGAAAAATAGTAAGCAACTAATCTTCCTTCTAGCATGCAAAAATTTCAAATTAGATATACAGGTCATTTTCTCAGTGTTAGCTTATATTTATGGCTTTGAAGATGAGGAAAAGGCTTACGAATTTCAGGTGGGCCTACCTTTCATGCTCAAGAAGGAGAGGAGCGAGAACTATTTTGATTTTGCTGATGCAGTGGTTGAAAAGATGTTAGAACAATTAAAAAATTATGGCACTGCTGTTTGGTTCAAGTATTCTTCTTTTCTAGCACATTTGATTTTACATCAGAACCTTGAATTTTTGATACGATATTTGTCACTCAATAAGTTTGATGTGGCGAGGATATACTAGCCAATTTCAGTCTAGACCCATATGCTTTCCAAAATATGAGATTATTATTCATTTGTTGATTACTTCCTACAACTAGTACTCTTAGATTTGTCTATGTTCCCTCCAGGTTTGTTTTCCCCTGAAGCCTTAGAATGGATGAAAAGCTACCATACCTTGGTGGATTATTTTATGGGAGCCTACTTTTCTTTCATCAAATACCATGGTTTTATTGAGGATCCTTTTAGGCTCCCTAAATTTCTAATAGATAGGACCTTCGCTTTGGAGGCACGTCAACAGGCAACCATTTCTGACAAAGCCTATGGAAATGGGAGGCATAAAAAGGCACTCTACCCACTTCCCCTTACCTTTTCCAAAAGCTAGGTCACACTTCTAAAAAGGGAAGAGTAAGATGTGTTGACTAGCAAATTGGATTGCCTAGGCCTGGTACTCATTTGTGACACATGGAGGTACAATCTAGTGGGATATCTTATGACTATAAAACACAAAGAGTGGGAATATTTTGAGTCAAGGAAGAACCTGATAAAGGAGAGGGAAGTGGTATACATTGACCTAGCCTTTATACCATACTTGCAACCCTCATGGCTCAACTACTATGTTCAGGTGGTAGAGTTTTGACAAAGCACCCAGATGGGCCAATCCCTCAAAACACAGCTAAAGAATTTGGGATGGTTGGAAAGGAAGATGGCTAAGTTCTAGAGGTACTGATCGGAAATCAAGAACCTCAACACCTTATATGGAGATGTTAAGCCACACGATGAAAATTTCAATGAGATCTATGATGTTGCGGCTAGGTCCGATAACAGTAATCCCGAATCAGATTGAGAGACCGAATAGGAGAAAACAACAGTTTCTACCCCTTGTCTCAGGAGCTTGATGCAAGAAAAAGGAAAGGAAATGGCTCAAAAAAAAAGGTTCACAAATCAAATCTTCCATCGAAACCTTGCTAAAGGAAAAAGGACTGGACAGTTCCCAAAGAGATTTGTTGAGCTCTAGTGGCTCAAGTTTTAGTGGGATCGGCAGCCAAAGAATCTAAATCCACTAGTTTGGCCCCTACAAAGGAAATATGACTCCAAGGCTTAGGTGGACCAATAATATCAAGTAGAGGAGAAGAAGATGTGGAATATGCTCCAAGGTTTTTAGCTTCGATAGTCTAGGTAAGTTTTTGTGATCACCCTTCTTTTTCCTACTACATATTTAGTTGTTCCTACCCCTAATCCATTGAGAAGAATCCTCCATCCATGGGTTCTGATGTCCTCATCTTGAACATGCCCCAACCATATTTGACAATGAACCCCATAAAGAAACCCTTCATGCCGAATGAGCATCATCCGCGTTGGTCGCAATTGATTCTTTAATCACCCTATCAAGGGAACCTATTCAAAATACTAATACATCCATGCTACAAGTTTCACTATCCCCATTTACTTCTAGGAAAATGCATCTTTTTCTGCCCACTTCCTCTTTACTTCGATGGGCGTCTCTCCTTCTCAGTCCATACAGGGCATCCCATCTTTTTTAATGATAATACTTCCCTTCACCTCTCTGTAACCTTAAAGGGTCAAGGCCTCTCTTTTCATCACCCTTTTTAGTTTCCCTCTAGGTGTTGCACTTGCCACACAGAGTATTGTCTCCAAAAATTCTTCAAAGTCTTATGGAAGTAACAAGGCAGGCCCTACAAGTAAGAAAGTAGAAACTACGGAGAATGGTCGTGGAAAGTCCAACAACTAAGAAGTTGGAAACTTGTTTTGATGAAGAGAAGAATTCTTTACTAATCACTTCTATGAGGTCATTTACGTCCAATCCAGAGGGAGAAATACAATTTGAAGATTATGACATTATAGTTGTGGGCCTCAATTTGAGTGAGACTCTTTTGCATGACAAAGTGGTTCTAGCCAAAGCAACCTAGAAGGTGGTTTACATCGACTATGAAAAGTTGGACAAAATTTTGAAGAAGCGCGACACAAAGTTGGAAAACGTAAAAGCCACAATTGACAGGCTATAGGAAGAAATCAAAGGAAAATATTTGGAGATAACATGCTTGAGGTAGTTACAGGGTGACCAGGGTGAAGCAAGTAAGTTTCTTGAAGAGGCCTAGAGTGAGAGAGATTGGCTTCATTCTGAGGGAGAAAGATTGAAATGTGAGATCGCAGTTGAACATGAAACAAACATAGAGCATCAACAAAGGAAAAAAGGGATTGAAAGAAATTTCAAAAGGTGATAAAAGAGATGGATCAAGAAAATAAGGAAATTCGAAAGGAATTCGATAACATCTGATGTCAAGCCTCTAAAAACCTTCAGAAGGCTGAGATGAAAATAGAAAGGGAAAAACAAGAAAAGAAGACATCGAGTCTATTTTATAGACTCACAATGAGGAGGTTGGGAAGCTACGCTCTAAGCTTAAAAATTCTCTATAGGAGAAGAATCAACTGGAGGAAAACATGAAAGAAAGGTAGTCCCAATTCTAGTACAAATTGATCATGACATAGGGATTCAAAATCCTTCTGATACTTCAAAAATTAATATCTACTCATTGGGAGAGAATCATAATTGCAGTTACAACCCTAAAATAAGACTTGTAGTTTCTAAAAGATGCTTGGGAATTAAACATGAAGATTGGCCTAAAATTTGACCAAAATCTACACACATTCACCCCTCGAGCTGAATAATCAAGGGTCTTGGTTGCAAGATTATGTAAAGTAATTGAGGAAGCTTTAACAGATGCTGGGATTCTTGACCAAAGTGCAGTTGCATGGAAAGAAAATAAATTCATCACTTTTCACCGAGTCGCATCAAGGAGTAAATTTTAGTAGGTAGAGTTGGATAAGAAGTGTATTAAGGAAAAGTTTTCAGATTAATAGCAGATAGCATAAAACTAAATCCCCAATCAACAATAGAGCACAATGAAAACAAGAAGCATAAAAAGAATGAAACATCACCTAGTCTTCAAGCTTCCATTGGTTGACCTCCATTGGCCTTCTCCATCTTGCTACAACTAGTATAATTGCCCTCAAAATTGAAGTGCAACTATTACCTATGCCTTAAACAAGAAAAATATTGAAGTACTATGTATGCTCAAGTGCTCAAAAGCTCTCAAGCATGTTGTGTATAACTCTTGTGTCCAAAATGACTTGAGAGAAGGCCTTTTAAAGAATTCCAAATGAGAATAGGCAGCCATGATTAAAATTTGGTGAAGCCCTAAGATCAAAGGCCAAGAATCAATTTCATAAGGAGGATTAGGGTTAGGGAAACATTAGGTCAAAGTTAGGGAAATCCTAAAATGAAGGGTTGAGATTTAGTTGGAGACAATCAAATCAATTGTGGAGAAAAATAGGTAGTTGGAATAATATAAATTATTTAATTTATGGAGGAATGTTGACTTTGAATTAAATAATGGTTTAATTCATAAATGGGAATGAGACAAAAGACAATAAATAATTGTTTTAATTATTTATTTGGTGGGATGGAATGTGGGATAAATTAATAAGTTTATTTGATTCAAGAATAAATGATAATGTTATGGAGGAAATAAGGATTGATCAGTGACACATTTAAATAAATAAACACAATGTATTTATTTAAATAATCATGGAGGAATGGACATGATTAGATAATTGAATTATGTGAGGGAGAAGCGTGGTCGTCATAGAAAAATATAGTTTGCAAGTTGAGGCTAGTTTTATGTGTCTACAAGAAGGTCTGTGAGATCAAGGAAGATTTCAAAGTTCTACTCCAAATGAGATTACCTGCCCTTTTCTCATCAGATGGAGGGGTGTTAATAATCAACCATATCATGAAAGCAATCGAGATCAAAGTTTGGGACTCCACAACTCTCCAGGGTTTGAGCTCATCGCCCACTATCGGGGAGATCAAGAATGAAATTATTTCCCATTACCAAATTTACTACATCTGATTTGTTTCATCAAGGTGGGGAGGGGTTTCTTTTAAATAATTCCTTGATCTTGATCAAGCATACAAGAATTTATGCACCCTCATCTAGCCCACTGATGGAGATTGGGAGACCCAACATGTTGCTTTCCTCAAACTCCAAGAATTAACTAAGATCTAGGTTCATTCCTCCACAAGAAAAGGCCCCTATGATTCGCTAGAATTTTGGAGAAATTTTTTCCTTCAAAAATTTTGGTTTCTGGCTCTTACTTCCTTTCCACTTCGATATGGCTTCGTGCCCGAAGGAAAAAGACTACTCTCGTATAAAGGCATGCAATGCACCATGTGGTGGCAACACAACTTTATATATATTGTTTTCCATTTGGTCCTGAACCGAGACACGTGGCTACTTGGCAGGAATTTCTTCAAAGACATTCTCATAAAATCTAAAATCGCTTGCCTACTTGCCAGGCCATCCATTTCATCAAGAAGTCTGTATCTTCTATGAAGGGTTGTTTTTGGGCAGATTTTTTTAGAGGGCATGGCAGAGATCTTACTTTTGGGGTTGAAGCTTTGAGTCAACATCATCATTCTTCATAGCTGATCGATTAGATTTTTCTAGGCCGTGCTAAGTTCTGATTGTCTTCTGATAGTATATATTCACAAAGCTTATGTAATATCTAGAGTCATTAATGAGGTAGCCTAGTAATTTATGAGAAAATATTGTTGTGATCTAATCAGGCTCTAAATCAGATTGCCATCAAGCAGGTGTGAACATCTGGCATTGGTTCATCTCTACTAGTTATGATGGTGGCTCTCCCTCTTGGGTATTTAAAGGGGTTCACAACAAAGAATAAAAAATCTTGGATAATCTTCTTTAAGAACCATCCTTTGAATCTTTTGGAAGAAGATATTTGTAAGGAGTTTTAATTTTAGGGATAGGAGGATTTCATAGAGAATTTTCAAAGCTCTCTAGAATGTTATATTTGTTGAGACTATTAATTGGATTGGCATTCAACCTTGGTTTTAGTTAATTTATTGCAAGAATTAGATTTGTTCAGAAGAAATCTCTGAAATTATGAATTTTATGGCCTTAATTATGAAATTATTTTTTTCATATCATTTATGCTGAGAGCACTATGTTAAAAGCATTACGTAGGTAGTCTGAATGATTATTTCACATGCTATTATATTTTATGTTTGATTTTTTTTTCAGAAACTGAATCATGTTCAATATACTCTTTTATTTTCTATAAAAGATACATTGTTGTTCATATTATAATATAAGAGAGGGAGGGTTCTATAAATATCTAATTATCCCTATTGGTTTTTGAGGTTTCTTATTACTGTTGGACCTTAATGGAAGTTTTTCCAGGGAGATGTGAAAGACTGCACTATGCTTTCTCTAGAATTTTTGATTCATTATCTTCCTAATAATGAAGGGTATGTGGCATTTTGTGTCCATTTCATTAGTCATAAGGAATTGTTAAGCTTTTGAAATGTTGTAAAATCCTTGGCGCATCACCATTTTTTATGTTTTCCTTGCATTTCACTTCCCCTTTTCCCACACACAAAGATGAGTTGGCTTTCTTTAAAAATCCCAGAGGTCACTTAGTGAGGTGCAATTTGGTCCCCCACTCACTAAATTTCCCATAAGCTTGTTCAAAGAGGTGCAAGCTTTTATGATCAACACTTACAACCACATAAAAAGAAACTATTACCTCTAGGATGTAGCTTGAACTTTACAAGGAGACTTGATACTAACAATGTTTCACAACAACCGAGTTACAATACCTTTGCTCACACATATAACACAAGGAACAATAGGCAACCAATAACTATTCCTAATTCATTACCATTGCCTCAACCTATCTTTCCTAGTGCTCCTCATTTTCCTTTACATAGTGGAAATTAGTATGATCTTGTTGAACAACTTAAGAATACTCTTGCTAAGATATCCTTATGGGATCTTATTAAAGCCTCACCTAGTTATCATAAGGTTGTTCAGAGAGGTGCAATATTTTATGATCAACACTTACAACCACATAAAAAAAAACTATTAACTCTAGGATCTAGCTTGAACTTTACAAGGAAACTTGATAGTAACAATGTTTCATAGGAACCGAGTTACAATACCTTTGCTCACACATATAACACAAGGAACAATAGGAAATCGATAACTATTGCTAATTCATTACCATTTACTCAACCTATCTTTCCTAGTGCTCCTCATTTTCCTTTACATAGTGGAAATTAGTATGATCTTGTTGAACAACTTAAGAATACTCTTGCTAAGATATCCTTATGGGATCTTATTCAAGCCCCACCTAGTTATCATAACATGCTTCAAATTTCTTTACAACAAGTTCCTATCGCTCCTAATGTGCAACTAAATGATATATCAATCCTAATTCAAGGAATGAGTTTAGACATTTTTTTTACCAAAGTGAGTTGTACCTCCTTTAGAAGTGAAAAAAAAAAAAAAAAGGTTTCATGATACTAGCTAGGAATCATAGGATTGGAATAAAGAGAACCCTTGTTCAAAATGGCTCAACCCTTAATGTGTGTAGAATAAACCTTTTAGATAGGCATGGAGTGGATAAGACTAACATTTAACCTAATTCTTTGTCAATCCATGGATTTGATAATGTAGGAAAAAAAAAATGCATGGTATGTTTACATTACCAATTACAGTTGGAAAGGTCACATTGAAAACTCCTATTCATGTCATGCCCAATAATATTTCATATATAATATTCTCTTGGGTAGAAATTGGATTCATGCAATGAATGGCGTACCTTCAACTCTTCATCATATAATGAATTATGTCTATAACAACCAAGTTTATACAATCAAAGATGACCCTAAACCAAAAAAGTTTTCAGACAGAGAAAGACAAGGAAAGTCCTTTGAAAATATTGATACCAACTACACGAGTGGAACCCATGCAAGAGAAAGAAATAGAGAAAAATATTGAGAAAGTCACAAAGCTAATGGATGATAATTGGGGTTCCTTAGATTTTACACCTACATTCATGGGAGACAAGAATATCATAAAAAAAAAAATTCTAAAAAGGGAAAAGAATCAACAATAATGTTAACACAAAATTCAAAAGACCCTTCAAAAGAATCCACTTGAACCACTTTAGAAGAAGAAACAAATTACACAAAAAAATTTGATGAATCTGATCATGAACAACCACAAAATCCAAAAGAAATGGAAAATATTTATGGAAGAGGTTATAGGGTGATCCCACAATTTACTGGTTTACAATTTTTGGCCAAACTAGGCATTGAATTGATTTTTTTAAACTAAATCTTCACATTCGGGCACCTACAACAACTAAACTGTGAGGAATTTGAAGATGATTCAAACTAGTGATTTGTTACATTTTGTTTGTAGATTCTAAATTATTTTTTTTCAAAATTTTTGGAATCAAATTGCACTTCTTTTTCCATATCCTTTGAAAACTAGTTTTTAATAGTAAACACATAACTTTTTTTCTATAAAGGATAAAATTCTAACTTTTTTTAATTTATATTTGTAACTATGTTATCTAGTGCATGGAGTTGGTTTCATAGTATTTCATTGAATATGTTTTTCTTAATTAAGTTTCAATGTCAAACTAGTTATAATTTAGACATGATTTATTGGCTAAAACATAACCTTTTTTGTATGTATCGAAATTCAACTTTATTTTTTTGTTAGATCAAGGACATCAATATAGATATTTTTCATATTTTTTTTATAATCTTCTATTTTTCCACATGTGAAGAATAGAGAGCTTGATTTTTGGTGAAAAACCTACATTCACAAGAAATAAAAAATAAATATAATAATCAAATTATATTTATTTAAAATTATACTTTTTGGGAAGCTTATAATAAGGAATACATACTTACAAAAAAAAAATTAATGAATTCATTTGATCTCCAAAAGGTAAATCAAAAGCAGTTTTTTATCAGTATTTTGATAGCTGTAAATGAGACTTTGTTACAGGTATGTTTTAAAACTAGCAGGGTTCTATCTAAGGGGGTTTGATCTAAGGTGGTTTGATTAAACCATCTTCAATTGGAATCATTTAAATAGAACTTTTAAAGGCTTAAATAATTATATTTTCTAAAATTATGTAATTTCAACAAAAATTAGGATCTCCCAAAAAGTGTAAACCACTATTGTGGGATCACCCTACAAACTTTTGAAACAACTTCGTTATAGTGGAAAATGATGTGGTGCTAGAGAAAAAGGTATTTGTGTCCCTATAGAGCCTAATACACAAGAAAAAACTAGTGGTCTTGGTTATTTTCCATCAAAAGAAAAAAAATATCAAAAAAGCCTTCACTCAATACCAACACTATTACAAGAGATTATTCTAAAACAAATTTAACCTTGGTGCATCCTAAATTGATAGAAACAACTAGTAGTCTTGTTTATTATCCTTCAAAAGAAATGAAGGAATCAAAGAAATCTTCACTCAATATCAATGCCATCACACAAAACACTCCTAGGAAATCTTCAACAACATGTACTAAGAAAGAGATATATTTGTCACAAAATAAAGGGACATCTGGTACTATGTATCAAGAAAACATCTTTTCAAGATTTCTCCAAGATCATTTGATATCTCTCCCTCCAAGGACACAAAATAAATTTTACAAAAAAAATTTATTTTTCCCATATCATAGAGTTCGTGGTCATTCTACTAATGAATTTAAGGCTTTGAGTGATAAAATTCAACACCTTAATGATTGTGGTTCTCTTCCTTGTGTTAATGCACCTATTTCCTCTAATTGATACCAATTTTTCATCCTATCTTATTTCTCATCACAATGTGGCATTAGTAGCTTTAAATGTCTTGTTGATTGACATTCATGGTGGTATAATATTAAGTGCAACCATATCTCTCTTGACAACAACATGATAGTTCTTGGTGGTTGTCTTTGTCTCTATGTTTGGGGGGCAATAATAACTAGTTTTTGGGATGCATTATTTTCAAGGATCCCCTCTTCCTCTCTTTCTACTTAAAATAGCAACATAGCAAGTATTTTGCATTTTAAGTGGGGGGAATATGGTCCCCCATTAATTTTTTTCATGCTCCATTCTTAGTGATCATATTATATACCTCCAAGGGGTATATGCAAGATCATGATGGGCCAAAAAGTGGCAATATGATGGGTATTTGTAGGGTATGTGGCTGATGACTTTTTTTTACCCAAAATTGATGAAATGAAAAGGGTTTTTAAAGGAGATTCTCAGCTTTCCACCAATATAAATTATGTTTTACTTTGAATTTAATAAATAATTATTATTCATTTTCTATTTGAATTCGACTAAAGTCCTAATTGATAGGTTGATTGAAAAAATCTATAGTTTCAAATGGTATCATTTTTGGAATCCAAAACATGTATCACATTTTATGCCAGATACTATAGGGTTTAAAAAAATAAAATTAGTTTCATGAAGTTTTTACTAAGTTAAGTGGGACATACGAAGTTTTTATTTTTTAGAAGTTGTAAAAAAATTCATAATTAATTATTTACTTGGAAAAAAAATTACAAAAAATATGCATCACATTTGGACATGAGTCCTCTACTTATGCCTAAAATCTTATTAAAAATATTATCACTTTATTGTGGTTAGGGTGGGTCAGATAAACACCTACTTATTTTTCCCTAAAATTTAAGTACTATTGCATTGAAATTTCAAATTTTCACCAAATAGATTTTTCTTTTTTTAAAATAAACCTAGTAGTTTAGAAACTAAATTCAATTTTCTACAGATTCTATTCTTACATATTTTTGAAATAATATAGATAACTTATTGAAATTTTTATGTCAAGTTGCGTAACTCTGATTTTTCTAAATTTTTTGCCACTTAAGGGTCTTTTTTTCCATGATGATCCTGCACATACCCCTAAGAAGTATGAATTCTTTTATTGAAAGTGTGGTCTTCTCAATTCATGTGATGTGTTTTCTTCGTGACATTGGGTTTGATTTCCTCCAAGAGCATGACCTTTCTGAGCATATTATATTCCTCTTAGTGGTAATGCTATGGATTGCATTCCCTAGGTTGTGAATCTTTAATCCTTGACTAGTCCTCTCTTGGAGACATTAGGAATGATGTTCCCTAAGAGGAGGCCTTTCATGAACTAAGAAAAACCCCTTTGAACATGTCTTATCCTATTTTCATTTTTTTCATAAGTGTTTAGCATAACACATCTTGCTAACCTTATGAAGCTCAAAGTTATAACCCTTTTTCATGGCCACCAAGCATAATGCACTTTGGTTGCCTGTTGTGCCTTGTTTGTTCATAAGTGCTTAGTATAACTTAACTTGCTAAGCCTTATCGAGCTTGAAGTTCATATTGTGTGGTTCCTTATTAAATTTATCAGAGGTATAACTTTGGTATGGTATGGGAGCCTAATAAGATTCTCTTGTTTTCCACCCTTGGGGGATCACCTAGTGGATAATGGATTTCACTAGCTCGTGTGAGTATGCATTGTTGTTTCGAGAGTGGACAACAAGTTCCACTTGTAAATTTTTTGGACAAAAATCTATAGCATGATCCACGTCACATTGGATAGTCGAGGCTTGATCCACCCCTTTTCTTTTTCTTTTTCTTTCTTTTAATCTTTGACATTATATGTTTGTGTATCTTGTTTTGCTACTTCGTATCATACATCTTGTGCATGTTCCTTTATGTTTATGTTAGTTTGACATAGGATCTTGGATCCTGGGAGATTGGTCACCTCCTTAATTTTTTCCATCCTATCCCATCAATATTTGCGTGCTTGGATCCCTCTTGACTACTTTTGTGTGAGTTTGACACAAGGTCCTCATCTCACTAAAGTAGGGGCTAAATGTAGTGTAGAAAAATGTATCCCTTTACATTTTTTACACTTGCTTGGGACATCCTAATTAATATGGACTTAATAATGCCTTAATTTAGTGTTGTTAAATGTACCTAGGCTTTAAATTTTTACACTATTTTTGGGCCCTCTTAATTAAATTGAGCTTAATTATGCCTTAATAGGCCCTATTTTACATTTACAAGCCTAATAAATTATATTTTCTAAAGGGGAAACCTGACAATAATTAATGCCAATACATAACAACTTACATTGAGCAATGTGTGTTCCAAGAATAGGGACCTAAGACCCATTCACCCATGGGAAAATGGATCCTCCCTAGACCTTTGAACCCATTTTTAAAACAAGTTTTGTAGTATTTTTATCATCCCAAATTAAAATTTCAAATGTCAACTTATAATGTTAAATTTTCGGAAAATTAAGGATAAATGTCTATAAATATAAGGTTATTTTATTAATTCAAAAAATTTAGCAAGAGGTGAACTTAACAAGAGGCAAGATTATTGTCACTTGAGCATTAAAGAAGAGATTTCTTCATCGTTTGTTACAAAAATCAAGACCTCAAGCATCATGTCAAAGTATTTTGCAATCATGCATGTTTTTGGAGCTAACATTATGGTGTAGGTTTTAAGATCTAATCCAAGAATTCAAGTCAAAGATTCAAAGCAAGATTCAAGTACCAAGATCCAAATCCATTAAATCCATTTCATGAAAGGTCTATATCAATATTTTAGTCCTTCAAAGGTTTATTCAAGGGTTTGGTGAGTGTAGTGTAGTAAAATGCATACGCTTGAATTTTCACACTTGTTTGGGCCCGCCTTGCTTTATTTATGCTTCTTTATGGCTTAATTGGTCCTATTTGGTGTCCAAAAGCCCTATGAATGACATATTTTTTTGGTTAATCCCAACATTTTCCAATGCATAAATGATAATTTAATGACTCCATCAGCGTGTCCCTAATTTTTGGGTCAGGACTAAAATGCCACCTAGGGTGTCTTTGTGCCCCAAGGCTCTTGGGACCCTAATTTTTGCATGTCTGGATTGGGCCTCTTTTCGGTGTCTATGCCCCAAGTTTTTTGGACTTGGCACTAAGATGCTACCTATGGCTTCTTAGTCCTCCTTGAGTCATTCTCAAGATTTATTTTCAAATTTTGGTGGGATTTAGCCTCCTTTATTTAATGAATTCATATGTCAACTTGGTGTGATATAATTTCAGGATATTAAGCATAGATAAGTATATATAAATACATTGTTCATTAATTTCAATCCAATTCTTTTGTGAGAGCTTTTATGTAGCATAATTGAGTTCACAAGAGTATTCAAGTGCAAATTCATTAAGCATTTGGAGCCATTTTTAGATTCAAGAATCATATCAAATAGTTTTCTTGCATCATGTGTGTTGTTGTGCTAACATTTGTGATTTAGGGTTTTGATTCAAGCAAAGCAATTCAAGTCCTATCTTTCAAGCATTCAAGATCCATATCCATGTTTTAGCCATTACACACAAGTTTGCAAAATTTATAAGGCTTTGGTGAGTTGTAGCATTGCATGTTATTCATTCACTATTTCCTTCATTATTTCTAATCCATTTCAAGGTTTAATTACCAACAAGCAGTTTGACCAAGGAAAATCCCCATTCACTAACAAAAAACAAGTTTTTCCATTTTGCATATTTGTGATTGCAAATCTAGGTCGAAGACTTGAAGATCACTTGTAGTGCAAAGTTGCAAAAGTTGCAAAGTTGCATTACAAAGTTATCTTCATGGAAACTCACCTACATGCCATATTTAGAAGTTTCACAACCTGAGATCGAAAGGGAAGCTAGTGAAAACCTCAGAGCTCAGGATCATGTTTAGATTTTTTAGAAATTCATAACATGACTAATATGCCATCTTGGGTGTGTTATTCTTGCTAGGCCTATTTTTAGATATTTTCTGAGATCTGGTTTTGAGGTCTGAAAACTCTATGTTTTCCCTGAAAAATAGCACTAGGACTAATACACCATTTTGGGTGTCGTAGTCATCCACAACATATTTTCGCAGCTTCATCACATTTCTAGGATCCTCACAGCATCTCCATATTTCCTAGGTGCACACATACTATCTCCTTGTTGCATAATTTCATCATTTTCATCTTTCATTTAGCTTACATTTCTAGTTATAGGTCATTTTGCATATCACAACGTGTTTTCCAACATTTCCTTGTTCGAGCATTTTCTTGGTGGTGAACCCCTTAGAATTTAAATAACCCCCTCCTAGGTCCTTCCTAATTGAGAAATTGGCTCACCTTGTGAGGTTGTTAGTCAACCCAATTGGGACTCCTAGGACATTAGTGAATGGTTAAGTGGAAAAAGTGTGATATCTAAGAGGTATCCATTTTCCCATTCATCATTTTGGTGAACTTGGCATGATTCAAGTTAATATTTCAAAACTTACTTTGATGGCAATGATTTCCATCAAGTGATTGCATAGCTTATCCTTTTTCACCCTCTTTTCATGTAATAGTCATAGAATACTCTATTATCACTATTGCATGATCTTTCTCATCACCTACCTCGGCCCATTATTTTCTTGCACTCAGTGGGGACAAGAAGTATTTGGCCTTTTCCTAGTAAGGAATTTTTTGTTTTCCCTTAGGTTCATTATCTACCTTCCGCTTATAAAGATTGAGATTGGAAAGGAAGATGACTTGCTTTAGGTT
Organism: Sequoia sempervirens; assembly: GCA_007258455.2. Classification (NCBI taxonomy): domain Eukaryota; kingdom Viridiplantae; phylum Streptophyta; class Pinopsida; order Cupressales; family Cupressaceae; genus Sequoia; species Sequoia sempervirens. The sequence goes on along the minus strand of VDFB02256132.1, from coordinate 85,807,999 downwards.
GACTTTCCTATTCCGTACTAGTCTTTTGCATTTTATTTCTTCTTTTCTTGCATGTGCGTAATGTAATCCTCCATGATGTTCTGTTTGATGTTTTTGTCTCTATGTGTATTCCCCTATCTGTACCTTCATTCTTCTATATGTTGTATACTTTTTCCTTTTGATTAAGGGTATGTGCAGGATCATGATGGGTCAAAAAGTGGCAATATGATGGGTATTTGTAGGGTATGTGGTTCACGACCTTTTTTTTACCCAAAATTTATGAAATGAAAAGGGTTTTTAAAGGAGATTCTCAGATTTCCACCAATATAAATTATGATTTACTTTGAATTTAGTAAATAATTATTATTCATTTTCTATTTGAATTATGACTAAAGTCTTGATTGATAGGTTGATTGAAAAACATCTATAGTTTTTTAAACGTATCACATTTTTGGAATCTAGAAACATGCATCACATTCTATGCTTCGTACTATAGAATTAAAAAAAAAAATTGAATTTCATGATGTTTTGACCAAGTTATAGGTTAGACATACAATTTTTTATATTTTTAAAAAATTGTAATAAAAAAATCATAATTAATTATTTATTTGGAAAAAAATTACAAAAAAATATGCATCACATTCGTACATGAGTCCTCTAATTATGTCTAAAATATTATAAAAAAATATCATCATTTTATGGTGTTTAGGCTGGTCAGACAGACACCTACTTCTTATTTTTCCCCTGAAATTTAAGTACTACTGCATTGAAATTTCAAAATTTCACCAAATAGATTTAAAAAATAAAAAATAAACCTAGTAGTCTAGAAACTACATTCAATTTGCTACATATTCTATTCTTACATATTTTTGAAATAATATAGATTACTTATTCAAATTTTTACGTCAAGTTTCCTAACTCTGAATTTTTTGCCACTTAAGGGCCTGTTTTTTCCATGATGATCCTGCACATACCCTTGATCTTTTTTCATTTCCTTTCATTTTAATTTCTTTTGTTTTCCTTATGGGGATGACGCAAGGAATTGAGATATTCATGCCTCCTTGATGTTGACCAAAAATATTTTTCATTATCTTTTCTTTTCCTTTCATTTTCCTTTTCATTTGCCTTGTCTTTTCCTTTTGGGGATGACGCAAGGCATCGAGGCACCCTATGCCTCTTCCATGTTGACCCAAAAGGCTCTTTCTTTTTCTTTGTTTTCACTCTTTTTGTGTCATTCCTCTAGTTCTATGTGCATTTTGGGAATGATGAAAGTTCCAAGCTCTCTAATATCATTGTAGCAAAGAACATACTGACCCCAAATCCATATATCCCTTATGTGATTGGTGTTTTCATTTCGGAGGCAACCCCTTTCTTTTCCTTTTCTCTCGCATGATGCAACTTAACTCAAAAACATATGACTTGGCATAGGCCTTTCCAAGTTCGCTCTCATGTATTCCTTCTTGTTTGCATTTTCATTTTTCTACTTTAAAGTAGCTGCTCACAACATGGTGTTAGCAATTTCTTTAAAGTGGGGGCATACACTGGCATTATTTTGGCATTATTTCATTTGCATTTATTTTCCTTTTCATGTTCTTTGATGCGATTTTATTATTTCATGTGACATGTTTTCCTCTTTATGGTGATGCTAGGAGTAATGTCCTTCAAGAGTATGATCTATCTTAGCATATTATATTCCCCTTAGTGGTGATGTGATGCACTACATCCCTTAAGTGGTGAATATTTTATCCTTTGATTGGTCCTCTCTTGGAGACATTAGGAATGGCGTCCCCTAAGAGTAAGAACTCACATGAACTAAGAAAAATCCCTTTGAGAATCCTTCTTTCTTGTTGCATTTTTGTACCTTATTAAATTCATGGAGGTATGGCTTTAATATGGTCCCCTGGGGCTCACCAAGTGAACACCTAGCTTCACTAGCCCATGTGAGCATGCATTTGTGTACCTTATTAAAGCCATGGAAGTATGGCTTTAATATGGTCCCTTGGAGCTCACCTAGTGGACACCTAGCTTCACTAGCCCTTGTGAGCATGCATTTTGGTTGCATAGTGGATAGCGTGTTCCACTTGTAAAATTATTTTTGGACAAACAACCTAGTCTTGGTCAACCACGTTGGACAACCAGTCAAAGCTGATATGTTGTATTTTTTCCTTTCCTTTTTAATTTTCCTTTTTCTTGTCTTTGATGGTGTATGTTCTTGATCTGGTTATGGCTTCATATATCATCCGCAAGTGTGTTCCTTTGTGCTTATGTTGGTTTTGTCATAGGATCCTGATCCTAGGGGCTTGGCCACCATCTTGATTATTGTCATCCATTCTTTCTAGTTCATTTGTACATTTGAACCCCTCTTGATTGCATGGTTGGCTACTTTAGTGTGAGCTTGAAGCAAGTTCATCCTCTCACTAAAGTGGGGGCTAAATGTAGTTTAGTAAAATGCATACACTTGCATTTTCACACTTGTTTGGGCCCACCTTGCTTTATTTATGCTTCTTTATGGCGTAATTGGTCTTATTTTGTGTCCACAAGCCCTATGAATGGCATATTTTTCTAGTTAATCCGACATTCTCTAATGAATAAATGGTAATTTAATGACTCCATGAGTGTGTCCTTGATTTTTGGGTCGGGACTAAAATACCATCTAGGGCGTCTTTGACGCCCAAGGCTCTTGGGACCCTAATTTTTGCATGTATTGGGCCCCTTTTTAGTGTTTGTGCCTCAATTTTTTAGGACTTGGGACTAAGATGCCACCTAGGGCGTCTTAGTCATCCTTGAGTCATTTTTCAAGATTTAATTTCAAATTGAAACAATATTTAGCCTACTTTATCTAATGAATTCATATGTTGGCTTAGTGTGATAATTTTGGGATATTAAGCATAGATAAGTATAAATACAACGTTCCTTCATTCAGTTCAATCCAAGTCTTTTGTGAGAGATTTTATCATAGCATAATTGAGTTCACAAGAGCATTCAAGAGAAGATTCATCAAAAATTTGGAGCCATTTTCAGATTCAAGCATCATATCAAAGAGTTTTCTTGCATCATGTGTGTTGTTGTGCTAACATTTGTGATATAAGGTTTTGATTCAAGCAAAGAAATTCAAGTCCTATCTTTCAAGCATTGAATATCCATATCCATTGCAACCATTACACACAAGTTTGCAGAATTTACAAGGGTTTAGTGAGTTGTAGCATTGCATGTTGTTCATTCACCATGTCCTTCACTATTTCTATTCAATTTAAAGGTTTAATTATCAACAATGGGTTTGACCAAGGAAAACCCCCATTAACTAACAAACAACAAGTTTTTCCATCTTACATATTTGTGATTGCAGATCTAGGTCGAAGACTTAAGATCACTTAGAGTGCAAAGTTTCAAAAGTTGCAAAGTTGTCATCTTCATGAAAACTCACCTACATGCCATATTCAGAAGTTTCAGAACCTGAGATCAGAAGGCAAGCTAGTGCAAACCTCGAAGCTTAGGATCTTGTTTAGAGTTTGCAAAAAATTAGAATGGGACTAATACGCCATCTTGGGCATCTTAGTCCCCCCAGGCCTATTTTTCGAAGGTTTTCTAAGATCTAGTTTTGAGGTCAAAAGATTGTATTTTCCTCAAAAAATAATAGGGGACTAATATGCCATTGTAGGCATCTTAGTCCTCCACAACATATTTTGGTAGCTTCATCACATTTCCAAAATCCTCATAGCATATCTAGATTTCCCAGGTACACACATTCTATCTCCCTGTTGCATAATTTTATCATTTTCTTCTTTCATTTAGCTTACATTTCTAGTTATAGATCATTTTGTATATCACAACATGTTTTCCAAACTTTCCTTTTCTAAGCATTTGCTTGTTGGTGAACCCCTTAGAATTCAAAGAACCCATGCTAGGTCCTTCCTAATTAAGAAATTGACTCACCTTGTGAGGTTGTTAGTCAATCCAATTGGGACTCCTAAGAAATTAGTGAATCGTTGAGTAGAAAAAGAGTGATATCTAAGAGGTATCAATTTTCCCATTCGTCAGTGAGTCACAACATTGAGTTCATTCATCATTCCTTTCATGCTATTTCATTTCATTTCAAGGTTTAATTACCAAAATTGGGTCTGACAAAGGCCAACCCCCATTCACTAAAATAAAAAAAAATTCCATCTCTCTTGGTGTGTTGTAGATTTTCAGGTCATAGGTTGAGGAAAAGTTGAAGATCTCAAAAGTGAAAAATCAAAAAATTTCTTTTGTTGTCACATTTGTTGTGATCCCATGGAAACTTAGATCATGAATTTATTTGGGACTACTTGACTATGAAACCTGAAGGATTTGGAGGTGCAAACATAGAAGCAAAGGACCCAAAAATCAATTTTGGAAAGGTGAACAATGACCCATTTTTCTATACGCTAATGAGTCCCAAGACAGCTTCTGAAAATAGTATTTTATGATGGGTACATAACATTTTCCATTCCTATATTTTCCAAAAAAAATATTGTTTCTAATAGGCTTATGTTTCATCTATCATATTAAACCTTTACATTTCAAAAATGACTACATTTGGTACTTTTAATCTTTCTCCCAAAAACCATATTCAATATTTTTTATCATTATTTTTGTTAAAAGGACAATATAGCATTTTTGATGACATGTTTATAGTGATTTAGATTTCACAAATCTGAAAGGGAGTTATGTATTATCTTAGTGTTATGATTTAAATTTAAGACTTGGGTATTACATTGCATGATTAGGATCCTTAAGTACTTTTTATTTGTCTCTAAAAGTGTACTTCAGTCATATTTTCCCGGTTCACACACATAAAGGAAATTACAATATTTCTCAAGGAATTCACTTACCTAAGGGTTGAAAGTTGATTTTGATATGAGGGATCTCATTTCTTGAATGAAATAGAAAATAGGTAGGTTCATTACACCCCATTTTTTCCATTTCTATTTGTTTAGGTGAACCATTAATTTTTCTAACACCCTAAACACTATAATTATGTGTATGATATCCTACAAATAACAATTAGAAATACTACCTAACTGTTATAACAACTATGGGGGAAGTTTTTAGAGCATAAAAAATTGTGTACCTGGTCAAAAAGTTGTTATTTTTGAGCTACAAAGGACTCATTCACCTTCAGTGGTGAATGGGTCCTTTTAGGGTTTTAGAAAACTAATTTTAGGATCTTGTTCCTTGATGTATACACTCTCAAATTCCTTGTTATAATTTTTTTTAAGTCTATAGTTAATTTTGTAGCTTTAATTCCTTGATTTTGTACTTTGAATGACAATTTTTGCAACTTGACAACTTTGACAATCTTGTTCCAAACTTGTTCCACTTGATCTTCAACTTGTAAATCTGGTATCACACACTCAAGGGTAGAAAAACTTGCTGATTTTTAGTGAATGGGGTTTGTCTCAGTCAAAACCCTTGTAGGTAATCAAACCAAATGATGAAATGAAGAAATTGAAGCATGAAACATGAAAAATGTAAATGCTATCACCTTGGATGATGTCTTGTGAAACAAATCTGCAATCTAACATGTAGTTTCCATGAAGAATGTAGATCTTGGATCCTTGAATGTGATTTGAACAAAGGTTGCAATAGATCTCCAATGCTACATCCACTTCTTTAGCTCAACAACATGGATGCATAAACCATTGACATGATGAATTGATCTTGAATTGCTGCAATACACTTTTAAAATTTTCCTTGAAATGCCTTATGAATTCTCTTGTAATTCTCTAATGCTTGATAAATAGAATTCTTGAAGGCTTAAAATGAATTTCTAGGAGAAACAATGTGAATTAACCCCTTATTTATACTAAATTAGGAGATTAAGACCGAAATTCAAACAACTAAGGCTAACACCAGATATGCAAAGAAAAATCATTAAATTCCCACTAGAATGAAATTAAAAAAGGGGGGTCTCATTAAGGGAGGACCTATTTTCCACCTAGTGCGTCACTCAGTTTACCAAGACCTAACCCCGAGGGATTGAAAGAAGGGTTAGAAAAACCCATTCTAGATCAACTGAAAAAGGGGGGTCTTGTTAAGGGAGAACCCATTCGCCACCTAGGGAAAATGGGTCCTGGCACCATTTTCAAGGACCAAAATTTTCCCAATGAAATATTTTTTTAATTATATTAAAGTGTCAAGATAGATCTTCAGGAGGTGTCAAAATTAAGGCTCAAATTTGAATTAAAAGGGGTTAATTACTCCAATTACCCATAATTCATTAATGACCACCTAGATAAGTGTGAAAGTGCCTTATAACACTTTAAAACACTTGAATAAGGTACACATTATTTACATTTTATTAAAAATAGGCCCATTAGGCTTAATTAAGCAAATAAATCCTAGAAAAGTGTGAAAGTGTGCTACAACACTTTACAACACCCTTGCAAAGGATCAATTAAGGAATGTTTTAGTCAAATAAAGGTCTTATAATAGTATGAATGTGTACAAAACATTACAAAACCACTCCAAGACATTAGTAGTTCAGATTTAATATCAATTATCAAACCAACAGAAAAGGATTACTTTTTTCATTACTACATTTTTCCCCCACTTTAATGAGAGGATGGCCCCATGTGAAATTCACACTAAATTTGACATCCAAGATACTTAAGTATGCAGCAATAACAAAGATACATGATCATACCATGTCAAAGGCCAAGAAAAATAAACAAAAATAAAGGATCAAGCGCAACCATTTCAATGTGATGTGAGATGGGGTTTTTTTTCCATAACATATGCTACTCACTCTAGGGTAGTGGAACCTTAGTCTATCCACTAGTTGAGTTGTCTCAATGAAGTGGTTTAGTGAGAAATTCATTCCAGTGTATCGTCTTCTCACCATATAATGATAAAGTCATGCAAGTGTATCAGAATCCCATTATACTAACCATACCAAAGTTATCCTCCTGATAACTTCAATAAGGCACCACAATGTAAATGCTTTTGTAAATGATTAAAAAAATTGTTTTAAAGGAGATTTTTCTTTTTTTACATAAAGGTCTTCTTCTTAGGGAGCATTATGCTTAATGTCTCAGAGAGAGGACAATTCAAAAGTGTTAGATCATTACCCATGGGATGCCTCATTGGTATCATGCCATGTCACTAGATTGTACACTCTTGGACGACATCCAACCCAATGACACCACAAATACATAAGGTATCTATGGATTTGGGGTCAGTATCTCTATGCTAAAATGTTTTCATAGAGCATGGAACTATCATCATTCCCCAAATACTCATAGAACTAGAAGAATGACACAAAGAGAGTGAAAAACAAAGAAAAATCATTTCGGGTCAACATGGAACAGACATGAATGTCTCAATGCCTTGTGTCATCCACAAAAGGAAAACACAAGACTAATATAAAATGAGAAAGAAAAATCTTTTGGGTGAACATAGAAGAGAGATAAATGTCTCGACACCTTGCATCATCCCCACAAGGAAAACAAAAAACCAATGAAAAATGATCACATGTCATAGAGAAGAATGAAGGTACATATAAGATAATGCACAAAGAGAGAATGATACATCAAACGAAACATCATGGGGGATCACATTACACACATGCAATCGTAAAGAAAAATAAAACACTAGTAAGGCACAGGAAAGTCAACCTAAAGTAGGTTGTCTGCCTCCCAATCTCAATCAATATAAACAAATGGTGGGAAAATAGCCAAAGGGATGACATCAACTGTCAAACTAGAACATGCAACAAGTTCAAAACTCTTTTTAGGAGATTTTAAGCTCATAGAAGAAGAAAACAATGTATTCAACTCATCATGCAATTGTTCATCATTTTTTACAATATTAATGTCATTGTTTAAATTAATCACAATAGGAGGTCGAATAACAATGTCCATGAAGTATTCTTGTGTATGTTGGGGTGAGGGTTGAGACTCATCATACATTGCTTCGGGTAGGTTCAGATTTTGATTTTCTATGTTTTTGTTGTTTTCTTTAGTTTGTAATCTACGAGCAATAGCATGAAATCTACATTTATGCTCTCGAGCACTTCGATTTTGTTTCAATTTATTGTCAATTTGTTTTTGTGTAAGAATGGGTTTGTCAATGATAGGTTCCTTCTCTTCCTTGGGAAGATTAGAAGAAAAATAATAGGTTGTTCAACTACTTTCTCCTTGAATTTGTAAACTTGTTTGACTCTAGGAGGGACAATGGTATTGCTTGTATTATCTTGTGGTCTTTGTGGAAAATTGTAGGAGGTTGTTCTATAGATTGTTCTTGTATGGTCGGAAGTTTTTTTGGTTCAATCATTGTCTCATCAAGGATGGTTGATTCAGCTATAGGTTAAGGCATGTTGTCAAGGGATAGTTCTACTATTTTATTTTCCTTGAATTTTTTATATGATTTGAAAAGACATCTTCATGAGGCTTGATAGGTTCCATAGGCTCAGGCCAAAAGTAATCTAGTGAAAAATTCCCTTTCACTGAGGTACGATTAAATTCACTATGATGCACAGTGAAGATGTCATTTCCAAATGGAAACTTTAGACATTTATGCACAATTGAAGGAACGACATTCATGGAGTGAATCCATGGATAGCCTAGCTTCACATGAAATTGGTCTGATTGTGGGATAATGGAGAATGAGACTGTTAATGTTTTTGGTCCCACCTTTAAAGTGTTGAGAAGTTGTTGAGGTGATTTAGCATTGTTGTCATTGATGTCAAAACCTGGGATCCAGACAGTTTTGATTCAGATGATATATATAAATGATCTATCCTATTGAGTGCTATGATGTTACATGGTATGGATGTTATCTTTGATTTGGATGTGACAATACTTCTTTTTGGGACATCCGTTGAAGTTAGTTAATGCAGAATAATGAAGAATAGTCTTTTGATGTTGGTTGTTGTGCTCAAATCTTAGTTTGGGTAACCTTGCTATCCGGACATTCATGAAGCATGTTACAAGTTTTGGTATGTCTAACTATGTTTATCCGGTTGATACTGAAATTGATGCTAATCAAGATTTGGTTTTGCTTATGACATTCCCATCAACTCCAAAATATATTTCATGTAATTCAAAGTTTTCTATGTTTTGATAATTATGTTATATGATGAACCTATCTTATGTACGACCTTTTTATGGGTCCCTTGGTAATGTGGTAAGAACATATTTTATGTGCAACCTATCTTTTGGGTCTAGTTCTAGCATGCCAAGTCTTACTGGATATTTCAAGGTTTTTCTTCAAGCCAACATGTTTTGTGGTGATCTAATTCAAATTGTGTCTGGATGACTTAGGAGATTATGAATACATTGTGTCTGGCCGACATAGAATTTTATGAAGGAAGGGAATAGTATAAGTAAAAGGGGTTTTTGTTCGATGAAGTAAGAAGTGTGTTTTATTGTGTGTGCGAGTAGATAAAATGGTGCGAAGGATTATGGGATAAGAAATCTCAAGGCAAGTGTCAGGCAGAAGTAATCATCTTTGTAGAGGTTTTGCAAGGAAAGTGTATAGAAGATTCTTAATCGGATCTATAGCAGACAGATATTGTGCTCTTAACCAAAATTGAATTCATGCATATGTAGATGCAGCTTCATCAGTTCATTTTTGTCAGTGAAACTATTTTGTAATCATATATTTCTATATTAATCAGGTATTGATACTACTAGATTTGACACCATTTTTTGACGGGCGTTCGTCGGTCGTTCGACAAATCTCTGTCGGAAGAGCGACGCAATGGCGAAAATCTTTCCATCGCTATTTTTTTGTCACAAGGCCGACGAAAAATTAAATGTCGAAATAACGGTGAAGAATCATCGGTCGGCAACATCGTGAAATACCTCGGGATTTTGTCAGAATATCGACGAAACCTTTGTTTATCCACCGACAAATTACACCAAAAGTTCATCGTCGGTTCGATGAAATGGGCAAGCAGTAGCGTGGAAACAACATGGAACGTTCATCGAAATAGCGACGAAATACTAAAGTAGTAGCTTCGAAAGAACACCACAAGTTCGTCGAATGTGTGACGAAATACTAAAGTAGTAGCGTCGAAAGAACACCAAAAGTTCATCGAATTTGCGATGAAATAGGCAAGTAGTACCATCGGCTGCGCACCAAAAGTTTGTCGAAAGTGCGATGAAATTAGCTAGAAGCAGCGTCGAAACAACGCGAAAAGTTCATCTAATTTGCGATGAAATTAGCAAGGAGTAGCGTCGGAATAACACTCAAAGTTTGTCGAAAGTGCGACGAAATTGGGAGGGAGTAGTGTGGTAGCAATGCCGAAATATCGTCGGAAGGGCGACGAAATGTGTAGGGAGTTACGACGAAATCATCGTCGCAGCTATAGAAACATCGTCGAGCCTTTCTGTTGATTCATCAGTGGTTATCGTCGAAATTGTGACGAAGAAGCAAAATTTAAAAATAAAAATAAAATTATATATTCGTGGAAATGTACCATTGCGGAGATTGACGATTAATCATACATACAAACTGCATATTGGTTTGATGCTTCAAACGATGCATTTCTTATATTGAAAAGTGCATTACCTTATTGAGCTTCTCTTTGTTTTGAGTATAGTTTAATATTCTCTACTTAACAAGGCCAACCACGTGACGGTGGAAGCTCATTTGGCCCCCCCCCCCCCTCACATCACTCTCAATTCCCCATACCCAATCATATAACATTAATCATTGATTCATCCATTAATAACATATAACATTCATTCATTAACATATAAAAATTCATTAATAACATATTCACATCTTCATTCATTAACGATAATAAATCATTTTTAGTTTTTACATATTATCAAAAATATGGTTGTCATGATATGATTACACCACTTTTTGTTTCTTGTTTCTTTTTGAAA
>VDFB02256132.1:85707457-85797061 GCA_007258455.2 Sequoia sempervirens | reverse complement strand
AAAAAAACCATGAGACCATGGCTTGTTGCTTACTATTATGCTTTGATATATTTTTTCCAAGCATCCATAGATTTTTGAAAGCACCTATTTTTGGGCTTTTAATACCATAGCAACAAGGCAATCAACTGTTGATAAAATGCTTTGGTAGACATGTATGAAAAATCACATTAGCATAGACCAAGGCGGTGAACAACGAAAAAAATGTCTCAAAGAAATGTAGTCTCATGGTGATGGAATGCCATGACGAATGCCTTGACAAGTAAATTGCTATGGATTGTCATGGCATTCCATCACCGTGAAACTGCATTTATTTTAGGCATTTTTTCAAACAATTTGTTGGTGGTTTTTTATGCTATTACCCAGGTTTGTCTCCTAATCTACCTATGGAATTGCCAATTCCAATCAAGGGTAGCTCGAAGGACCTGGACCAACTGACTATAAGGATATTAAAATAACCTCCTACACTTCGGGTTCTGCAAGACCCAGGAGGGTGATCCCTATAATGTGTTTATGATCTCTGCACCAAACTCATAAACAATCATTAACAAAATTATAGATAATCCCACAAATGGCTCAACAAATAGGATATCACTAAAATGAATTGGCCTTTCACCAGTAATGTTAGCTACCTAGAGCATGAGATAATTACAACATTATTCTATATCTTATGATAGTCATTTAATTTGCAAATTTGGTGGCAAGCCCTAAGCAAAAACATACAGACACAAAGATTTACAAACTTGTACGATTTAGATCAGTGCCATATACCATTGGGGAGTCAAACTCATAAACAGTCACAATTCGACAACAGATTTAAATACTCAGCATATAGGATCCTTGACAATGTTGCATTACAACATTATCAATTTATGCCCCAACCCGATACTTCTTATTTAATCCTTTTACAAACATACCCATCCATGATTTCATCCAAGAATTTTAATTAATTCTTTGAATTAAAGCCAAGACAGAAAACACACACATCGAGATGATGAGATGAACATCATAATCCTTGATTATTTTATTCAAAACATGATATGTTTGTACAAAGGAGAGACTCAAACTCAAGATATATCATCTTAGCTTGAAATGTTGGTACTGTTATAAAACATGCGGTCTTCATAAGTTTAAAACCCTTTACAAAATAACCCAAACCTAAATTGCCATAGTATTCACAAAAGTTCTTACAATTTCTTGCTCTGCAACTTTACTAGACTCGACTACAAAAATAATCTAACTTGCCAGCCCTAATTTCTAATTTTGGCCTTGAAATCCTTCTTATAGAAAACGAAGGAGCAACAAGCATCGGGCCAGAAATTACACATGTCATTGATCAATTGGACTGCTACATCCCATTTCAAAACTGAAAACACAACCACCAAACCCCGGAGCATCTTTCTATTGATTCCACTCATTGCAAAATAACCATAGCATCTGTTACTCCTCGAAAACTGCACCCAAAACCGCCATGGAGCAAAACCAAAATTCAGTTATACATAATTGTTGAGCTGTCAGTTACTGGTACTCTACACCACTTCACTCCTCCTCAGTTAAGTACTTGTCAACCCAACTCTGATATTCCTCATCTGTCGGCCAATTAAAATCCATCACCTCCTTCATCTTGGTACTGTAAGGTGTGAACTTCACTGCAACCTGGTTGGCCTCCCTTTCAAATGACTCCAAAAACATGCTAGTATTAATTATTTTATCCATGCTATTTACCAGCAAGTCATGATTTGAATCATCACAAATTAATTTAATTTGTTCATTAATAACTTCCTCTGCCTTTTCTTGCCATTGCTGCAATGTCTGAATATTTCCACTTGTATCCATTATATCTGGCAGGAAAGTGTCATCCCAATCATCAAAATTCTTTATTAATTCCCTAATTTTCTTACACAGATCATTAGGCAAGGCCTAGAATCCCTTCAATGATTTCAGAAAAATTTGAGTAGGCTTTAATGATTGGGGCCTATTATTCACATCAAACCTAGAAGCCTTAAACATAATGTCTAAATCAGTGGCCCTAGGGATCCATTTTTCAATCAGGGCAGAATCACCTCCTTGTCTCTGTTAATATTTTGAATTCCCTCCAAGAATAAAGAATACAAAGAATGTACAACTGGCAGCTTAGAATCAACCTTTTCATTTAAATGCCTTATAACGGTGTCTACCACCTCATTGTGCTTGGCCATAGCATTATCCTCACTCGCCCTTAGGGCAGCCTATAATTCTGTAACTTTGTTTATCATCTACTCTTGGTAGGATCTGTAGAAAGCTCAACCTCTTCTTCAACTAGCCCTAGTGCAGGGCTATCAACAGGTGTCTGAATTGGGAATCCATGAATAGAAATGATTGGAACAAAAGGGGGTAATGACCTTAAAGTAGTAGGTATTACTCTAGCAGCAGGGGCACTGGAAGATTCTCCCACCTGCCCATATCTCAGCCTATCTACTTCAGATTGCAACTCAACATTTCTTTTCTATATCCTACTATACTCCCCAATCATTGTGTTATATTTCTCCATCAAGCTTTTCTTCTCAGCCTCATCTCTTTCAGCTATTTTCTGGGACAATTTGGCCACATTCAATGTTAAGCTTGTGGCCTCTGTTGTTAAGGTTTCAGAGACTCTCTTGATGATGAGCCCACCCCTTAAATTTGGACTAAGATCAACTACATTTGGTTTTCTTCCCTGAGGTGCTAAAGCCCATATCGCCAAAGTTTCATACACCTCACTAAAGCTAGACTCTTGTAGTGCTGCCTTGACTTCCTCCTCAATGCCTTGCATAGGATGCTTTGATTGCATGATAGCATTAAAAGCTATAGCATCAGCAAGTCCCATTCAGGGAGAAGTAGGACACTAGCTTGAGACACAATTTTCCTTAATCAGGGGTGAGGTTCTTGAACTACTCTATTAGCTCAGTTTTGACGTCATCATCATTTTCCTGATCAGACCTGTCAGGCCTTGTTTCTCTTCTTTCCTTGCATTTTTCTTGATATTCCTGAAGTTTCAACCTCCAGACCAATTGCAAGAACACAAGAGTCTTCACAAAGGCATCATCATCCAGGAATGCCTTGCAGGCTACCATCCTTGCATCCTGAACATTCTGTCCTTTCATATCTATATCAGTCAGAACCAATTGTGCTGACTTAGGAGGTGAAGGGGTCCCAACTTGCATGTCTTGATTGGTGACAATTATTTCATCCACCGAAGTGTCTTGTGGTTCCTCAATTCTTTTCCTCTTAGGGCTTGGCTCTAGTGGCAGCTCCATAGGGTCATCTCGAGGTGGTGAATCAAGATCCACAATCTTTATTCCTCTAGGCTTTCTAATCCCTTGGCCAGATTGTGATGAGGCTTTCATTATTTGTTTACCTTTTCTGTCTCCAACCTCTTCATCACTACTATTATCTCTTTTTCTTCTGTATAAGGGCCTATCAATTGGTGGTTGACAAATTGGCCTTTCTTCCATAGGCCTCACCTCCAATCCCTGGATTTTCAAATCTACCTCCAAGTTTATCTTCTTGGTTCTCAGGGTGCTCATGATTTCTCTAAAATTACTCATCAGGAAATCAATTATTTTGTGAAATGGAGTGAACTCCATTAATGGATCATACTTCGGATCCAACTTATGCACTAGGGCCAACAATTTCTCATAGGCAATCTATTTTTCTTTATTCAATTCTTTCCTACCCAAATCAAAATCATTCCTAATCAAATCTTCAGTAAAGTTGAAAACATGGGAAAATTTTCCACCCTTGATTCTTTTTCTAAACAGAGCAAAGAATCCCTCAGGATCATGCTGCCTTACGGATACATTCTTCAAATGGTAATCATCAAAAAATTGATCAAAATGAACCCATCCACCCTTGGAAAATACAAAATATGAGACAATAGTATAATCAGGGAACAAAGTCCCTTTTCCTCTTCCTGTCAGGTTATCTTCATGGATGCATCCCAGCTGCCACAAAACCTCTACAAATCCCATTCTTGATGGTACATTGTATGGAAGAATATGGGGGGTTCCTTGGAAACCATAAACCCTTAAGATAGTGCTTACAGGGTATGGAATGATGTCACCCCAATTATGACATACTTTTAACTCAGGCCTTCTTGCTTTGGGTCGAGGAAATCATGCAAATCCTCAGTGAATTCTTGGCATATTTACCATTAGTCTAGCCCTGAGCCTAGAAGCAAAGCAGTTGTCAAACTGCACATAGCTAGCATCCCTCTTGTTGTAAGACATATCTGCACTCCAGGCCTGTACTGGTAGCCTTTCTCCATTTACCTCTTGCCTCAATTCCATCTTCTCTGAGAAGAAGCCGACATTCTCAAACAAGAACATATGCATTAACAAAGAGTACCAAAAGAAAGGAACACTAGTTTCCCCCATAAATAAGTTCAATAAACCCTCATGCATTCTTTCAGCAAGGAAATAAGCATAATCATATACTATAGAGAAATTGGGATGCTGAATCTGAGCCCCCATAAACATATAGGAAATCGGTATCACAGTATTAGGACTGAAACCTAAAATTTGGCAAAGTGAGTAGAAGGTTGTCAAGAAATGATCAGCAAAACAATTTAACCTGAAAGTTTCCTGATCAGTCGCGCTGATATGAATCATGGAACTGCCCGCCCTGGCTAGATGAGGAGGAAGCAATTTTGATCTGAAAAAAGGTTGAATCTTGGCATACTCTTGTTTCATCTCCTCAAAGTCAATCTGGACCAAGAATGAGCCATTTTCACTCAAATCAAAAACCCTCCAAATTATATTTGCATTTACATTCAGTAAAACCTCACCATCATTATCCCTTATAACCCTTGTGACAGGATCATATCTCACAGCCACTGCTAGGAGGAGGTCAACATCAAGGAACACATTCGGTACTACAAGCTTTCTCATATCATACCTCCAACCATTTGAAAAAGGATGAGGTGCATTTCGCTGGCCATACCATCTTCTAAACAATTCTAAACCCACCATTGGTACCCTAGCATCTGCAATGTTGTAGGTTCTATATCTCAACCCTTCACCTAAGGCTATCCCTCTCATCAAAACCAAACCCCTCTTCTTATCGTTTGTTGACAGGGGAAATTAGTCAAGGAAACCATCATATAGATTCCTCTGCATGTAGTCAATATGGCCAGAATGTTGTTTTGTTGGCACCATTTTAAACAACTAGGGCTTCTCGGAAAATCAAATTATGAACAGACTAGTGCTACTCAAAATGAAAACACAGTAGAATTTGCAATTTCCCACAATTCAAGAGAAATAGTAACCCTGAAATCTTAATTCAGAAAAACCCTGATCAACACAGCAAAGCTTTTCACAAGAAACACATTTGGACAGAACAGTGATGAAGAAAATAACTCACGCAAATTCGCGTTCTGCAGAAAATCAAACTCTTACTGAAATTACTTTTGAAAGCTTTATCTCTGGCTCTAGACTGCTTCGAAGATGCTTGAATGCCTTAGTGGTGAAAGTAGTCTACAATTAAACACTTGAACTTTATGAAAATTGTCGATAGACATCTCATTCGCCATTAAAGCCTACTTGCATACAACGCCAACGCTTTCAATTGTATTTGATGTAGATTTAAATCTCTGCCGTTGATCTCTTGTTTCAGTCAGATCATCAAACGGTCCTCCTTAAAAATGCTGAAAATGCCTTCCACATCATCCCCAGGGCCCACCATTATATGTAGCACCAGAAAGATACACGTGGCGCTCACCCGCGATATCACGATAGCGGGCAACCGTTGATCTCTTCATCGGTGACCACGATCAAGTAAAACAAGGGACAGTCTTAAGGCTTATTCACTGAGTAGCTTTTTCATTAAGATTAAAACATCACCGTTGATTATAAACACGTGCACCGCTCAGGCGATTTAGTAATCCACTTGATAACACACTAAAGTCTGATGCATTTATTAAATCATTTTATTTGCTTTTCGGACATCAGTAACTTGGGACACGTGGTGATCGCTTGCGAGATCGCGATGGCTCAAGTTGGGATCGCGATATGGCGGGGAGCGGTCAGGATGTATCTGCGAGGAGATCAACAACCATCAAATAACCCCTGCAAAACATTAAACATTACTTAGGAGGAAAAACCCGAGGAAGGGGATGCGGCTTAGGGAAACAACTGTCGATGACATAAGGTTGTTTTAAAAACATAAGGCACAAACCCGACTTAGAATTTGGTAAATAAAAGGAGGCCAACAATTAAATATTTATAATTTGATTAAAAGGGGCCAGGCCTTAGACAAGTTAATGAGACATAGGTTGTTTTCTTTTTTAAAAACCTTCTCCAAAAAGTAACGATAGAACAGACCCATACCAAAGACAGAAAACCAAGGGTTTATGAAAGCAAAGTAATAACTCCAGCCCTAGGCACCACTCGGATAAACAAGACCAACCAATAATAAAAGAAATCCCGGATGTAAATTTGAGGCTCCATCATAATTCACTACCTTGTCTATGTTATTGCTTACTATTATTCTTTGGTAGATTTTTTCCAAGCATCCATAGCTTGTTCGAAAGCACCTGTTTGAGGTTATTACTTTTTAGCCATAGCATGAAGGCGTTGAACTGTTTAATAAAATGCTTTGGTAGACATGTATGAAAAATGTGGTAGAATAGAAAAGGGAGTGAACTATTTGAAAAAATGCTTCAAAAAAATGTGGTCTCATGGTGATGGAATGCTAAAGAATGCCATGACAAGCAAATTTCTATGGATTGTCATGGCATTCCATCACCATGAGACATTTTGAGATTTTTTAAAACACTTCTCACCGCCCATTCCGCGCTATTGCTTACTATTATGCTTTGATAGATTTTTTCCAAGCATCCATAGCTTGTTTAAAAGCACATGTTTTAGACTTTTTAGCCATAGCAAAGAAGGCAATGAACTGCTTGATAAAATGCTTTGGTAGACATGTATGAAAAATGCAATAGCATATGACACAAGGCAGTGAACTACTTGAAAATGTCTCAAAGAAATGTAGTCTCATGGTGATGGAATGCCATGACAAGCAAATTGCTATGGATTGTCATGGCATTCCATCACCGCGAGACTGCATTTCTTTTAGGAATTTTTCCAAACAATTCAATGCCTTGTCTATGTTATTGCTTACTATTATGCTTTGGTAGATTTTTTCCAAGCATCCATAGCATGTTCGAAAGCACCTATTTGAGGTTTTTACTTTTTAGCCATAGCAGCATGAAAAATGTGGTAGCATAGAAAAGGTAGTGAACTATTTGAAAAAATGCTTCAAAAAAATGTGGTCTCATGGTGATGGAATGCCATAACGAATGCCATGACAAGCAATTGTTATGGATCATGGCATTCCATCACCATGGTGACCATTTTGAGGCATTTTGAAACGCTTCACTGCCTTGTCTATGCTATTTCTTACTATTATGTTTTGATAGATTTTTCCAAGCATCCATATATAGCTTGTTTGAAAGCACCTATTTTAGGCTTTTAGCCATAGCAGCAAGGAAGTGAATCGCTTGATAAAATGCTTTGGTAGACATGTATGAAAATGTGGTAGCATAGACAACCTGCCACCATCCTCGATATTTATGTAGTTGTAGTATGTTTTGTGCAATGTAATCAGCGATATGAATATAACCAACAAATATCTATTTCTATAATTCATGGATTGAACTTCAGATATATATATGTTGTCAATGTCTCAGATGCTATATGGAAATGCCATTAATTTTTTTTAAAAAAGTAGTATGTTATGTGTGATACTATCAAAAATGTAATTATATACTGATTACTCTTTCTTTTTACATAATCTAACATATTCCAAACTTTTCATAGGCTGCCCGACACATCGAAGGCAACAAAGGCAAGACTAGAAAAGCACGGGCAACACAAACTTGGCTCTGGTGGTTATATGAAATTAGCCACATGAATTGTAAGTATCAATAAATGAAATATTGCATCCAAATTATAATAAATTGAAAACAATTTTGTTTTATCACACCATGAAGCAAAATTCATGATCTTCTCAAGTAGAAAACAGGGCTCAATTCAACAGAAGTTCCCAATGAAGAGACCTCGAAGATTGCCTTCCAAAGAAAAGCTATGGAGCCGTGGGTCAACACCTAAGAGTCTTGACTGAAACACAATCTTCCATTGCATTCAACACTTAGGTAAATAAACTCAATAAAAGTTTATTAAAAAATCAATAATTTTTGTGCAATCCATTCAATATTAATTTACATGCCTATTTGTTTTGGGAAACATTCAAGCAATGATGGCATAACGACATGACATTGGAATGCAAACCGGGGAGGGTGGAGGAACATGTGGATGAAGGTCAGGGACCCGGAGAAGGAATGGATGGATCAACATGTTGGATGATCAAATAGAGTAGATCGTGACTATGATGTGGCCCCACTGCAAAAGAGAGACCACTCTAAAGTTCTTTAAAACATATTTAATTGCAATTGGTGTATTAATTAATGTAACCTTCATGTTTCAACTTAGAGCATGTAGACCATGATCAACATGTTGAGCATGATCAGGCTAGAGAAGATTAGGAACATGATGTGGCCCCATCCTGCAAAGAGGACCACCCCATGTTCTTTAAACATATTTAATTTCAATTGGTGTATTAATTAATCTAACCTTCGTGTTTCAACCGCAACTGTGATTTAGAGCGTGTTCAACATGTTGAGCATGAGTCTATAACAAAAGTTTAGGAACATGATGGACCCATCGTAAAGAGAACCACTCTCTAGTTCTCTCCTTCTTTTCATTAATCAAATACTTGTAACAATAATAATAAAACATATCAGCTTTAACATTTCTTTTCTTATTGTGGCAGATCCCCTTGAAGCGCCCACGCCATGAGCGCATGACTACGCCAAGTATTAATAAGATCACAAGCGTGAACAACTAAAGGGGGACATATATTGATTTAGAAAACGATACTCCACTTCAACTTTATGTAGCTTTAAAAAAGAAACAAAAAAAAAGTGATTGTAATCATATCATGACAACCATATTTTTGATAATATGTAAAAACTCAAAAGAATGATTATTATATGTTAATGAATGAATGTGAATATGTTAATTAATGAATGTTATATGTTAATGAATGAATTTTATATGTTATTAATGGATGAATGAATGAATGTTATATGTTATTAATGGATGAATCAATGATTAATGTTATATGATTGGGTATGGGGAATTGAGAGTGATGTGAGGGGGGGGAAAATGAGCTTCCACCGTCACGTGGTTGGCCTTATTAAGTAGAGAATATTAAACTATACTCAAAAAAAAGAGAACCCCAATAAGGTAATGCACTTTTCAATATAAGAAATGCATCGTTTGAAGCATCAAACCAATATGCAGTCTGTATGTATGATCATTCGTCAGTCTCCGCAATGGTACATTTCCACGAATATATATATATATATTTAAATTTTGCTTCTTCATCACAATTTCAACGATAACCACCGATGAATCAACAGAAAGGCTTGACAAAGTTGCTATAGCTACGATGACGATTTTGTCGTAACTCCCTACCCATTTTGTCGCCCTTCCGAAGATATTTCGGCATTCCTACCACGCTACTCCCTACCCATTTCATTGCACTTTCGATGAACTTTTGGTGTTCTTCCGACGCTACTCCTGGCTAATTTCATCGCAAAGTCGATGAGATTTTCGCGTTGTTTTGACACTACTACTTGCCCATTTCGTCGCACTTTCGACAAACTTTGGTGTTCTTCCGACGCTACTCCTTGCTAATTTCGTCGCAAAGTCAACAAACTTTGGGTGTTGTTCCAATGCTACTACTTGCCTATTTCATCGCACATTCGACGAACTTTTGGTGTTCTTTCGACACTACTACTTTTGTATTTCATCGTTATTTCGATGGACATCCTTTGTTGTTTCCACGCTACTACTTGCCCATTTCATCGAATTGACGACAAACTTCTGGTGTAATTCATCAGTGGATAAACAAAGTTTTTGTCGATATTCTGACAAAATCCCAAGGTATTTCATGATGTCGTTGACCGGTGATTCTTCGTCGTTATTTTGACGTTTAATTTGTCATCAGCCTTGCGACGAAAAAATGACGACGGAAAGATTTTCGCCATTTCATCGCTCTTCCGACAGAGATTTGTCGAACAACCGATGAATGCCCGTCGGAAAATGGTGTCAAATCCAGTAGTGCATAAATTTCTCCCAACCTATTAATCAATATATAGAAACTTGGTACTAAACCTAGGTTAGTTCAACCCCCTACCGACCCCATAAGAAAATAATTGAATGAAATTATAGAGACTACTAATGTTCAAAAGGATATTATGAAATGGCTCTTGGGTCAGGTGGTCTTGGCTAAAGAAAGAATTCAAATTTTGGAAGGCAACGTTCTAGAACAATAGGTCATATTGCCTAGGGAGGTGGAGAATAAGACGCATTGGGATACGATTGCTTCTTTGGCCAAGTCATTTGAGAGGTGGGAAAGGTGGGGAAAAGAGATGGATGATCTTCATGCCATCATTGGTACTGAGGAAGAAAAGAAGAATTTACTAACTGAGATTGATGCCATCCACTAGAACCAAGAGAAGACCATACAATGCCTATGGGTTGTCACCGACTATAGCAAAGAAACCATGAGGAATACTACCCTCACCCATCAGGTTTTCTAGGATGAATTAAGGAAGAGTGATAGGAAGCAACTTGTGGAAGGAGTGGATGATGGTCTCACATAGAAGAATAAGGGAAAGAAGGTGGACACTTCACAGATAACCATGCCATTGAACAAGGGCCTATGACTTTCAAAAAGAAGCTCTAGTTCCTATCTCAAGAATGGAATGTGATCACTGGTCTCAAGTTATTGGGATACCTATAGGTGTTTGGTGGTTTTGTAATGGTCCTAGATTTGTGGGTTTTTTTTTTTTATCTTCTTGCTAGTTGATCTATTTAAGCTTTAGTTTTAGTTTACTCTTTTGGTTTTCTCTTTGCCCATGATTTGGTCTACCTCTATAGTTATTTTATAATGGGTACTAGCCCTTCCAGTTTTAATCCAATCAAAACATTGCATTGTCTAACTCTAATTAAAATTATCAATTTCATCATTTCTAACTAAATCATTCTCCCTTATCTTCGTCTAGGATTATATTCTAGTGATCAATTCTATTGCATCCTTATATGAAGAGGAAATATTCTCCTCTATTTTTTCTATAATGTAAGAGGTTAACCCTAAAATAAAACACTCAATTAATTTATTTTATGTCAAGGTTTCTTAAAGGATTCAAACCACACTTTTAAATCATTGTTCATAATATTTTACTAATTCCTCCTTAGTTTTTGTCAACTTCCACATTTTATTTATATTTTTTTCATACATTAGGTTAATGGAAATGGATTAAGGATCCTTGATGTGGTGTGTCTAATGCTAGAAGAAAAAATAACAAAGGAAATAAGATGGAAGACATTCAAGGTTTAGAGATTGGTTCTACCACATGCCCTATACCTTTTGGTATGATGGTATGAGTAATTCTACAAGTATGGGTTCCACAAGGAGAAAGGGAGATGGGAAGTGGGCTGAGGTAAATGATTATATAAATATTAAAATATTAATAGTTTGAGACAAAGGTAAAATGAATCCTCAAACTAGGAATTAAGGATGGTGAATACTCAATGTTAAAGGAGTGAAAGCATAGAAAAATACAAGTGGCGAATAATTAAGGTTCTTGGATTAGTCTTATAGCTTAAGAATTGCATGACTACATGGAAACCTAAAATGATAGGGCCAAAGGAAAAGGCCAAGTAGAGAGTGGAATCATTGGTAAAGCCATGATAAAGTACCTAGGTAATGAGAAGTCTATAAGAAAAATAATCAAAGGTCTCAAACAAAAATGTAAATATTGGGTTTCAAGAAATGGAGGAAAGAATACTAGCAAGATGAAACCTATAAACCCAATACATGCTAGTAATAGACACAATCAGCCCTAAAACTTAGAAATTTCTATAGTTTAAGATATTTAGGCATGTGACAAGTATAAGAAAAGACAAAACACTACAAAAAGATTTTTTTTTAATAAGGTGGTTTATTGAAGGAATTCATATATTTGTTATAGATGGTGGCCAAAACATGGTTCTATTAAGAAAGGAAACATTTGAATCAAATAAATTTTCACTTACTAATATAGACCCCAACATCACCTAGAAAGGAGCAAGACAAAGATATCACATAACAACTATAGGGACAATTTCTTTTATCAAATATCAATGAGGTATTCTATAAACAACAAAATCAAGAATAAAAATAATTAGAATCACATTAGATTCATTTTAGTAAGAATGATATGCAAGGTAAAGACTCAAAAGTATAAACATGAACAAAGGGTTTCTCATTTTTTATTTAAAATTAGATATACTATTGCGAGGCATAAAGAAGTGGAAACTTTATTAGAGACTATTCATAAAAAAATGAGGATAAGAAAACCAATAGAGGAACCCATATATTAAGGTTTATCATGATTAAATCTTTTCAAAATAACTTCATACAAGAAATTAATCTTCATGAATTAACAAGGCCTTGGACTAATCCATGGATAAATTTGTATGCAAGTGAGTTCATTTCGTCCTCATGAAATCAACTAAACTAATAATTAGATGTAGGAATTGCAAAAATCTTAGAGATAACTTTCATTGCAATGTAACAAATAACATATACTCGAAGGTTCATAATAAGTCTAATAATTGTTCTAAGGGGAATGTATAAAACCAAAAGTAATTGACAATTTTTTACTATGGTGGCAATGAAATAATCTTTTTCCCTCCCTTTCCACACCATGAAGTACCTTGCATCTCAAAAATGTCTTGTTGCCTTCATCTCTGAAGCCAATTTCTTCAACTTTACATAGATTTATTGTGACCTAGTACATAAGAAGCACATATCATTTGATGGCCTCAATCCAACTACATTTGGGGAGCTTTTTAATTTCTTTACTTTCCTCAACATCCTTAGCATTTTCTCACATGACCTTCCCACTTTTGCATATATATTTGAGAGAATAACATTAGTCACATCTTTTTTAAGATCCAAATAAAACAATAACATTTCTATAAATACCTCCAATCCTATATTCATATGGGATTTGTAGGCAACAAAAAAATAGATCCACACATCCACCCCATGTATAACTAGAATCTTGATGATGAATTTAATTATTTCCTTGAGATCTATGTCAACATTAGCAATTAGGTCAAGCACACACAATGATCAATTGTAGGTGTTAATAAAGATTACCCATGTGATTGAAGTATGTACAACTCACATTCACTAAACCTGCATGGCTGCATGCATAGGATATGTTCCAAAGTGCTTCATTAACTAAAACATTTTAAAAGCATCCTCACAAAATCCATTTTGTGCATATCCCACAAACATTGCATTCCCTAAGACTATGTTTCTTTGAGGGATTTTTTTCAAACAATTACGAACCTTGTTTATGATTCCACATTTTCCATATTTGTCTACTAGAGAATTTCCAATGATAATATCTAGAAAAAATCCCCCTTCCATTAAAATTTATACATATTAAAAAATACTTGTCCTTTATCCTTTGATTGATTGCATACCTTGTTCAAAATTTTGGTATGTGGAGGATCATGATGGGCCAAAAAGTGATGATATGATGGGTATGTGTAGGGTATGTGGCTGATGACTTTTCTTTAACCCAAAATTGATGAAATCAAAAGGGTTTTTAAAGGAGATTCTCAGCTTTCCACCAATATAAATTATGCTTTACTTTGAATTTAATAAATAATTATTATTCATTTTCTATTTGAATTATGACTAAAGGCCCGATTGATAGGCTGATTAAAAAACATCTATAGCTTTCAAACGGTATCACATTTTTTGAATCCAAAACATTCATCACATTATATGCTTTGCATATTATAGGATTAAAAAAAAAAATTGAATTTCATGAATTTTTACCAAGTTAAGGTGGTTAGACATATGAGTTTTTTATATTTTTAAAAGTTGTAATAAAAAAATTATAATTAATTATTTACTTGGAAAAGAATTAAAAAAAAATATGCATCACATCCAAACATGAGTCCTGTACTTATATCTAAAATATTATAAAAACCTGTTATCATTTAATTATTGTTAGGGTGGTCAAACAGACACCTACTTCTTATTTTTTCCCTGAAATTTAAGTACTATTGCATTGAAATTTCAAATTTTCACCAAATAGATATATATATATATATTTTAAATAAACCTAGTAGTTTAGAAACTACATTCAATTTTCTATAGATTCTATTCTTACATATTTTTGAAATAATATAGATAACATATTCAATTTTTTACATCAAGTTGCCTAACTCTTATTTTTTTAAAAATTTTGCCACTTAACAGCCTATTTTTTCCATGATGATCCTGCACATACCTAGCTCCCATTTTAGTATGAGTAAGGAGGATGTTGGAAAAGGTTGTGGATTTTTGTTTTACACTTTCCAATTGCATTTTCTTGAAGCTTTTTGAAGCCTTTTCAAAAAATCTCTTCTACATATATCCTGCAATCATAACATTGCATGAGATCACATTTCTGTGTGGTATTTTGTGAAACAATTCATGTGCCTTGTCTATGC
The DNA here is from genome assembly GCA_007258455.2 of Sequoia sempervirens. NCBI lineage: Eukaryota > Viridiplantae > Streptophyta > Pinopsida > Cupressales > Cupressaceae > Sequoia > Sequoia sempervirens. The sequence continues at coordinate 85,782,416 of VDFB02256132.1, read as the reverse complement.
TTCCACATTTTATATACATTTCTACCATGGCAGTTGTAGGTACAACATCTGAAAAAATTGATTTCCTCTATCCTATGGTGGATGTCCATATGTTGTTCCAAAGCTCCCATTTTGGCATAGGTAGGGAAGATGACCACAAATATTGTAGAGTCCAGGTTTACACCTATTGATTAGATTCAATTGAAATTTTCTAAATAATTTTTAACAAATACATCTTGTACTTATCCTACAATCATAGCATTCAATGAAACCACATTTCATTGAGGTATCATTTCAAACAGTTGATGTCCATTGTCTAGATGCTTTCATATTTTCCATAGATGTCTACCAAAACATTTCTATCAGCAATGATGGATGTCCATACCTTGTTCCAAAGCTCATATTTTGGCATAGTTCAAGAGTATACAAATTAAATATGTTCAATTCATAACCCTATTTGTTGCATAAGGAGATAACATGGGCAAGAGAAAATAATTTAAAAATTAAGCATTGTCACACTATTCTCTCTTTTTGCTCAGTTGCAATGTACTTTCATATATTTATGTTCAAATTAGTAATTGCATATTTTTAAACATTTTTTCATCTACTTTGAATTTTTTGAAAGAAAGTGCATTATTTGGAATCAAAATTTGCATTCAAAAGTGAAATAAAGAAAAATAGGTATATAGGTATATGTATAGGCTGGGGGTTTAATAAATTTGGAATGTAGACCTATTTCTCTCTATTTCATTAGGAAATAATATCCACACATAGAATTGAATTAAAACCCTTAGGTGAGCCAACTCAATTAGGGAATCTACTGATTTTCTTATTTTTGAGGACAAGGGATTCAACCTGAACAAAACTTATGGGAGAAAAAATAAAAATAGAAAATAATCCTAATTATGCCAATTCAAACTTGAAACAACAATATAAAGCTCAATATTGATAGAAACACCAAACTTTTTATAGACCTGAGAATGGAAAAATACCTTTTACCAATCACCAAAAGGTAGTTTTGGGAGGTTGTCTGGAACTCATTTTCCTATGGGTGAATGGATCTTTTTTCAAGATTTTTGGCAATATTTCAAGAGCCTCTGATGTAACTTTGTAGCTTTTGTTTGATGCAAGCTAAAGTGTAAGAAAATCAAAAATTAGATCTGTAGGTGAGTTTTTGTTTGCTTGACAGGAACTTAATTGACAAATTTTGCAACTTTGACAACTTTTCCAATCTTTCTCTTCAAAAGATCTTCAATCCTTCTTCAACCTATGATTTTCAACACAAATAAATGAGGGTAAAATTGTTTTTTTTTGTGGATGGGGGTTTTCCTTGGTCAAACCCCGTTTGGGTAATTAAACCTTGAATTGAAATAATGAAATATGAAAGGAATGATGAGTGGTTAAGCTATGTTGAAACTCACCAAAGCCTTCTATAAAAATTTGGAATTCTATAATATTGATCATGATCTTGTACCAAATGACTTCAATGGATGTGGATCTTGATGCTTGAAATGTGACTTTGAATGCTTGACTTGATCTTTAAAACTTACATCACAATGTTAGCTTCAAAAACATGCATGATGCTTAAGACCTTAACATGATGCTTGAGATCAAGAATGCTACAATAGATGCTTGATAAATCTACTCTTTAATGCCTTTGATCACAAACTTTGCTATACTTTTTCTCACTTCAAAATGCTAGGAAAAACTTAGTGAGATAACCTTGTATATGTATCTTTAATTTCCCAAAACATAAAAATTACAATCCAACATCAAAATTTGAATTTAGAGATGTTCAAATACCACCAAAAACATAATTCAAATTTAGATTCAAAGGCATAGAGAGGACCCATTCACCCATGGGTGAATGGGTCCTAGGTCCCTATTCTTGGAACACACATTAATCAAGGTAAAGTGTTATGTTTTGGCATTAATTATTGTTAGGTTTTCCCTTTAGAAAATGTGATTTATTTGTCTTGTAGATGTAAAATAGGGATTATTAAGGAAAAATTAAGTCTAGTTTAATTAAGAGGTCCAAAACAAAGTGTGAAAGTATAAAGGAGTAAATTTTTCTATACTACAAAAAGTTATTAGTTTTAGGTTTCTATATCTTACACTAGTCAAATATGTCATTTCATATCTAAAATTTGCATTCAATCTTGTTCAATTATTTTCAAAAAAATTATATATCTACATTATGCTTTAAATTGGAAAACTTTAAGAAAATTCTAGAAATTTAGTTACCATTTCAAATGTCTGCAATTAGAATCAAGATCCTTAAGTAGTTTAGTTCACAATCAAACTTTATTTTTTCAAAAACCTTGACTAGGACCCATTCACCTAGGAGTGACCCAGTCCTTATTGTCTTGGCTAAACAAAAAAAATTTGAGACCTTTAGTTTTATGTTTATTGTTTGTTCCTACTCATTGCTTCTTGTTTCTAAGTGTTTGTTATACCTATTTTATAGTTTGTTTTCCATCTTGGGTGAATTTTTAGTGTTGTAAAACATCTATGAGTTTTACAACCTAGTGTCCAATTGATAATACTCTAGTGATTCATAGTTCTACACTCATGTCATCCCACGCTATTTCTACATCCACTATGGATCATTTTCTCTAACTCCATGATTTTTTTTTCAATACTCAACCCATTTTGGATTCCATCCCTAATGTTGCAATTCATATGACCTTACCAGCGACCTTTGTTACTGATATTGAAACCATGGTAGCTCATGTCCATCAAGATATTGAAACAATTAGACAAATCCTTAGAAAAACTTTAAGACTATGTGAGAACTGAATATATATCACTAGCACAGTGGTTCCTATCATTGAATAACATGATTAAAATGATTGATAATGATTAAGGATTAGAGGCACTGCATAGTCTAGCCCATATTATAGACAATCATGTACCTACAATGGCTAGTTACACTCAAGCTTTCAAATAACTTAAAGCTAGAAGGGGGAAGTCAAGTTTTTATCCCTACAACCATTTCCTATATCTCCATATATTTAAATCTAACTATTACCACAAAAATGCAACCATGTAATAGTATAGCTCTAAATTTGGGCATTTTCATTGTGAATCTTATAGTTTTGTGAACTCAAAAATCATATCTACAAATCCATAACCCTTCACAACTTTGCAATATAGCTCTCCACCTAACACATACACACTTCCACCATAGTCACCTTATTCCATAGAAACAACCACCAATGATTCCATCATTTAAACAAACTCTTGAAAAATGTGGCGTCCCTTCAACAAAAAATATCAACATTGAACCAAGCTCAAAATGGAAAACCATCACAATACATTGCAAAGAGCCCATTATTATTAGATATATTAAAATTTTAAATGCCAAAAAACATACAGATACCTCCCTTTGAGAAATATAATAGTAAAGGTGATCCTAGAAACCATATAACAACATATACTACCATGTATCTTGATTTTAAGGATAAGCTTTTAGCTAAAAAATTTCCTAGGTAATTAAAAGATGTGGCCTAAGAACTTTTTTCTCATTTCCCAAAAATTCAATATGCTCATTCAAAGATCTTGTTGATGCCTTCCTCAACCATTTTCAAGTGAAAACTAGTCTGAAGATCAACATAGCTGATTTAATGAGATGTAAAAACAACAAGGAGAAAAGGTTATAGATTTCATAAACCATTATCAACTAATACTATCACAAGTTAATCTCAGTATTCTTGATGCAGAAACCCAAAGAATGCTCACTGACAACTTGCAAAAGGAGTTAAGAGAAAAAGTATTTTTCAAACATTTTCATCCTTTATAAGCTTGTTTATGGTGCTTTGTGATTATCAGAATTCAATTAATGAGGAATATTCATATAAATATACTAAATAATTTGAGCCCTTACATCAAATTAGCCAGTTATCAACAATTCAAGAAACCAAAAAAGAGCTTTTTAAAGATCAATTAATCTCAAATAAACCATGTTGATCCTCAAGTTGTTGCAATCAATTGAACACCATACCAATTCTGATCAAGAGATAGACAACTCACCCCTTTTCCTAGTTCCCTACATTCAATTTTGTTACAACTTTTGAATAAGAACCTCATTCCATCACCTCCTATTAGAGAATTGGATACGACCAAACCTCCACCACCACACTTCAATCCAAATTCCTTTTGTCACTATCATCTAGAACAAGTTGACATGACACCAAGCAATGCATGTATCTTAAACATCATGTTGAAGACCTCATTGAATCTAATCATATCTAGTTGGGTAATGATCAAGGGAATAAACCCGTTATCCCACCTATTCAAAATTTGAAAATATTTACTAATCCTAAACCAAATCATTCAACCAAATTTGTGAAATCTATTGAAGTCAAGAATGATGTGATGAATTTTGATAAGATTGAGGACATAAGTGATGATGATAATAATGAGAGTGATAATGAGGATGACCTACATGATATGGTCAGTCTCATATATGTTCAACCTCATAATGACCAAAACACTTTTTTACCTAAAATTTCTTTCATTAATGATGATATACTTAGACATGTGCTTGATAGTTCTCTCTACATTGTTGGACATATCAATAGCATACCTACAAAAAGAATACTAATTGATCTTGCATGTGCAAAGAATGTGATCACCAAGGAATTGTTTTTTGCGTATTAACCTTATCATGATTCTTATGAATAATTGAAAGCAAGGACTAAAAAACATAATGGTTTTTCTTTCCCTATGATAGGTTTGATCACTCTTCCATTAAAAGTTGAACCAAAAGAACTATATATTTTATTCCACATCATCTCAGCGTTAAACCAATTCCATGTGAAGCTAGGATATTCATGGATATTCTCCATGAATGTCATCCTATCCATTATTCACAAGTACATAAAATTTTCTATTAGAAATGAGACATTTATAGTGCAACATAGCGGGTTTAATCCTTTTTCTTCCCATGGAAATTTTTCATTATATTTTTGTTGGCCTAGACCTATGGAACCTATAAAGCCTCATGAAGATTTCTTTTTCAATTCCTATCAAAAGTTCAAGGAAAAGTCCATAGAAAAACTATCTCTTAACAATATTCCTAAGTTGAATAGGTCCATGGTTTTTCCTTCTCCCCAACCTACCATTGATGAACCTATGAATGAACCAAAAACCCTTCCTAGTAACCAAGTTAAACTCACTATAGTTCCTCCACCCATCTCCTACAAAAGAACAAAAGACAATAAGATGATCCATTTTTTGTCTCCAAGGATATAACAAGTGTATAGACTTAAAGAGAGAAAATGGTTTACCAACCCTCGGTGGTTCCTTTAGTTCCTCCCCTAAGGGAAGAAAAGAAACCAAAAGTTGAGAAACCCACTCCTACACCATCATAACTTGAAAACCATCCAAAAAGAAACCGAAATGCTAAAGAGAATAGATATTGATCACCAATTGGAAGAAAAGAACAAACTGACACCACCCACACCTGTGGAAACAAATCAAGAAGTCCAACTTACACAAAAATAAGACATTAAACAAAAATAAGAAGTCAAACAAGAAAATTCAAATACAATAATCATTAAACCTCCCATTTTGATCAATTTGGATGATGATGATGATATTTTTAAGATTGATGAAGAAGTGCATAATGAGCTGAATTTTTTATTTTCTACTTCTATGAATTTAGATGGGGGCAACTATGATGATCCTCCTAACGAGAGTGACTCACCATGTGTTGAACCTAGTGATGCTCCTAAGACGAGACTTGTTGTAGTGCCTTTATCTAGTTATACACCTTTCATTTATGATAAGAAATATTGGGATGCAGACGACCTACTCTAGGGTGGCTCATATGTGACATGCTACTTTATGCTTGCTTTCTGTGTCATTTGTGTTTTCTTGCATGTAATGTGATATCCTGTATTGTGTTGCTTGGTGTTCCTTTATGTTTGTGAGTTTTCTTTGGATGACCCTTGTTACTCTATTGGCATAAGAATACAAAGGAAACAAATTTGTAATGACATTATTTTATTTGTATCTCAATTTTTCTATATGTCATAAAATTTATCATTTCTTTGTCTTGTGTTTTCCTTTTGGGGATGATGCAAGGAATTGAAACATTTAGGTCTCTTCCATGTTGAACCAAAATCTTATTTTTCTTCTCTCTCTATGTGTCATTCCTCTATTATGTTCATTTTTCTGTAAGTATTTGGGGAATGATGCCAGTTTTGAGCTCTATTATATCACTATAGCAAAGACGTATATTGATCCTAGATCCATGGATCCCTCATTGTACCTCTCTATGTTGTTCATGAAATTATATTCTAGGGTAGAAACCCCTTATCATGAAGTATTTTATTTGGAAACATATCATTGGAATAGGGCTTTCGAAATAAGCTCTTTTGATCTTTTGTTGCATGACATTTATCATTTTCTAATTTAAATTAATTTCTCACGGCATGGTGTTGTACAATTTATTTAAAGTGGGGCCATACATTGGAATTATTATTTCTTCACCTTCTTCATAGGCTGACCGTAGTGGCACATTGATGATTGACAATTTTGGTTTCACTTTGTTCATAGGTTGAACCTAGTGTAAGTTTGACATTTTTGGCTTCACTTTATTCACGGGTTGAACCTATTGCAAGCTTCACTTTATTCATGGGTTGAACCTATTGCAAGCATTGGCATAGCATTTTGATCATTTTTATGGTACATTATTAAGGTGATTAGGGAGTATAAATCTTGGTATGGTTTGAAAAATGGGTACACATCTATAGACCTGGTGCATCTTTCCCATTTTTCCACTTTATCATGGGCACAACTTGTAGACCTAATATTGTTATCACATTTTTGTTTGTCTTGGGGGATCACCGAGTGAATATCAAACTTCACTAGCACTTGTAAAATAATGTATTTAATGGACACATAGCATAATACAACTTGCTAGTCCATCTCTTTTTATTTTCTACATTAATTTTGATATTATATGTTCATGTATCTTGTTTTGTTGCATATAATATCATATGCATGTGTGTTCCTTTGTGCTTATATTGGTTTTTCCATGGGATCTTAAATCTTGTGGGCTTCACCACATCCTGGATCCTTAGTCATTCTATCTATCTAACATTTGTGCAATCAAATCCCTTTTGACATATATTCATCTACATTAGTGCGATTCTAAGCTTAAGTTCATACTCTCACTAAAATGGAGGCTAAATGTAGCTTAAAAAAGTGTATACACAGTTTACAATTTTACATTATATTTTTGGCCCCCTAATTTATTTTACATAATTAAGCTTCTAATTTGCAAAATTATGCATTCCAAAGCCTAATCTCTTTCATTTTCCAAAGGTGAACCAATATTAAAAAAATGCATTCAATCATTAAATCACCTTGGATCAAGTGTGTCTTGGAAGTTTGGGATAGGATGCATTCACCCAAGGGCGAATAGGTACCCCTCCATAACTAGGACCCAAATTCAAATATGTTATTGACGATATTTTAATATCCAAAATTCAAATATGAAATGTTAGCTTTTGGAATCCAATTTTTGGGAAATTGGATAAACACCTATAAATACATAGTCTTTTGATCATTTGGAATCTAAGCAATCTAAGTGACATGATATAGCAATTCAAGAGAAAATATTATTGTCAAGAGAATTCAAGAGTAGCATATTAGAGCATTATTACAACCATTCAACATCCAACATCATGTGAAAGTTTATGTATGTTCATGTTTATACTATGTGAAGGCTAACATTGTTATAGATTTCCAAGCATTCAAGCATTCAAACAAGTCAAGAAAGCAAGATTCAAGATCCTTGAAGAGATGTGTATGTCTTCAATCCTTCAAGAGAGCCATTAAAGGGTGGTGAGTTGTAGTATTTGTTCATTCATGATTTCCTTCCTTTCCATTCAAGGTTTTTATCATTGACACTACCATTCTCGAAGTGGAAACACTAACATGTTGTTTGATTGAGGTAAATCCCTATATGGCACAACATTTTCCCTCTTTGTGAATGTGCAGGTTGTAGCTTCACATTTGAAATCTCCCCCAAAAAATGACTTGTCCTCCAACATGGTATTAACTCCTCTTACGTTTTCTCTTACATGTCTCCAACTTGGCATTTAAGACTCTTTCTTCTTCCTCAACAAGCCAACTTTCAAAATTTCAAACTTCCACCTAATATCATTTATGGGAACAATAACCAAAAAGTGCACAACCTTCCTCCATTGACATGTTGACAAGTTGCATCTTGTCATTGGTTTTTCCTTAGTCCCACATTCATCTATTTTTCCTTATCCTCCATCTCTTTCATCTATAAATAGAAGGCTCTCGTTCTAAACTTGGATCCACAATCTTATGCACAAGTTCATTATTGTCATTTGAATTCATAACATCTTCAAGGAATTCTCATCATTTAGCTTGTCAAGGGTTGGGAAAGGGCTACTTTTCACATCAAAGTAGCACTAATCCACTATGGGATAGGTATAAACATGCTTTTTTGCATGCTTGCAATTAGTTTCTTTCATCTTTTTTTGTTTAATTTGCATCCTTATGTATGTTTGAATATCTCATAGGATCACTTAGTTTGCTTGTTTTAAACTAACCCATGCTAATGTGTGTTGAGTTTGAAGCTATTGTGCAGATTATGGGCTTACACAGGTACACAATCATCTACACACCTTCTATTTATAAATTGTCAGATAATTACATTTATTGCATTAGGTCATTTATTTTAATTAGGGAAATCAATCACAATCATTTCCAAATCATTTCTATCCTCAAAAGGATGCAGATCCAGGTATGATTGGTCAACTTTGACGTTGATAGTCAATCTATGCACCTTGTTGATTTGCATCCCAATGAAACATATAAATACCACCTACCTTTTGATGCATTTGATTTACGACACATAAACACATCACATTTTTTTATGTTTCGATTGTGATATGGTTTTTTATGATGCTTGAATTCTAAAGGACTAGTCCATGATCCTATAGGTGGAAGGACATACCTTAGCATACAAAAAAATAAGTGAAGAAGGCTTATTTTTAGCCTTAGAATATAAATAATTTCAATAAAAAGGATTTGGATAGTCAAAGAGTATACAAAAAATTACAATATATTATTCCTAAAAAATTTGGGAAAGTGAACTTTTCTAACAATATAAGGTTTAATCTAGTTGTGAAATGCTTAGATCAGAAGATGGTGTTGAGACTTTGATTGTTACCTTTGATTGCATGACATGTATTAGTACAACAACCAAAAATATTGTTGGGAGTACTATAGTGGTTACCTCTTTTGACATACTATGAGATTGATGTTTTGTTATTAGTTCTATCTATTAATGACACCTAATATTGTTGTTGGTTGTATAAGATTTTATTATCATATTTTGTTAAAGACGAACTATATATGTTGTGCTTAAAGTAGTGTTTTATCCAATATTATACCTATCTTTTTGTTAATGATCTCTTAAAAGAATCCAAATAAAAGTCAATTTAGATTTTTCAACTTCTTAATCTAAATGAAAGCATCATATCATCAATAGTATATTTATTAAATTTAAAATTTAAACAATTTAAATTTAAAATTTAAATAATTTAAATTTAGCATTTAAATTAAAAATAATAATAAAAGTTTAGAAAACCTTTTAACAAAAATTATCATAGTGATTCTTTGAAAAAACAATGCTACCTAACCCTTATACTACCTAGAACGGGTTTTCAACTATACTTATTGCTTTTTCTCTAATATTTCTTAATAATAAATTATATATAGAGTTACCTTCAAATGGGATATGCTTGCTAGCTTTCTAATATTTTTATTAAACAGTTATACAATTGGTCTTCCAATGACATAAGCAGCTCTTCTATGCTTAGATTGTCACGGTATGTCCACGTTTTCTTTCTCCCTTTCTTTCTGGTTTTCTCTATCAACTCATACCTAAACGTCTGTACAATCAGCTATGCGTGTTCATCTTCTAAATATACAATTTCCATTGAAGTTGTTTATCTTCCCCCTCGAAACCACCAATTGGGCTTGAAACGTGATAACAGATGCCTTAACACTCTTCTAGCTACCCTTCCATTTTCATTGGAGCCACTCCACCAGAATGAGAATAAAAGGGCAGGCGTTTTCAATATGTGCAGCAATTAAATCTTACAATCTTCCCTTTTTGGCTGCAATTTCCATTATTTTAGAAAGTTAAGTTAAAAATAATGGCAGAAGAGATATACAAGGAAGTGAAAGGCATAGTCTGTGTCACAGGAGCTGCTGGTTTCATTGGCTCATGGCTTACAATGCGATTACTTGAGCTTGGTTATGTTGTCCGAGCCACTGTGAGAGACCCAGGTTGGTTTCTACAGTTGTAAGATTAAAAGACCTTTAAAATACAATGCTTTGAACCTTATATTTCTAATATATCTTGTATTTTTCATGCTACCTGTAAATATTTAGGAAACCCAGTGAAGACCAGTCATTTGTTGAAACTACCTGGGGCCAATAAGAGACTAACTCTTTGGAAAACAGACTTGGATGATGAAGGAAGCTTTGACAATGCATTTGATGGTTGCGATGGTGTTTTCCATGTTGCAACTGCAATGGATTTTGAGTCCCAAGATCCAGAGGTTTCATGTTCTTCTCTCTTTCTCTCTTTTTTCAAATGGAAAATTTGGATTTTCTCTCTTCCATATATAATCCTTCTTTAAATCTTATTGTCTATAATTTTATTGGGAGTGTTGGGATACATTGTGGTAGAATGAGGTGATACATCCAACAGTGAATGGGGTATTGAATGTAATGAGATCATGTGCCAAGGCCAAGTCAGTGAAAAGAGTTGTCTTCACCTCATCTGTCGGGGCAGTGAATTTTACTGATGATAGTGGAACACCAGGCAAAATTTATGATGAAACATGCTGGACCAATGTGGAGCTTTGTAGGAGCATAAAAATGACTGGCTGGGTAAGATAGTTACGGTTTCTACTCTATTCACAACAATAGAAAATGAAGGTTCTCTATCTTTATTAAAATTTATGTAATAATTGCATGCTGTGTTAATTAGAAGGTTAGTAATTTCTACCAGCTATGCTATTTTTAGCATATAATTATGTCGGTCAAGATAAAATAATAAAAATATTAAACATGTCGACCTATTCAAGAAGTTTCTTGTGAAGGTTAAAGTCCTCTATAAATGAAGCATATGTAATTCATTTCAAGCAAGCAATAAAATATTTTGTGTGCAGCAGCATGTATTTGGTTTTGTTCTTCTTTGTCTTTGCCCTTGAACAGTGTTAGTATTTGGGTGGTAGTGTGGATGTGGTTCAAATAGCACATTCAAAGCTTTGACTTGTGTAGATAGTTCATCTGAAATCTGAAAGAACTTGTGTAATTTTAGGTAGTTGTGTAAGCTTCTGGTTTAAATTGTGTATGTTTTGTGATCAGCATTTTGGATACACTCCGTGGTCTGTCATAAGGAGGACGAGAAAATGAGCATGATCCAAAATGTCAAGCAAAAAACATACACAGTTTAAACCAGAAGCTTGCACAACTAATTTTATGAACTGCAGAAAACTCATACAAACTATTAATATAATTTTAGATAAATGACCTAAACAAATCAAAACTTACAGTATACTCTTTAACCTAAACAAATCAAATCTTACTTGGAGCTCGCTGATTTTGTGCCCTTGCTGAACCAATGGGAATTTTAATATGCATTGCACTCCCAATAGGCCAAAGCACCATTGACTTCCTGAAATTTACAAGTTATAAAAAAGAAGACAGATCTACTATTCAATTCTTTGATGATAGGGAAATGTTATTTTTTATGTACAGATGTACTTTGTGTCCAAAACACTTGCAGAAAGAGCTGCATGGGAGTTTGTAGAGAACAATAATGTTGATCTGATTTCAGTTATACCAACATTGGTCGTTGGGCCCTTTATAATGCAGACTATGCCTCCCAGCTTGGTTACAGCATTGGCACTGTTAACAAGTATGTACCAGTCCTTTCTAAAGCTTTTAAATCATTATGCTTCTGCTAAATTTAATAAGCCATCTTCTTTGTAACACCGTGTTCAAAATCTTTAGTTTTTTTGTTTGAAAATTAAATCGGTACATCTTACTAGTAATTCTTAAATTTTGTGACGTGACACAATTAAAGAGATATAATACTAGTAACTCTTACTGATACGAGATGGGTAATATGTGCATTGCAGGAGATGAACCATATTACATGATATTAAGACAAGTGCAGCTGGTTCACTTGGATGATCTCTGTATGTCTCTCATTTTCGTGTATGAACATACCCAAGCAAAGGGCAGATATATCTCTTCCTCGCATGATGTCACCATTGTTCAGCTGGCAAAGATGTTGGCTGACAAATACCCAGAGTACAATATTCCAACTGAGTAAGTGATATACTAATTTACTAAGGCTTAAGAACATTGACCTCAAAATATGAAATTGCCATGGCAAACGTTGATAGAATATGATTGGTGTTTACAGGTTTAAAGATGCAGATGAGTCTTTGCCTGTAATAAAATATTCATCAAAGAAGCTTGTTGACATGGGCTTCAAATTCAAGTATACCATAGATGACATGTTTGATGGGGCCATACAGAGTGTTCTAGAGAAAGGACTTTTGCCAAAGATATGAATTGGGGGTACCAAGCATCCTGAATGATAATTACTTAGTTTTCGCTCCTTGTAGAGAGGAGTTTATAATAAACCTTAGATAGGAAAGAGTTTAGTTCAATAATAAAACTTCTTATGCAGATATAAGTGGTATGTAGAAGAGCTTTTTTTGAAAGAGCTTAGTTCAATAATAAAATTTCACATGGAGAGATAGATGATGCGTTAAAGAAGAGTTATTTTTTTTAAAAGTCAAGTTTAATAATAAAATCTTGTATGGAGAGATAGGTGGCGTGTTAAAAGAATGAGTGTTTTTTAAAGAGTTTAGTTCAATAATAAAATCTCTTATGGAGATAAGTCAGTGTGTTTAAAGAAGAATTTAGGAAGATCTACATTCACTTAAATGAAGCTTATTTATTTTATAATTTAAGTATTATTAATAAAAAATTATGGATTAATGTAGATTAAAAGTAAGATTTTACTTTTTAATTTTGATTTAATATTAATATTTTTATAATTATTTTGATAATCAATTTGTTTATATGTATTATAGATTTTAAAGTTTGATAAGAGTTATAATAAATTTTATATAAAATAAAAATCATTTTAATAAAATAGTAAGTTTTGAGTATTTATTAATTTCAACACTATATATTTTGTATTTTGAATTTTATTTATGACATTTTTATATACATATTGAAAATATAACTATAGAATTTAATTTGATTCATTTATCACTTTCAAGTATCTTAGTTCTCATCAATGCTTATTTCATGATATTTTGTTATAGTAATAAAAGCTCATTCTAATGCCATATAGACTATCCATCTCTTTAACAAAATAACTACTTTAACTACTACCATAAGAATAAGGTGAAAGATCTCAATAAAATGTGTAAGTTGCATATTTATTCTAGAGAGCTTGGAATGAATTAATAAAATTTGGAGTGCATGTATAGAATATTCCTAAAACATATAGATTATTTGTGATTTTCCTATTCTCTCTAAAAATGATTACAAACATCACTATATTTCTCATTAAATTTTAATTAAATATCATCTAATTTATCATTTAATTTATGTAAATTACTCTACTATATTTATTAAATCTTCAATAGTTTACACATTTGATTATGTTTTAAGATTACATTTCTTTCATTCATTTGCATTAATTCCTTTTCAACTACAATGAATGAAAGTTCATTGAGTCATGATATTTATTAGTGAACAAAATTTATTTCAAATAAATCAATATGCCTACATTCATTACCCTTTGTCAACACTCATGTTTTCCATGTCAACATTGTTAGAAATCTGAAATAGATTGAATAACCCAAGAACTTTATAAGAGAAAATTAAAGCTACATAAATTGGAAAAGCATAAAGAATGCACACTAGAACTTTGAGAGATTATGTAATGTCAATATGACAAAATGCATTAAGAGCTTCCAAGCTGAAAAGATACAATGCAAATGTGCATGAATAGGTGAAAATACAAGCTAGGTAGTGAGTTTAAATAGAACTTAGGAGAGGAGGTAGGTGGAAAATCAAACCAATAAGAATCAACAACAAAAAGTGGAGATGGACCACCAAAAGTGGAGGGTGCCACCAAAATTGGAAAGTGGTTCCACCCTTTAAGGAAGGGGACACCTCATCAGTTATCTCCTACTTATTAAATAATAAACTCAATTTATTATCCTAAGCAAGTTTAATTAAGTGTAGGAAAAGCCTAGGACTAAGGGAGGATAAATTAACCCACTAGGAAAATAAAAACCTACACCAACACTCCCCCTTAAGCATAGCTTAGGAGGATGTAAAGGATGATGGGTCCTGACCAATGAGGCCATGTTAGGTACCCATGTACAAATGCAATGTAGAGAAATCTCTCATAACTGGACAAAAGCAGAAAACCTAGTGGGACAAAACTCCTCCCTAAAAGAGAGATGAAACAAAAGAAGAAGAACTAAGTGCCCCCCCATGGATGACACCAACTGCACCCCAAACAAAGCATGCAAATGAAGGAACTTTCTCTCAAGGAAGGGTTTGGTGAAGATGTTTGTAGTATGATCTGATGTTGGATTGTACTTGAGATCAATGATCTCACTATGAATTAGCTCCTAAATCTAGTGCATGTGAATCTTGATGTGCTTGGTCTGCTGATGATGGACTGGATTGCAAGAGATATGAATCACACTCTAGTTGTCACAATGGATGACTATGGGCTTTCGGAAGGGAATGCCAAACTAACTGAGAATTTTCTGAAGCCAGATGGCCTTAGTAGCAGCATTAACTAATCCTCGATACTCAACAACTATAGATGAAAAGAAATAGAAGACTGCTTCTTTCTTAACCAACAAACTGGACTAGAACCAAGGGAGAAGCAATACCCTCAAGTAGACTTGTGATCCTGACAATCACCTGCCCAATCTAAATTTGTGTCCCACCAAGTCAAAATCCATGCTCGTTGCATAATGAATCCCATAATAGTGAGTATCCTTGATGTAGTGAATAATCTGCTTAGCTACTTTCTAGTGCAGCTCATGTGGCTCCTACATGAATTGAGAGACCATACCTATTGCATATGAAATTCCAAGCCTCATATGAGTCAGATAGATGAGACTACCAACAAGTTGTCAATACAAAGTGCCATCAACCAAGGGTGAAGAACACTTAGCCTCAAGTTTAACCCTTGACTAAAATGGAGCCGATGTGGGCTTATAATCGGCCATGTGAAACCTTTGGAGCATGTGAAGTTCATACCTAGACTCTGCAAGAGTAATGCCTGAGGAAGATTGATTAATCTCAATCCCCAAGAAGTAGTGCAACAAGCCCAAGTCTGACATAAAAAACTAATCATGAAGGGTAGTTTTCACTGCCTAAATGGTGGATGAGTGACTCACTGCGATCAACAAGTCATAAACATAGAGAACTAAGAAGGTGTGAGTATCATCGTGCTACAATATGTAGAAATTAGAATCAGAATGGCATCGAGTGAACCCCACTGTCAGAAGGAAGGATTCCATCTTGGTACACCAAGCCTGACCTGGGCCTATTTGAGGCCATAAAGAGACTTTTGATGATGACACACAAGTGAAGAATCCTTAGTGAACCCTTGTGGATGCTCCGTGTATATCTCCTTATTGGATATTGTGGTTTTGTTGCTAATATGTGGTTGTCATTGATGTCAACACTATTAGCATTTGGTGTGTCAGTTGTTGTATATGTCGATGATATTAAGAAAATTATAGAAGAAAGTATTATAGGTTCCTAGTAGAACTATGCAAGTCATGAAGGTGTCTTGTTCTCTACGTTGAAGATTAGCTAGTGTGGATTAAAGGGTTTATTTTTTAGTGTATCTAGAACATCTACCAAAAGTTTCAGAGGTCCACATGAAGTTTTTATTATATTAGGGTCTGATAGTGTTCCTGTGGTCTTTGTCAGTATTCCTGAATGAAGATTGTGTGATTTTGTTAATCTCAATTGTTTTGGATGTTTCGCTATTGTTTCCTAGTGTTCTCTAATGTCCCTAAATCATTCTCCATCTTTGTGGTACATCCACATTATTTGGAGAGCTTGTGGTTGAAGATCCTTTCTTGCACATGTTTAGTTTTTCATGTTCCTGGCTGACATGTTGGTGGTAGCGTGTTGTGGATCTTCGTGGTGAAATTAATTAAAGTATTTTTGTGTTGGAGATGTTAATTTTGGTGGATACACATTAAAAATTTATCTGTAAAATTGGGCCAACATTGCAAATATGTTTTATTTTCTTGTCTAACCAAGCTATGATGAAATCTCATGTAGCAGATATATAAGAGTGATTGTTTCATTAGTGTAGGTTGTTGTAAAGGTGTTGAGTGTGCTCTCATGTGTGTATGTGTGAATATCATTTGATTGCAGAGCAGCTATGAAGAAGATGGAGTGAAGTGTGAAGAAAGTTTTTTAAGCTTAATTGGAACCATAATCAAACTTGTGTAGAAGCTATTTTCTTAGTTTGTACCCTTTAGATTTTAATCCTATTTTGTATTGTTGGGTAGTGAGCCTCTTTTTGTATTTGAGTAGTGAGCCCTAGAGGCAGTGTGCCTGAATGCATGTGCATTCCCATTATTATTTGTCATTATACTTTTAACAAGGTATAATCTTGTGGACTAACATCCACTATGATTTTTCCCCTAACAGGGTTTCCACGTAAAAAAATTGGTTGTTCTCTGTTTCTCTAATGTGTTAATTTTTTATGGTTTATTACATATTCATCATATCTGAGATTAAGTTAAGTTAAGTTAGAAAAGTTTAAGTTTCTGTGACAACTGATTCACTCCCCCTCTCAGTTGTCTATCTTTTTTTTTCCAACAATTGGTATTAGAGCAGGTTCCTCTAAAGAAGTCTGAAAGCTTGAGGTGATCTAAGTTGGCTACATTCAAGAAGGATAGTCTGAGATTTGATGGAACCAACTAATCACTGTGGAAAGTTAGGATGCAATGTCATCTAAGATGTATTGGTGAAGCTTTTTGGAAGATTACAAAAGATCCATATGCTATTCCTCAAAATGGTCCCTCCACTGCTGATGAGATCAAATATGCTAAAAATAATATTAGGACTATTGAATCCTTGGTGAGTGCTTTGATAGATTCAGAGATGGCTAATGCGATAGGATTGTAGACAACTGATGACATTTGGATGAAACTAGAAACTTTTAATAAAGGAGATGCTCACGTGAAGATGGCTAAGCTACAAAGTTTGAAAGGAAAGTATGAGAATTTGAAGATGGGTGAAGATGAAAATATCACTTCTTTTATGTAGAGAGTAGATGAGATAGTGATGTGTATAAGATGTGTTGGTGGTATTGTGGATGGGGATGAAATTGTGGCTAAGATACTCAGATCTTTGCCTCCCTTCTATAAAGTGAAAGCTCATGCTATTGAAGAGATCGGATCAATGACAAAGATAACAAGAGACACGCTAGCTGGCAAGCTTACTACTTTTGAAATAAGTGAATTTTGTGAATCTGCACCAAAGACTGAATCTGCATTCAAGGCTACTATATTCAGAAGTAATAGGCAAAGATATAGTCCAAGAGAGAGCTTTAGAAAGATATCCAAGTATGATGAAGAACTGAAACAACTTGAAGATAAGGAAAAAGAAGTAGAATAATTGGAAGCACTAATTGCAAAACAAGAACGCAAAGGAAAAGGTAAGTATGAAGATGTATTGCCTATTAAATGTTTGTCTTGCAGTAAAATAGGTCATTTTGCATCAAGGTGTCTTGAAAGAGTTCCTAGATCTAAGCCTCAAAATTCTAGATTCCAAAAGAGATATTACTTTGTTGAAGAAGTAGTGACTGATGATGAGTCTAATAAAGATAATGGAAATGAAGATGAATGGGTTTTCTTTGCCACCATTGAAGATAATCCTGTGGCTACTGAATCTACTAAAAATGAAAAGGCTCTTGCAACCCGAGTTGAATAAAAAGATGAGTGGGTCATTGATAGTGGATGCTTACATCATATCACCAGTGAGAAAGTTTTTTTTGTAAGTCTAGAGAAGTATGATAGTGGGGTTGTAAGATTTGGAGATAACAATTTTGGTGTGATTCGTGGTAGAGGATTTATTTGTCTTGGTGGTAAGGATAACACTAATGATTTTCTTTATGTTGAAGGATTGAAGCACAACTTGTTGAGTGTTGGATAGATGGTGGAAAAGGGCTATGACCTTTAGTTCAAAAATGGAAGATGCAAGATATGTGGAAGTTTAGGGAATATGTTTGCTACTAGTAAATAGACCAAAGGTAATATCTTTTACCTAACTACTACTAGTTGGAGTTTTTTAATTGCTCAAGTAGATGAAAGTTGGTTGTGGAATAGGAGGTTGTGTCATGTAAATTTTGACAACATTATCAAGATAAGTTCCACCTAAGCAGTAAGAGATCTACCTAAGTTAGTAAAGCTTGCTAACACAATTTGTAAGGAATGTAAGATGGGTAAAAACACTAGAGTCTCCTTCCAGAGCAAACAACTTCATTCAAATAATTTGCTGGAGATGCTACATAATGACCTTTGTGGTCCCTCCAAAGCCAGAAATATTCATGGAGAAAGGTACTTTATGTTGATTATTGATGATTACTCTAGAATGATATGGGTTTCTTTCTTGAGAGAAAAATGTGAAGCATTTGAAAAGTTCAAAAGTTTTAAGGCTATGGCAGAAAATGAGAAAGGTTTGAAAATCAAGTGCCCGAGATCTGATAGAGGTGGTGGGTTCACCTCCAGGGAGTTCAACTCTTTTTGGGAAGAGCATGGAATTAAAAGATAGTTATCTGCTCCTCGAACCCCTCAATAGAATGGAGTTGTAGAGAGAAAGAATTGAACAATTCTGGATGATGCTAGAACAATGATGATGGAAGGAAATATGTCCCAGATGTATTGGAGTGAAGCAATCAGCACTGCTGTGTATACCTTGAACTAGGTAAATGTTAATGGTAATTATGGTAAGACCCTTTTTGAGTTATGGTTTGGTTACAAGCCTACTGTTAAATATTTCAAGATCTTTGGAAGCAAGTGTTATATCAAGATAGATGATGATATAGGCAAGTTTGATGTAAGAAGCGATGAAGGGATTTTCCTAGGTTACTCCAATAAAATCAAGGCCTATTGGTGCTATAACAAAAGACTAAAAAAGACGGTTGAAAGTGCAAATGTCAGAGTTGATGAGGACTCTGTCAAATCATCCAAATATTGTGGTTATGATACTGATGAAGACAATACTAGAAAAGTGAAGAATTCTCAGACATAGAATCTACTTTAGATTATTCCATATGTTCCGGTAAAACAACCTCAATTTGTTCCAGTAAATCAAGTCAGTCAAGAAACACAGAAAAGTACAAGTGTAGAAGAAAGATCAAAATAATCAGAAGTTCAAGAATGTCCCAAAACTCAAAGGTATGTAAAGCTAAATCATTTTGAAAGTAAAATCATAGGAGACAAGAATAAAGGAGTGAAAACTAGAAGAAAGATTGCAGAAGAATATTGTCTGATATCCAAGAGTAAACCTAAAAATGTCAATGAAGCCTATCAAGATGAACATTGGTTGGAAGCTATGAAGGAAGAGCTGACACAGATTGAAAAGAATGACACATGGATACTGGTCCTAGACCTAAAGACAAAAATGTGATTGTTACAAAATGGGTGTTTAGGAACAAGCTGAATGAACAAGGTGAAGTGGTCCGAAATAAAGCAAGACTGGTATGTAAAGGGTATTCTCAAATGAAAGGTATTGATTTTGAAGAAACCTTTGCCCCTGTTGCTAGAATTGAAGTTGTAATGTTATTTCTTGCTTATGCTGCATACACGGCTACAAATTCTATCAGAGGGATGTAAAGTTAGCATTTCTAAATGGAGAACTAGAAGAAGTATACATCGAACAACTAGATGGATTTTAGCTAACTGACAAGGAAGATATGGTCTACCGATTAAAGAAAGCTCTATATGGACTTAAGCAAGCCTCCATAGCTTGGTATGCTAGATTGGACAATTTTTTATTGAAGCTTGGATTCACTAAAGGTACTATTGATAGCAACTTATACTTCAAATTAGATCATGATATAATGAGTTAATTATAGAAGTTTTTGTTGATGACATCATTTTTAGAGGAGATGACAATCTATGTATGAAGTTTGCTAATGAGATTAAGGATGAATTTGAAATTAGTATGATTAGAGAGATGAATTTCTTTTTAGGATTGCAAGTTACTCAGTCAAACAAGGGGATCTTCATATATCAATCCTAATATGTGAGAGAACTACTAAAGAAGTTTGGAATGGATGACTCAAAACTTGTTGGTACTCGTATGGTGATTGTATGTAAGTTGACATAGAATGATGAATCTCCTAAGGTCAATCAGACTAGATACAGGTTAATGATCAGTGGATTGCTCTATTTAACCTAGACTAGACCAAACATTATGAATGCGATGTGTGGTTGCTAGAATTCAAGCTGATCCAAAAGATTCTCATGTGACTGTTGTTAAGAGAATCTTTAGATATCTGAAAGGAACAATTGACTTTGGACATTGGTATCCAAAGGATGATGATCTCACTTTGACTGAATATATTGATGCGGATTGGGCTAGAGTTGTAGATAACAAGAAGAGTACAAGTGGTGGTGCTTTCTTCCTAGGGAAGAAGTTGGTGTCTTGGTTGAGCAAAAAGTAGAATTCCATTTCTCTATCTACTGCTAAAGTAGAATACATTGTTGTTGCAAATAACTGTACTCAAGTGATATGGATGAAACAAATGTTGTCAGATATTAGGGTAGTATATAAAGAACCTATTGCCACATACTATGACAATTCAAGTGCAATAAATATTTCAAAGAATCTAGTGTTGCATTGTAAGACTAAACATATATCGATCAAGTTTCATTTCTTGAGGGAGAAAGTAAATGAGAAAGAAGTCAAATTGGAATATGTGCCTACCAAAGAACAAATTGCAGACATATTTACTAAGCCATTGTCAAAGGATACTTTTGAGTATCTCATAGGAATGCTATGTGTTATTTACCCTCCTGATAAGAACTAAAAGATGCATTTACTTGCAGCAATCTGTGAGCTATACTGCTACATTTTGATCCAAATTGATGTTTTTGTGGCTGCTACTTAGGGGGAATAGTCAGATGTGCAGAGATGTGGTTCAGAGCGTGTACTTGGAAAGTTCATTGTTACCTTTGCAATTGATGTCAAAGGGGGAGAAGTGCATTGTGAAAAATCTTTCAAAGGAGAAGAGCAATTAAGAAGAAGAGTCAGTGTGTTGGGTTGATGGTATTTTTCATATCATGTGTTGCCATCAATGCCAAAGGGGGAGATTGTTGGATATTGTGGTTGTGTTGTTGATATGTGGTTTTCATTGATGTCAACACTATTAGTATTTGGTGTGTCAGTTGTTGTATATGTTGACGATATTGAGAAAATTATAAAAGAAAGTATTATAGGTTCCCAGTGGAACTGTGCAGGTCATGAAGGTGTCTTGTTATCTACATTGAAGATTATCTAGTGTGGATTAAAGTGTTTATTTTTTAGTGTATCTAGATCATCTACTGGAAGTTTCAGAGGTCCACGTGAAGTTTGAATTATGTTATGGTTTGATAGTGTTCCTGTGGTCTCTGTCAATATTCCTGAATGAAGATTGTGTGATTTTGTTAATCTCAGTTGTTACGGATGTTTCTCTATTGTTTCCTGGTGTTCTCTAATGTCTCTAGACCATTCTCTATCTTTTTGGTACATCCACATTATTTGGAGAGCTCGTGGTTGAAGATCCTTTCTTGCCCATGTTTTTTTTTTCATGTTCCTAGCAAACATGTTGGTGGTAGCTTGTTGTGGATCTTCATGGTGAAATTAATTAAAGTATTTTCATGTTGGATATGTTAATTTGGGTCTCCACTATGTTGTGGCTGACCTTGGTGGATACACATTAAAAATTTATTTGTAAAATTGGGCCGACATTGCAAATATGTTTTATTTTCCTGGGTGGCCAAGCTATGATGAAATCTCATGTAGCGGATATATAAGAGAAATTATTTCACTGACGTAGGTTGTTGAAAAGGTTTTGAGTGTGCTCTCATGTGTTTATATGTGAATATCATTCAATTGCAAAGAAAAGTGTGAAGAAGATCGAGCGAAGTGTGAAGAAGGTTTTCTGAGCTTAATTAGAACTGTAATCAAGCTTGTGGAGAAGCTATTTTCTCAATTCACCCCCTCTGGATTTTAATCCTATTCTATATTGTTGGGTAGTGATCCCTTTTGTATTTGAGCAACGAGCTCTAGGTAGTGTGCCTGAATGCATGTGCATTTCCCTTATTATTTCTCATTATAATTTTAATATGGTATAATCTTATGGACTAACATCCACCGTGGTTTTTCCCCTAATAGGATTTCGATGTAAAAGTTCTTGGTGTTCTCTATCTCTCTAATGTGTTAATTTTTTATGGTTGATTACATATTCATCAGATCTGAGATTAAGTTAAGTTAGAAAAGATTAAGTTTCTATGACAACTAATTCGCCTCCCCTCTTAGTTGTCTGTCCTTGTTTTGCGAACACTCCTAAATATCTAAATGAAGAAAAGAACTCATCACATCCATCTGATGAAAATCCCATCTATGTGTTGTAGCTATGGTAAGATCAATTTGGATGGAATTCATTTGGCCTAGTGTAAAAGTCTTAGAATATTCAATCCCTAGAACTTAGGAGAATCCTTTGGCAAGCAAGCGATCCTTATGCTTGTCAACCAACCCATATGCTACATATTTTTTTTGATAGAAACACTTGCATCAAACAATTTTTCTTCCCTTAGGAAGTGGGAAAGATCCTAAATGTGGTTCCTCTCCAAGGAATTGGACTCTTTATGCATGGCTTCATCCCACTTGGTGACACTAGAAACTTCCCAAAAATTTTGTGGATCAAAATCTGAAGCAAGGAAGGCATGTGGAGCATCCTGAAACTATTCATGATCTTGTTCTCATGTGATATGATGGATCCCCTACCCAATCACCTGTTTCGTGTAAAGTTTGATGAGCCCAAAGAGGCCCTATAGCTAGAGGAGGAGAATTTGGAGGAGAATCATCATCCTTTGAAGATAAACTATGTGCATTCTCATGAACACTACCATCATCTGAAGTGGAGAAAGAAGACTCATCATCAATATTTAAAGTATTATGAATCTCTAAAGAACTATCATCATGATACAAGGACTCCAAGCTGATGGTGATAGGAGAAGTGTCGAGATAATGACTGGGAGTACTCTCCTCAAATTCAACACTCCTCTCAATGAACAACTCATGTGTGGTAGGATGAATAATCCTATAGCCTTTGAAATCATCTAGGTAACAAATAAATATGCAAGGCTTGCTCTATGGATCCATAGCCTTACATTTCTCTACTACAATGTGTGCCCATGCATTAGAGCGAAACACTCGAAAGTGCTTAACTGATTGGTTTCTAACCGGTCCAAGCTTGAAAGAGAGTTACCCCCCTCACAACTTTGTGGGGAACAAGGTTTTAAATATAACATGCACAATTAATGTATTCTTCCCAAAAAGGTGGTGCCAAAGACTTGGAGTGAATCATACAATTAGCCATCTCTTTCAAGGATCGATTCTTCCATTCTACAACTCCATTCTACTGAGGACTAGAGGGTACTGTATGCTACAAATCAATACCCTCTGAAGCACAATACTATACAAACCTATGGTTGACATATTCCCCCCCATTATCTATATGTAGAACTTTGATAGATTTTCCAGTTTGTTTCTCTACAAAATCCTGATACTACAAGAATGAATCAAAGACTTTAGACTTCTATTTGAGAAAGTACACAATGGTGTACCTAGAGAAATCATCAATAAATGTCAAATCATATTAGGATCTACTAAAAGATGGTTGTGGAAATGGCCCTGCCAAATCACTATGTACCAACTCCAAAATATGTGAGGATCTCCAATCTTTTCCTTTGTCAAACTTCTCTTCAAGATGCTTACCAAGAATGCAACCATGAAAAACACCTTTAGAAAAGTGACCATTAGGGAATCCTGTAACCATCTCCTATTTGTTGAGCTACTGTAGGTAATGGTAGTTCAAGTGACCAAATCACTGATGCCATTGAACCATCAATTTTAAGGGGGTTTATAGGTTACTCTTGCACTCTTAGGGTTTTTCACCTAAAAGGAGAGAGATAAACCATTAAAATCGATGTGGTTCACTCAATATAATGTTTGTGTGATGTAATTAAGACTAAATGAAATGATCTAAATGAAGATTAGTGATGTAATTGACTAATTATGAATGCAAAACCTAAGAAATATGCAATATTTGAAAACATAATATGATATGCAGAAAATACAATAAAGAAGTAAACTAATGCAAACAAAATTAAACAAGGTTGAATAGAGTGCATCTAGGAATTTGATGACAAATTTAGAGTGTTCTGAATGTTGAAAAAGATCAATGAAGATCACAAGTGGGACTCATTCGCCACTAATGGTGAATCAATCTAGCTAATGGAAAAAAGTCCTGAAAACTAATTTTTGACTTTCGAGATCTAGAATCAAACAAAATCTAGTTTTCTAGCCTTAAGGTGGGACTCATTATCCACTAATGGTGAATCAATCCTCTCCCAAAATTTTGTGAAACCAGGGACCAATTCTGTAGCACTAAATCTATACTTGTCTTCTTGTTAGGTTGACAGAGTCAAATCTGCTCAAAACTGACTATAGGTTGTCTCCAAGCTTGAAATAGGTTGTAGTTGACTTGAAACACTTTGTTGACTTTTTGACCACTTCTCAAAACCTAATTGCTTGATAAATTTGCATACACAAGTCTACAAACACACATGCAAAAGGGGGAAAATGGTTAAGGGATAGGTTATAGGGATTTGCCTTGGTCAAATCCCACTTTGGTAATCAAACCCTCAATGAAGAAATGGAATGAAATGAATAAGGAAGATGAATAAACAAAATGCAAATGTCCTAAACTCACCACAACCTTGTTGGAGAAATTTGAAGATATGTCAATGGCTACTCCAAGATGCTTAATTGATGCTTGATTGAATGCTTGATTGAATGCTTCAATGAAATATGAGATTAGGAGATGTAAAATGAGGAGAAAAACACGTATTTATACACATTTGTGCCTTAGTAACCCAATGATACCTCATCATAGGCCAACTTAAGGTAATTTTGAATAAAAAACCAAAAGGAAATTTGTTTTTTTTTGAATTTGGAGCCAAGAGGGACTCATTCGCCACCCATGGCGAATGGCTCTCACCATGGAATTGTAAGTGGGTGTCAAGAATTAAGTCACATTTAATATTATTTGTTGGGCTTATATTCAAAAATACACTTAATTAAGCCTTATGAGTGCATAAAGGGGTCAAATAAAGCATAAGAAAGGTGTAAATAGTGAAATTAAGCCTAGAAAAGCATGAAATGTTGTTACAAGACTTTACAACACTTCAAAATAGGACTTGATAAGTGATGAAAAGGTGATTTTTAGGTGAATTGTAATGAGAAGAGTCTAGAAAAGTGTAGAAATGTTTTAAAATGCTTCACAACACCTTCACAAGATGCCATAATTTGAATTTTTAGGAGTTAATGTTGATGCAGAAGTCACATTACAACAATAAATCAAAGAAAAATAGATCAAGATGGAATGAAAATTATCAATAGGGATGATCAAGACCCCAGGATGAAGATCCCATGGAAAATTAAACATAAGAACAAAGGAACTCACATGTGAAGGAAAGGGAGAGTTGGATGAACCTTCGATCATTCATCCAACTAATTGTGGATTAGATCTAAGTTGTTTGTGAGAAAAATAGAATGCATACTCACTTTGGGGTCATAGAACTCATGGTAGTCCATCGGGTGAGAAAGACTAGAAGGGGTGAAGTACATATGCTAGTTGGTATGCACTCACAAACACATAGGTGGCTATGGGGAAAGTCGAGCCATTGAATGGGCTTCCCACTTAACCATATAAAAGTTATACCTCCTGATAAATTTAACAAGGCACAACAATGGAAAGTGTTAGTTCATGGTTCATTAGACAAGAAAAAATTTGTATGCTTAAAACTCATGAACAAAGAAGATAGGTACCACAAGCATGCATGTTGTGTTATGCAAGGTGGTAATGATGTAAAATGTAGAAATGCAAAAGTGTAAAATGTAAAAATGTAAAATGGAAAAGATGTTAAAAGGAGTCTTGTTAAGTTTATTCAAGGTTTGTCACTTAGGGAACATTGTGTCTAATGTCTCCAATAGAGGACCAATCAAAGAATAAAATATTCACAACTTATGGGATGCAGTGTGTCACATCAAACCACCAAGAGGAATGCAATATGCTAAGATAGATCACACTTATGAATGATGTCACACCCAATGTCATCCACAAAGTGACAAACACATCATATGAAGTGACAAGGCTACACTAAGGACCAAGAATTCAAATGAAATGATGCCAATTTATGCCCCCCACTTTAAAGGAATTGTTACACACCGTTTTGTGAGCAATTACCTTAAAGTACAAAGGAGAATTGCAAAAAGAAATAAGATATGAGAGCCAACTTGGAAAGCCCCTATTCCAAGTCATATGTTTCTAAGTTAGGCTACTTCATGCAAATAAAAAATAAAAGGAGGTTTCCCCCCATAAAGGAAAAAAAAAACACATAAGGTATCTATGGATTTTGGGTCAGTATGTTTATTGCTACAATGTTTTTATCAAAGAGCTCGAAACTATCATCATCCTCCAAAGCACATAGAAATGGAAGAATGACACAAAGAGTGTGAAAAAAAAAGAAAAAAAAAGTCTATTTTGGGTCAACATGGAAGAGACATTGCAGTTTCAATGCTTTGCATCATCCCCAAAGGGAAAAAACAAGTGAAAATAAAATGAAAAGGAAAACAAAAAGAAAAATATTTTTGAGTCAACATAAAAGAGACATTTTGGTCTCAATGCCTTGCATCATCACAAAAGGAAAACACAAGAAAAAGGAAAAGGAAAAAGGAAAATGGGCCAATTGGGTCAACATGGAAGATACATAGGGCATCTCTATGCTTTGCATCATCTCCAAAAGGAGAACACAAAACAAAAGGAGAAAAAAGAAAATAGACTTTTGGGTCAACATGGAAGAGACATAGGGTGTCTCTAAGCTTTGCGTCATCCCCAAAAGGAGAACACAAAACAAAAGGGAAAAAAAGAAGAGAAAGTAACACATATAGAAGAATAGAGGTACAAATAGAGGAAGTGTACAAAGAGAGAGAACATCAAACACACATTATGGGGGAACATAGTATGCACATGAAACTAATGTAAAAGGAGCGAGTAATGCAAATGTTAGTGAACCATTAATCGAGTTATTGGTTTCTCAATCTTAAGAAATATAAGTGGAAAATGAGTAACAAAATTAAGAGACAAAGACAAATGCATTACAAGGATAGGAATAACAACTTCTTTCCACCCACTAAGTGTAGGGAAAGAATGAACTGAGTTAGATGATGTGAAAGGATCATGCAATAGTGAGAATAGAAAATTCTACAACTATAGCATGAGGAGAGGATTTTTCTTTAAGAGATGATAGGAAAGCAATCGATATCAGTGAAGTGATACTTGTCCAATATGTCCTTTAGTGTCTAACATTCTTCAATTCGATGTCTAGGAACATGATGATATTTGTAATATGGTATGTCAAAATCTTTAGGATGGATAACCAACCTATTCATAGGTGGTAAGAGTATAAGGAATTTGTTTAAAAGAATTTGAAGTCTCCTTTCACGGTCAGGTGGAGGATAAGTAGGAAACTTTAGTTTCTTCAATTTGTAAGGTCATTTTTTTTGCTAGATTCTCCTTTTTCATGAATGGAAGGAGAAAGATTACCAATGGGAATCCTAGCATCCTTTTTATTGGAATCAGGTAATGATTTTTCACATGGATGAAGAATGTTCAAGTTAGGAGGAGAATCATAGATCACTGCACCGTCATCACGAAGTCTCCAATATTCAAAATGAGGCTTATCGGCATGAGGAGGATCTTTATATCCTAGCCCTGTTGTGTTTTGTTTGGTTGGTTTTTGTTCTAGAAGTTGGTGAATGTTATGCTCATTTGTTGTATCACACCCTTCTTTGCTTAAGATAGTAAAGCCTTTTCCATATGTTTCTTCAAGGTTTATTGATGTGTTTGTAACTTTATTATCATAAAATGGTTGAGGATGTTTTTTTAGAGGAACTAGGTCCACTTGATGGAGGGATATTAGGTCATTCATTGATTTTAGGATGTAAGTATCCAAAGTGACCAGGAGGTGCAACAGTAGGAAGATCTTGTGGTTTCATGGATAGGTAAAAGGTTGCATTGGCTTCAAGGATATCAAGACATTCGTTTAAGAACTTGTTCATGCTATCATCATCTTCTCCAATGATTCCTACATCATGAGGAGGACAATCATGAGGAGTTAAAGGAGCATGAGGAAGCTCAAGGTCATTAGGATCACAACCAAAGACACAATTGGACATGTCTACTAAGGATTTCAATGAATTCCAAAACTTGTTAAAGGAAAATTCCATGATGATAATGTATGAAAGTAAAGTAAGATGCAAGAACTAGCAGAAAATAGAGAATTTGAAAAGTAAAATAGAAAGCAACTACAAAAAATTGTAATGCAGGAAATACCCAGAAAATGCCTGAAAATGTTTTTCAGAGTGTGCAGGTGGACTGATTCACCCAGGGTGGCGAATGAGTCTAGGTATGATACTTTTTTGTGTTTAAAAAAAAAAATTAAGTTATTTGAATGCTTTTTAGATGCAAAATAAAGATGAAAATTCAGATTTTCAATTTTTTGATGATATGATATGCAAAAATAAAGTCTAAATGAGTCTTTCACTAATGTAATTTGACAAACCCTACGATGTAAAAACAAAGAAAAACCTAATTAAATGTTGATGCAATTGGAAACAGAAAGATAAAGTGCTCAATATGTAGGTTCACCAAAATGAACCATAAATTTTAAGGAGGTTTATAGGCTACTCTTGCACTCTTAGAGTTTTTCACCTAAAAGGAGAGAGATAAACCCTTAAAATTGATGTGGTCCACTCAATCTAATGTATGTGTGATGTAATTAAGAATAAATGAAATGATCTAAATGCAACTAAGCAATGTAATTGACTGATTATGAATGCAAAACGTAATAAATATGCAATGTTTAAAAACACAATGTGATATGAAAAAAATGCAATAAAGAAGTAAACTAATGCAAACAAAATTAGACAAGATTGAACAGAGTGCACTTGGGAATTTGATGATGAATTTGGAGTGTTCTGAATGCTGATAGAAATTTGAAGATATGTCAATGGTTGCTCCAAGATGCTTAATTGATGCTTGATTGAATGTTGCAAAGTGCTTGAATGGATGATTGAATGCTTGAATGAACTATGAGATTAGGAGAT
This sequence comes from Sequoia sempervirens, assembly GCA_007258455.2. Classification (NCBI taxonomy): domain Eukaryota; kingdom Viridiplantae; phylum Streptophyta; class Pinopsida; order Cupressales; family Cupressaceae; genus Sequoia; species Sequoia sempervirens. Next base: position 85,752,842 of record VDFB02256132.1, on the reverse strand, counting down.
GTAAAATGAGGAGAAAAACACTTATTTGTACAATTTTTTTCCTTAGTAAGCCAATGATACCTCATCACAAGCCGAAATAAGGTAAATTTGAATAAAAACCTAAAAGGAAATTTTAAAAAAATTGAATTTGGAGTCAAGAGGGACTCATTCGCCACCCATGGTGAATGGGTCCCACCTTACACTTGTAAGTGGGTGTTAGGAATTAAGTCACTTTTAATGTTATTTGTTAGGCTTACATTCAAAAATACACTTAATTAAGCCTTATGAGTGCATAGCAGGTTCAAATAAAGCATAAGAAGGTGTAAACAATGAAATTAAGCCTAGAAAAGAATGAAATGTTGTTACAAGACTTTACAACACTTCAAAAGAGGACTTGATAAGTGATGAAAAGGTGATTTTTAGGTGAATTGTAATGAGAATAGTCTAGAAAACTATAGAAATATTTTACAACACTTTACAACAGTACTTAATGTGGATGCAAAAGTCACATTACAACATTAAATCAAAGAAAAATAGATCAAGCATCATGAGAGAAAGACCTAAAAAACCATGAAAATTTCCAAGATCCATTTTTCTATGGTACAACCATAAGTTACTCATATCATTTTAATGCTTGAGTAGAACAGTTGAAGGAGGATTAGGAACAAAGTGAGAGAATGTAAATAATGCTTAGACTGATGATCTTCTCTCTGAATTGCAACTGTAGAACCATTCAACATCTCATGAATAACCCCTAAATCTAGAGTAAACTCAACTCTCTTTCTTATACCTGTGTGAGTAATTTGATAGATAGGAGATTATTTTATAATGAGGGAACACAAAAAACATGTTGGAATGTGTCATCCTCCATATCAATAGACCCTCTCCAACCTCAAGTGGAGTGTCGTCACCCATCAAAATGGAAGACATAAAACATGTCTCCATAGATTCATTTTCATCATTAGTTGAGGCCATGTGGTGTGAAGCACCTAAATCAAGAACCCGTGTTGATGGTGGAGAAGCAATTGCTTCAAGGGCCTTGCCCTTTCCTTTCTCCTTATTGTTCTCTTTGGCCTTGTGAGAACCCTCTTCTAAACTCTATTTGATGAAATCATGAACATTGAGATCTTATTCTTCTCAAGAATGTGTGTCAAATGATCAACATATTTTTTCAAATTTTTGTGCTCATCATGATCGAGTTTCTTACAATATGCACATTTCACCCTCTATTTATTAGGCTTGTCACCTTTTGAAGATGAGGTCTCATTACTTTATGTTGGAGTAGCCAATTTCTAATTCAACTTCTCCTTGCTATTGTTTTATTTCTTATCCTTATTACTACTTTTCCCTCTTCGTTTATTTATGCCAAGCTTGGCAGCCAAGGAATGAGACTTAAAAGACTTAAGATTTCCCATCTAAATTAGCTTGTCTTGCTCCCATGTGAGAGAATTAGAAAAGTCATCTAAAGATGGCATCTTCAATTGAGATCCAAGGGCATCCTTATTAGCATATAAGGAAGAAAAAAATACTAAATATTCAGAACTTAGCTTTGAGAGAATACTTAGAAACAATTGTTAATTTTTCTTATCAATTCCACATTGTTGTAGTTGTAGCCTTAGTGATTTCATTTTGGTGAAGAAATATTTAATTATGTTGAATTTTCTTGTATTTAAACTGATTAGTTAACTCTCCAACATATGACCCCTCATAGAATCTTGAAAAAAAAAAAAGAGATTCTAGCTTTTCCCGTATTTCATTTGGAGTATTCAAAGATTCAACATGAAAGAGTAAATTGGGAGATATAGACACACAATTATCCAAGTGCTCTATCACATTTGTTAAACCACTCAGAATTTTTCTCATCTTCATTTGGTTCAGTTTCCAATGCCATTACTACTCTATGCAAACCAAGTTTTCTTAAGTGAATTTTCATTTGTGATTTCCACTCAAAATAGTTCTATGTAGTTAGAATATGAAGTTCTATTGATGCCATGATGAAGAAATGCAAAAGAAAATGCGGAAAAGAAAGTGAACACATGAATTACAAGAACACCCCCACCCTTTTCACTAGTATCAAATATCAACCCTCGAAATAATATAAGGTTGGAACTTTACAATTTAGTGCATTTACAAAGCATTTTCCAAGATACAATGCTCAATGGGCTCAAAATAACCAAAAATACAAATTATGATACAAAATGAATGTAAGAAAAATCTAGAAAATTTAACCTTATGGATATGTAGTGCTCTTGAAGACCTTTCCAATTCCTATTTGTTTCCTAAAGCTGGACCACTAAAAGGAAAAAGTTATGGTATGTTGAAGAAATTAACACAAGACAACTTCAACCTGAAATATCTAGTAAAAAATGGCAAAAAAGTCTTCTCAATACATCTATATAGATGGAAAGTGCTCATCTCCAACTTTCCAACTGTAGTGTAGTAGTATGCATACCCTTGCATTTTCACACTTGTTTTGGCTTGCCTTGCTTTAGGGCAGGGGCAAAAAGATGGGGGGCCAATTTGTGGCCAAATTTAAAAAAAAGTTTTGATAGCTCATAATGTGAGAACATTATAACACACCCACATTATGGCTTGGTGTGTTGAGCCTAAGGCTCCACCACACTGAGCCTATAATGTGAGCACATTATACCATGCTCACATTATGAGCCATGAAAAGAAAAAAAATGAAATTGAATTCATTTGCATTATGATGATTTTTCTTCTGCCCGTGGGCAAAATCGCTTTATTTGTGCACTCACATTTTGGGAGGAGTCATATTGCAAGTTTTTTCATCAAATTGTTGCTTCATCACCAGGATGCTGCCACGTCGACAAGGAGGTCTAAGAAGTAAGGATTATTTGTTTTTTTATTGTGAATTTATTAGTTTTAGGATATTTTTGATATTTGTTTGTTGAATTTGTAGGAGATTTTAATCAACCTGCAAACCCTCCTCAAAATCCTCAACAAGCAGAGAAACAACAACATCAACAAAATCCTCAAGTTCAACAACCACAACAACAATCTCCTCCACAAATCCCTCAACATCCTCCTCACACTCAACAAAATTTAATGAATGAAATTGAAAAATAAAAAATTGAGTTAATCACAAGGTTGAATGATCCAAACGGTTCAACCATGGAAAGAAAAACCCTTAAAAATTCACTCAAAGAAATGTTAGAACATATAGATTCAATCAACAAAAAATTAACTTGTTGGCAAGATAGGAGGTAGGCAGCTAGGGATTATTACCAGGATAAATTATCATATAAAGATCTAAAAGATATAAAATTACAAAATTAGATTTGTGCTCATTATTCACTGACCCACACACAAATGCAAATCTTAGCCTCAATGTGAAGATGTTTCCTATCCATTGGTGCCACCACCAACAGATTAGGAACTTTTTTTGGGATAGGTGGTACACGGTTTTTTATTACCCACCATGCAACAATTGTGAAGTTTCCCAATTTCTTGAGGAAACTATACTGTGAGTTCATCCTGAACAAAATCTAGAATTATTTTGATATGAGGGACTTCCAAGGGAGAGGCGAGGGTTCAACTCAAGATAGACCTAGTACAGAATAGGATCCTAGGCAGAAAGTCAGATGACCTCTAGCTAGGAAGCCTAATGAGAAAATTGTTATCCCTTCCATCGCAAAGGAGAGTACTGAGGTAGACACTTCGCAGGCCATCAACTCTTTGACCTAGAGTGTCATCCAACATGCTAGCCCTATACTACAGTTCCATCTAGGGGAGTCTTTGAGTGGTGGGATTTGACCACATTTGTGTCATGCTTGTAGGGAAACTTTTTCATATGACCCCACCGACAATCAGGAGGCTTCTATGCAAGATATGTCTACAACTATGGAGATGATGAGAGAAACAAAAAATTTGAATGAGGCCTATGGCATCGATACTCAAGTAAATGTTAGCATGTTCATTGAATTGAATTTATTAAATTTAAATTTTTAAATGCAAGATTAACTAATTTAGTTTGATGATTTTGATAAAATTTTAGGGTCACAGTGTTGATACTGGATACACCGACCCTACACCCACTTATTAATCCACTACATCTATCATTGAGGTATGTATTTAGTAAAAAGTTATAAATTTATTACATGTTAATAACATTGTTTTATGAATGGTTGAACCAAATATTTTTGGAATGTGGGGGCTCTCTTACACTTCTAGGGTTTTTCAACTAAAAGAAGGGAGGTACCAAAAATCTTAATGGCTCACTCAAGAATAAGCCCTTGAGATTCCAATGCAAATCTGATTGAAATATATCAAAGGGGAATTTCCTAGATGCTGAAAATGTATAAAAGAGATTAAGTACTAAATGTAAACTAATGAAATGCAAGATGTTTGAAAACATAGTGTAGTATGCAAAATGACCTAGAAATGCAAACAAACTATAATAGAAGCTTATGATATTTGAAGTGTTCACCTAGAGAATGGAGAAGGATGGAATGGAGCTCTGGAATCCTGGAAAACTCACTATTGAAGCCAACTAGGACTCATACACCAAGCTGGGTGACTTAGTCTTGTTTCAGGAAGATTCTGTCAAAACAAGTTTTAGACAACTGGGTACTTAGAATTGTAAAATTCTTGTTTTGAGCCTAGCAGTGGGACGCATTCACCACTAATGGAAAATCAATCCACTTCCTAATTTTTGGAAATTCAAAAGTGGAATTTGCAGCTCCTGGTCTACACTTCTGCTCGTGACAGATTTTTGGATTCAAAACTAGCAAATTCGACCCATATGTGTTCTCCAAGATTATTTTGAGGCTTTGACAACTTTGAATGACTTTGAAATTTTTTTGACAACTTTTTGAATCTTGCTCTTTGACAAATATGCAACCTAGACCTACAAAATACATGCAAAGAGAGGGAAAAATTGTTGAGGGTTAGTGAATAGGGGTTTTCCTTGGTCAAACCCCTTGTTGGTAATCAAACCCTTGAAAATGAAATGAAATATGTAAAGAGAATGATGAATGAAAAACATGTAATGCTACAACTCACCAAACCCTTGAAGTAGAAATCTAAAGACATGCAAATAATAGCTCCAATGGATGTAGACATGAGAATGCTTGAAATTCCTAGAATACTTAAGTGAATGATTGATTAATTGTTTGAATGATTGGAAGATTGGGGAGAATGAAATGAGTTGAAAAAACTTATATTTATACACAATTATACCATAATTCTAGAAGATACTACATCACAAGCCAACCTTAGGTCTTAGAAAATAAAAACCTGCTATAATTTTGAATTTATTTTTATTTTTGAGCCAAAGTGGACTCATTCACCCCTAGTGGTGAATGGGTCCCACTTAGGTATTTTAAGCAGGTGTCAGAAATTAAGTATTTTAAATTATGTTTATCAGGTTTATTCTAAAAAATGCACTTAAGTAAGGACTGTAGATGTAAAACGTGGCTAATTAAGCATAAAAAAGGTCAATTTATTGATGACAAGACTAGAAAAGCATGAAATTTTGTTACAATACTTTGAAATAAGTATTGATAAATGATAAAAAGAAGATATTTAGGTGAAATATAATAATAAGATCCTAGAAAAGTGTCAAATTGTGTTACAACACTTCACAACACTTTTACAAAACATCATAAAATTCTTATTAATTCACAAGGGCCCAAGACCTAAGGTGAATGTTTTAATTATAGTACAACATTAAATCAAGCAAAAACTAGGCCAACATCCACAAGAAAGACCCATATGAGTGTGAAAATGTCCAAAGATCCATTTTTCTATGCTACTATGGTACTCTAATATGTGATTTTGGATGTTGAATGGGCTAATATTGGAGGTTTTGTGGGAACACCTCCTAGTTCAAGTGGATTTACACAAACCTACACATAGGTAATAGAATAAAGAGTTTAACTAATGAATTGTGCCTAATAGATTTTTGTAGTTTATATTCATATCATTGATTTCATTGCATTGCACATCTTTCAAACTCAAAGAATTACTTCACATTCCATAACTAATAACTAGATGTTGATAGATGACAAAACTTCAACTACAATATAGTTGTTTAGAAAGTCAACATAAGCAGTGATTCAATTACTCAACATAGCATAAGTAATAAGTAGGATCAGCTTCCAATTGCATTTTCTTGTCATGGAATTCCATGAGACCACTTTTCATTGAGGCATCTTTTCAAACAGTTCACTACCTTGTCTATGTTATGGATGCTTGGACGAAATATATGAAAGAATAATAGTAAGCGATAGCATAGAAAAGGCCATGAGTTGTTTGAAAAAATTCCTCAAAGAAATGTGGTCTCATGGTGATTTCCATCACCATGAGACCCAATTTTTCCTCAAAGAAATGTGGTCTCATGGTGGTTTCCATCGCCATGAGACCCAATTTCATTGAGGCATTTTTCCAAACAACTTGCTGCCTTTTCTATGCTACCACATTTTCCATACATGTATACCAAAGCATTTTATCAAATAGTTCATTCCCTTGCTGCTAAGGCTAAAATCCTAAAAATGGTGCCTTCCAACAAACTATGGATTCTTCAAAAAAATCTATCAAAGCATAATAGTAAGCAATAGCATAGATAAGGCAGTGAGTAGTTAGAAAAAATGCCTCGAAGAAATGTAGTTTGATGGTGATGAAATGCCATTCCATCACCATGAGACCACACTTCTTAGAGGAATTTCTTCCAATAACTCACCACCTTTTCTATGCTACCACATTTTCCATACATTTGTAACAAATAATTTTACCAAACTACTCACTTCCCTACTGCTATGGCTAAAATCCTAAAATAGGTGATTTCCAACAAACTATGGATGCTTGGAAAAAATATATCAAAGCATAATAGTAAGAAATATCATAGTCAAGGAAGTGATTATTATGAAAAAATTCCTTGAAGAAATGTGGTCTCAAGGTGATGGAATGCCATTCCATCACCATGAGACCACACTTCTATGAGACATTTTTTCAAATAGCTCACTGCCTAAAGAATAGAAACCAATCCTTTAGCCAAAATTCCCCTCTAAATTCTTTTCAAGGTCTTCATCCTCAATTTACCAATCCATGGAACCTTCCACCTTTTATTCCTCTTGTTCATGTCCCCACCTCTCCCTCTTCATGTCATGATCTTCCTCCATCTCATAACCAAGATCACACTATACCATCCACCCCATCCCAACATGATAGCATAGAGAAGGAAGTGAATTGTTTGAAAAAACACCTCAAAAAAATGTGGTCTTATGGTGATGGAATGCCATGACACATTTGTTTGTAATGGCATTCCATCACCATGAGACCCCATTTCTTTGAGGCATTTTTTCAAATAGTTCACTGCCTTCTCTATGCTACAACAGTTATCGTACATGTCTATGAAAGAATTTTATCAAATCGTTCACCACCTTGATGCTATGGGTAAAAGAATAAAAATAGATGCTTTCAAACAAGCTATGGATATGGAAAATAGTAAGCATGATAGGCAGAAAATATATAGTTTAATAAGTACTCAAATTTTTATTCATTATCTCATATATTATAAGCCATGACATGGATCGCTATTATAGTTTTTGTGATTGAATAATTTGTTGTTTTATTTTCAGTTGTTGGAAGTGGATACACCTCTGAATGTTCAAAGGGTAATGGAGCTTAGTGTTTCATCTCCTATAGAGTTAAATATGGCTCTCACAGAGGAGGTATGAGGCAGATTACTAAATTTCAATTTACATTCGTTGTTATAGCTATTAGTTAGTGAAAAATCAAACCATTATTGATTCGTAGTTTAATTTCTCTTTAGATGGTTTCTACAGGGCTTCAACACACCATATCATGAGCATGCAAATCTTTCTCATGAGGAGAGAGATCGTCTATTGGTAGTAACTGATTATTTTGTTAAATATATCATTTTTATAGTGTAATTTCATATTAATGTCTTCTTATTGTGATAGATAAAGCTTGACCAAGAGCTAAACCCTAGCAGGAGCACCAAGAGAACTCCTTGACCTCAGAATAAACAAGTGATAGACCTATTTCTATCTGGTTGACAAGGAAAGGGAAATAATTTATTTCAAGAGGATGCATAGCAATGACTTTTGATTCTAGAGCCCATCGTTATATGCCTATTTGGCATTTTTGTACATATTTCACATATTGGATATATTTGACATTGCATGCCTATATGGAATTCTTGTAAGCCTATATGGCTAATTTGCATATATTTTATACTTATATTGACATATATTGATGTATTGCTACATGGCTATTTGGTTAATACAATTATTTTTTATTGATGGTGTCCATATTTGCATTATAAATCCATGGTTCAATAGATACGAGTTATGTGTATTCAAGTGTATACTTTACAAATTATGTGTATACTTTGTGACTTATGTTTATTCCAATGTATACTTTGTGAATTACATGTTTTCATGTGTATACCTTGTATTCATGCATATAATTTGTATTAATTTATGTATACTATGCATTCATGTGTATACTTCAAGGTTTACGTGTTTTTGAGTACTTGTGCTTCCCTTATTCAAATGTATGCTTGACTTATTCATGTGAATACTTATTAATTGGTTAGCCCTAACATTGATCATTGTTGTCCTTCATGGTTTGTCTTGAATATTTATTGATTGATGCTAAACAACTTCAATATTTCTAGGAATACTTCTAGACTTAAAAATTACAAAATTGCACAAATTGAAAAGAAAAGATTAACTACAAATAAATGCACTAATCATTAACTTGATAATTGATTAAGAATGAGTATAATATATATCAAGAGATGAGCCTTTTAGAATGACAACTACCAACTAGAAAATAGGAAAAGCATTCCCAATACTTTGAAAGCAATAATCCACCCAAAATTGCAATAGGAGAGAAGGCTTATTTAAGATCCTTGAGCAATTTATTTTCTAATGATCCATTTTTCTTATATATCACAATTCAGTTTAATCCAAAGAGTTCCATGAAATGCTTTATTTAAAAGTAAAAAACATGTTTTCAATTGGTATTCCATGAGATGTTTCATAAAAATATTCTAGTATATTTAATCTTTTGATTGGAACAACTCAATTAAGCAAAGGATACTTAATCTTCACAACACTTGAAAAACATAATATTCATAGTAGATGATGAGAAGTTAACTTTTTGAAACATTATCATACAAAAATTTATCTTGAATAGTCTTTAAATATTTTCACAACATAATCCTCACAGTACAAAATGAATTATTATGTTCTTGATCCATCAACATATAAACATGTTGAAAGATGTATATGTCAACTTTTTGAAATATTATTTCTTGTATAGGAAATGGATTTGGGAGAAAGCTTTATAATTGTGTCATCAAAAAATGTATAGTTGACATTTTTTATGGTCACTTGAGTCTTTCTTATGGACTTTGGCTTGATTTTTCATAGATTTAATGTTGTAATGTGTCCAACGCATTCACATTAGGTCTTGGACCCTTAAGAATCATTAAGACTTCTAGGTTTTCTTGTAAAAGTGTTTTGAAGTGTTGTAACCCACTTTCACACTTTTCTAGGACCCTTTCATTATAATTCATTTAAATATCTCATTTTTACAACTTACCAAGTCTTATTTCAAAGTGTGGTAACAAACTCTCATGCTTTTCTAGACTTTCCATCAATAATTTAACCCTTTCTTATATTTAAATGACCCCTTAATGCACTTTTCAGTCTAAAGTGTATTTTTGAGGATATTCTCGTTAAACCTTATTTAATGCACTTTAATTTCTGAAACCCAGTGAAATTTCCTTGGTGGGACCAAGTCGCCACCTGGGGTGACTTAGTCCCACTGGGCACAAAAATAAAAATAATTTTAATTTCTTTGTGGGATTTTATTCTCTTACCCTTGAGGTCGACCTATGATGTGTTATTTTGGGGAAATAATGGAAAATCAAGCATAAATAAGGATTTTTCCCCTCATTTTTCATCTCCTAATTCATCAAGCATTCAAGCATTTTTTCACTTAATCATCCTCAAGAATTCAAGAACTCTAAGCATAATCAAGTCATCCATTGGAGAACTTCATTGCATATATTCAGATTTAAACATCAGGGGTTTGGTAAGTTTATGAAATTACATGTTATTTATTTATCATTTTCTTCTCATTTCATTTCATTATCTAGGGTTTGACCAAGGAAAACCCCTACACTCTAACCCTTAACCCATTTTCCCCTATTTGTATGTGTGTTTGCAGACCTTGTATGCAAATTTTCCACAGAGGAAAGTATCAAAAAGGTGTTTTCAATCCTTCAAAGTCATCAAAGTCAATAAATACCTAATTGAAGCTTGGAGACCTCTTTCAGCCATTTTTCTACATATTTATATCCAGACACCTATCAGAAAAGCAGGTACAGACTGAAAGCTACATAATCCTATTTCGAAATTCCAAAAATTCCTAGGTGGACTAGTTCACCATTTGTGGTGAATTAGTCCCACTTCCAAGCCTAAAAAATGGTTTCTATATTTTTGAGTACCCATTTGGCAGATTCTTGTTTTGGTAGATTTTTCCCAAAATTGGACTAAGTCACCCAGCTTGGTGTAAGTGTCCCAATCAACATTTCTAGTCAACTCTATAGGATTCTAGAGCCTCTCTACATCAGATTTCATATTTTAGGTGCACCTCTCTAGTTCTATTTAATTATGTTATCATTTACTTGCATTCTTAGGTGTTTTTGCATACATCACTGTGTTTTCCAGCACTTTGCATTTCTTAGGTTTAGCATTAATAAATCATTTCTTTTTCAGTTTTTTGCATTAGGAAATCATTATTAGGCATATTTCATCTCTTTTACTTTAATATTGAGTGTAGAAATTCACATTTTGGGCCCATTTCTCTCCTTCAGGTGGAAAACCTAGAAGAGTTAGAGAACCCTTGGACACCCCAAAATCAATGTCCACAATAATTTATAATACAAATAAGGAATGGAAGGGTGGAAACTTTATCTATCACAAAAAATAATAAATGTACATGAGAGCATCACCTATCTCTCTTAGATTCCAATTTTCGAGCATAGCAAATCATTTCAAATGAAAATGACAAAATGCTTCAACACCAAAGTTGTTAATTGAGGAAAAATAATATGTTTCAAGTTCCACCATTGTACACATTTACAATTGGTTGTATATTGTTGTAAGGGAAATGAGGACAATTAAAAAATGTCTTGTGCTTGGTAGACTTGAGGATGATCGTATGTTTTTTGTGTGGAATACTCAAACTTCTCAACTATCATGTGAAGTTTTCTCTTTTTGATTGTTTTACATGCAATCGAAAGGGATCAATCCAGTTGAACATATCTCAGAGAAATTCCACATGTTTGGGTATAAAAGAGGACCATGTATAGCATAAAAACACATATCAAGATGCATTGGAATAGTCTGTTTGGTCACATGAGTTGCAAAACGAAATTTGCACCACTTTGCAACTTTACACTACTTGCATTTGACACTTTTTCCATCAAGTGAAAATAGGAAACTACAAGAACATGACTTCAAGATAACAAAAACTAAGAGAGGTTATTGTAGAGGGGCCCAATACAATCCTATAGGCTCAAATGGACATTTCGTAAGTGTCACAATTTCTGACTAATAGTTTGTCAAATATTGCTATCTTTTTACACTTGTAACCCTTAAGGGATCGAGTCAATTGAATGTAGGTTGGAGTGATTTCATTTGTATGGGTGGGAAAGAGGACTATTCCTAGTGTAAACATATTCATCTAGATATGTTGGAATAGTATGTTTAGTGACGCGAGTTGCAAAACAAAAGTTGCACCACTTTGCAACTTTGTACTACTTGCATTTGACACTTTTTCCATCAAGTGAAAAGTAGACATGCCATGGGAAAATGACTCCAAGAGAAAAAAATCCAAGAGGTTATTGTAGAGGGGCCCAATATAATCCCATAGGCTCAGATAGAGATTTTTTAAGCATTATGGTTTCTGAGTAATAGCCCATCAAAGATTGTTGACCTTTAGCACTTTGGACCCTCAAGGGATTGAACTAGTTGAACGTAGCTCAAAGTGATTTTAGGTGTTTGATTATGAAAGAGGAACATTCCTAGTATAAACGTACCCATCCGGATGTATTGGAATAGTTTGTTTGCTCACACAAGTTGTAGAACGAAAGTTGCACCACTTTGCAACTTTACACTCCTTGCATTTGACACTTTTTCCATCAAGTGAAAATTGAACACCATAGGAAAACAACTTTGAGATAACAAAAACTAAGAGAGATTATTATATGTGGGCCCAACGCAATCTTGTAGGCTTAGACAGAGAGTTTGTAAGCATCATGGTTTTCGAGTAATAGCCCATCAAAGATTTCTTCCCTTTTAAACTTTGGACCCTTAGGGGATCGAGTTGGTTGAACATAGCTTGGAGTGATTCCGCATGTTTGGGTGTGAAAGAGGAACATTCCTGGTGTAAATGTACCAATCCAGATGTGTTGGAACAATCCATTTGGTCACACAAGTTGCAGAACAAAAGTTTCACCACTTTGCAACTTTACACTACTTGTATTTGAAACTTTTTCCATCAAGTGAAAACTGGATAGCATAGAAAAATGAATCCAAAATAAAAAAGCTGAGAGAGGTTATTGTAGAGGGGCCCAATGCAATCTTGTAGGCTCAAATAGAGAGTTTGTAAGTGTCATGGTTTCTGATTAGTAGCTCATCAAATATTTTTTCCTTTTTGCACTTTGGACCCTTAAGGGATCAAGCCAATTGAATGTAGCTCATAGTGATTCCACGTGTTTGGGTACGAAAGAGGACCATGCCTAGCATAAACATACCCATCCAAATGTGTTGGAATAGTCTGTTTGGTCCCATGAGCTGCAGAATAAAAATTGCACCACTTTGCAACTTTACACTACTCGTAGTTGACACTTTATTCATCAAGTGAAAACTAAACACCATGGGAAGATGACTTTGAGATAAAAAAATAAAGAGAGGTTATTAGGGACCCAACACGATCCCATAGATTTAGACAGAGAGTTCATAAGAATCATGTTTTTGAGTAATAGCTTGTCAAATATTGCCACTCTTTTGCACTTTGGACCCTTAAGGGATCGAGCCAGTTAAACTTAGCTCAGAGCGATTCCACATATTTGGGTGTGAAAGAGGAACATGGGGTATGTGCAAGATCATGATGGGCCAAAAAGTGGCGATATGATGGGTATGTGGTTGATGAATTTTTTTTACCCAAAATTGATGAAACCAAAAGGGTTTTTAAAGGAGATTCTCAACTTTCCACCAATATAAATTATTCTTTACTTTGAATTTAATAAATAATAATTATTTGAATTTTCTATTTGAATTACGACTAAAGTCCTGATTGATAGGCTAATTGAAAAACATTTATAGATTTCAAATGGTATCACATTTTTTGAATCTGAAACATGCATCACATTCTATGTTTTATATACTATAGGATTAAAATAATAATAATTTCATGAAGTTTCGACCAAGTTAAGGTGGTCAGACATATGATTTTTTTGTATTTTTTAAAAGTTGTAATAAAAATTCATAATTTATTATTTACTTGGAAAGAAATTACAAAAAAATATGCATCACATCCAGACATGTGTCCTCTACTTATATCTAAAATATTATAAAAAATTATTATCATTTCATTGTGGTTAGGGTGGTCAAACAGACACCTACTTATTTTTTCCCCAAAATTTAAGTACTAATGCATTGAAATTTCAAATTTTCACCAAAGAGATTTAAAAAAAAATAAACCTAGTAGTTTAGAAACTACATTCAATTTGTTACAGATTCTATTCCTACTTATTTTTTAAATAATATAAACAACTTATTCAAATTTTATGTTAAGTTTCCTAACTTTGATTTTTACGAATTTTTCATCACTTTTAAGGGCCTATTTTTTCCATGATGATCTTGCATATGCCCCATTCCTAGTGTAAATGTACCCATCCGGATTCATTGGAACAATTTTTTTGGTCACACAAGTTTTAAAATGAAAGTTGCACCACTTTGCAACTTTACACTGCTTGCATTTGACACTTTTTCCATCAAGTGAAAACTTCACACTGCAAGAAAATGAATTTGAGATAATGAAAATTAAGAGAGGTTATTGTAGAGGTGTCATACATGATCTTGATGTCTTATATGGAATGTCCATACCTGACACAGTATTTGGGTAATAGGCCATCAAAGATTACTACCCTTTTGCAATTTGGACTCTTAAGGGATTACGTTGCATAAATTACAAATGTTTGAGGGCACCAATAAATTTAAAATTTGTGTAAATATTATTACAAATATTTATTTGAATATATTTTATGCTATATTGATGTTGATATATAATCATTAGGTTGAAATTTGTTAATAAATGAATTTTTTATTATAAGTTAGTCAATTGGTGCTAGTTATAATAGGGAGATAATAAAAGAAGAAAAAGAATGATTAATAACCATTAATGGTTATTACACTCACTATATTAATAATATGATGTATAAAATAAAGTGAGATTTATTTGGCTACCTAATTCTTTTGTTTGTGCTACAATTGTCTAATATTCTTCATACACTGTTCTGAAACCCAAGTGCTTGTACTTGTAGGCACAATGCCTTAGGTACTCCATTCTCATAGATCTTTTACAATGTCACTCATACATTTGAGATTCTCTTATAATGTCTACACCATATGTGCTCATGATGAGGTAAAATTCAAATGAATAAATTAAGATTCCCTTGCTAAGCTTCACGTGCTCTTTTATAATGGAGCTTCAAATCAGAATTGATATTTTTCAAGATCATCAAAATAAGGATGTTGCATTGCTTTTTTAGCTGAGACTCTCTTGGATGGCTCATAAATCAACATTTTCTAGGAGACACCAATAAATTTTTAGTAGTTTACTTACAAATAGGAAAAGTAAAAGAAGAAAATGAAAGAGCATCCAAAATGGAAATGAAATGAAAATAGATGGAAGGCACTTACAGACAACAAATCCACACCATTTGGTTTGAATTCAAGAACAAAAAGGCATAAATCTTGATGCTTCCATTGAAGATAGGAATGTCAGTCTCTCAACTTAGTCACTCCAAGCCATACATATTCATTGGGAGTTCTAAGCTACCTATTGCACACAACACCTCCCATGAATAGAATAACTTGAAATCCGAGATGCTCTTATAATGTCTACATCTGAGGTGCTCACGATAAGGTTAACTTAAAATGAATAACTTGAAATTCCCTTGCTAAGCTTCACACACACTTTTATAATGGCTTAAAATCATAATTGTGATTTGTCAAGCTCATCAAAATAAGGATGTTACATTAATTTTTTGGCTGAGATTCTCTTGGATGGCTCATAAATCAACATTTTTTGCAAGGGGACACTGATCAATTTTTAGTAGGTTACTTACAAATAGGAGAAGTAAAATAATATGATATAAACATTAGATGATAGCATTGTCATCATACAAATTAATGTGCATACTTACAAATTAATCCAACAAACCATCTGGGTCTACTCTACTCGTTATTGTGTCAATTATTACCTCAAGGTCAGACTCACAGACCTTCCACAAGGTCTTGTTCAAAGGTTTACCCCCATATTTAGTCAAATGAACATTGGATGCCATGACAATGTTCGAATAATGAAGATTCTTTCGATGCATATCAAAGTCCTGAAACAAAAAATATTTAACACTCTTATGTGGGTACCTTCTAATCCATGTTCCAATAACAATAACTGAGCCTGTAGGGTATTCGATGTTTTCTCCATCTATAATTGGGTTCTCCAATTTCTTTTTGCCCTCAACAAAAATAAATAAATTAATATTCATTCCCTCTTTATTTTTTTCATCTAAAATAACTACACAAACATTCCCTTCATTGATATGTGCAACAAATCTCTTGAAATTAGTCAACATTACAAATACACTACAAATTAAGATAACAATAAGAATTTCAAAAACTAAATAAGTAGATATATTAGCGGGTTGAACTAGATTTGATATGTGGTCAAATTTGACCAATGAATCCATTTGTGTTAGTTCAAATTCCATCAGAGGGTGATATATGTGTAGTGGGCTAAGATAACTTAATGACCATTTCTCAACCCACTCCTTTGACTCACAATCATCCTAGGCCTGCATTGTACATGACGAACAAAAGGATGCAATCTTCTATGTATTGATACTCCATGAACCTACATCTAAGCTAAGGAAAGAGTGTACCTCACTCAATATTGTTATTGTACAACAATCCTCATATGGTGCAATGTTAGTATCATCCATCAACCAAAAATATTTACAAATTGAATACGTACCTTCCTTACCTAGACCCATTGAAGCATTACACCACTCGATGATTGATTTTACATCCGTCAACTTTGCATTGTCTTTATAATTTAACTCTTTGCATTCTAATGCTCTTGAACCACCATGCTCCCCCTTTCCATGACCAGCCTCACAAAATTTCTACATATGTTGAAAATCTATAATGAAATGCATCCTGGTCAACTAGTAGAACATGCGTGAGTTCTTGAACTATGTTGCATAGTTATCTTACCATATCAAATAGCAATTGTATGTTATGCCCCTCTAAGCCAAATCACCTTTTTTCTTGATTACCATCTTTTGTAGCATATTCCACTATTTTATTCTTCCCCAACTCTACTATTTTTTGTCCCACCTCATCTTTGCTTTCCATATATTGACATACCAACATACATTCCAAGCCACCACAATGATGACATGAACCATCCAAGCATATTTTCCTATAGAATATTTGTCCATCCTCTATTTCACATAATTTTTTTGATAAGAACTCTCTTCAATATGTTGGTGGGGCTTGTATGCCACAATCCTGCAAAACATTATTAGTATGAAAATTCAAACATATAGAATGATTAACATCATAATGATTAGAGAGTTTAATATTTAGTCTACAACAATAAGTGGTGCATGTGTGATTTATCTTGACATAAAAATATTTAATCATTTCAAAATATTTTTGAAAAATACTAATTTGAGGACAAGCTTGTTGAAATTTATGAAAAAATTGGGTTTGAGTCATATCCAAAAATACTTTGGATGTTGCTCACAGTTCGGACTACCGATTCTCCTTCTTACCACATCCCTTTGATTCAAAGATGGCCTTGTGTTATTCTTCCACTACTCTTCAATTAGTGTTCTCAATGCTTCAACAACTTTTTTTAATCTTCTTTTGGAAGTCTTCGCAAGAATGCCAATAATTTATTTGAATTAGTTCCCTCAATTCTTTGTCTCCTTTGAACGACTCTTGATAATTTTTTTCTATTAATTCTCAATTGTTCACTTTTCTTTCTAATGAGATGAGCTCTCTTTGTTTGACTACTTACCAAACTTGATGTAATGACACATCGGGTGACATTACTATCTGTTGAGAATGAGGTCTTACCCACACTCTCATAAGAATCCATTAGATTCTTCACAATAGTGTTTTCACTTGAAGCATTTGATGTTCTCAATCGGAGAGTCTTCGTGATTTTTCTATACTTTATACCCCACATCATTTCAACAAATAGTTGACATATTACGGTCTCATTTAGCCTTTCAAAGAACAATTTGCAAATCTTATTAGCATATCTTCTACAAGTGTGTGTTGGAATCTTACTATTAGAAGATTAATCTTTACTTGGTAAAGGTTATTCTTTAATTGTAATTTTTTTATTAACTTGTAGGAATATTCCAAAGGAATCCCTACAAGTCTTTTGTCTTTTTGTCATCTCACACATGTGTGAGGATAACTTATTTTTTAATTCCTTTATTAAGGAATATTTGTAACACCTCCTTAAGAGGTGACACTTTGCACACACATAGATGAATGGTGGCATTCATTGAGTTGGGAGTTACATTCTAACTCCTCTTTCTCACCTCTACTTATTGAGGTGCCTCTCCTCTCATTCTTCAAGACTCATGCAAGCAAGCTAAGGCTAAAGCTCTCTCTCTTTGTATTATTCTTTAGGCATTTTGCCTCCATTCATAATATTGGGGTTTTTTCTTGTTTTTTCCCCTTAACAAATTCTTGTGTCTCTCTTGCTTTGGTGGTGCTTGGTTTGGCTACTTCAACTTATTTGGTAATCTCTTTCCTTCAAACAATTGCTCTTTATTAGTACTTTCCATTGCTCTTTTTTTATTTCCTTTCATGGTATCAGAGCTTGGTATTACTAATATCTTGTGAGCTATATTGTTGAAGGTTTACCAGATTTTTTAGCACACCATTGGAGACACTCTCAAGAGGAGAAGAAGAGCTAGTGCCTAATCTTGATTGTTCTTTGTCTTCTAACCCTTGTGCAGGAATTTTTTTTTTTTAATCTAAAAATTTCTAAGTTCTTTGGTTTTCAAATTTCAAAGTATTTTAGTTTGCATGCATGTTTATTTTTTGCCAAATTTTAGAAACCCTCAAATAAAGGGTTATAGTTCAAGTTTTTTAAATACCCATTTTTTGCATGTTCAATTTTTTGTAAAAAAATCAAATTTTTAAGGGCTCTAACTCTAGTTCAGAAATTCTTTTTAGGAAAAAAGCTAATCTGTTTTTTTTGCAAATCTATATATTAGATCTGTAAAAAATATTTACTTTTTAAATCTGTATAATAAAACAAATTAAAAAAATAGTAATTTTTTTTTTCTCTAACCCTCTTTAACTCAGTTTTTTTCTTTTCTAAAATATTTCATACTTTTTTCTTTAAGAAAATAAATTAGTTTGTTTCAAAAAATCATCTCTGTGTTGGTAATGCAATTTTTTTTAAAAAAGAAATCAAAAAAATCAATAATAAATAATAAATAAATTAGGGCTTTGGCCCTGTTGTCATCAACTTTTATTTGCAATATTTATTTAGAAAATCAAAAAATTCAATTTCAAATTTTAAGAAAATAATCATTAAAAAAATTTTAAAACCCTTTAAGGGTTTTGGCCCTTTCAAAAGGCACCTCTGTTTGTAGGTACTCTTGCTGCCCCTCCCCTCATTGCTTACTACTTTTTTTTTACATCCTCACCTCTGCAACTTTCCTCCTCCTCGTTCTGCTTTTTTTCTCCCCTCGCTGTCTTCACTCGGCCTCCCCTCCCTCTCTAAAACCTGCGCTTAAACTTTTTTAAGTTTCCCTCCATTTTAATTTCTTAAAATAAATTCAAATTGAAAAATCCCGCCTTCTTCTTCATACACAAGGCTTTTTAAAAATAAGAGAATTTCTCTTTTTCATATAGCCTTTAAGTTATTCTATGTAATAAAGTTTTATAAGTTTTTTTAATATATTAACTTTTTAATAAATTTTTAATTTTAAAAGTTTTTTTTTTAAATATTTACTAATCATATTAAAATCTATTAGAATATTAATTTAATATTCTTGCTTATTTTTTTCAAAAATAATATTATAAATATCATTCCATAATTTATATAATTTTTTTTTTACAAAAGTTTTTTTAAATTTTTTAGCTTAAGGGGATTTATTTTATTTAAGGCATTTAATTTTCATTTATTCAAAAAAAAGTTTTTTTTTTCAAAATTCAATCAAAAGGGATTTTTTTTTGTAAGTAAATATTTACATAGCTTTTATTTTTCTCATAAAGTTGTGTTTTTTTAAATTATTTTGCAATCATGTCAACTTTAATTCCTGAGATTAAATTAACTATTTCTAACTATTATTCTTGGAAAACTCACATTTCTTTCATTTTTTGATTTAAACATCTTTTGGATGTTGCAACGGATCCTAAATCTAAACCAGGTTCGTCTGCATCCAAAGATGAAATCGAAAAATGGAATCTCAAAAATGAAGAAGCCCTTGGCCTCATAGGTATCTCCATGTCACCCAAACTTTATGTTCATATTGGGACATGCACAACTGCCTATGAAGCATGGGAAAAACTCAAAACAATTTATGATAGTACAAATGAATCAAGAAAAATTCAAATTCAAGATCAACTTGAAGATTTGAGGTATTCTGATTTTAAATCTATGGATGATTTTTTATTGAAATTTGATGCTTTAAATAGTCAATTGGATGGTTTAGGAGTTAAATTAGATAATCTTAGATTAATTCATCTTATTCTTAAAAAGTGTCTTCCTAGACAATTTCAACAATTCATTACTAATATTCATGCTCAATTAGCTATTCCTTCTTTAGCTACTCAATTAACTTATGATATTTTTCGTGATTTATTAAGACAAGAAGAGGCTAAGTTAATTCAATTTGGTACTCTTAAGTCTAATGAACATGCTTTCTTATCTAATCATAAGCAAAATTTTAAACCTCATTCTAAACAACAACATTATAATTCCAAACCTCATTATAATAATGGCAATGATACTAGAAAGTTTAACTCTTCTAAGAAACCACATTGCACTTATTGTAATAAGGATGGTCATTGGCAAAATACTTGTTTTAAGAAGCAAAATGAGAAAAATCCTATGAAGAAAAATAATCAACAAAATAAACCTAATAATAATAAGTTTCAAAATAATGCAAATCAATCTAGACGTGCTTTTACTTGTAGTTCTAATGTTTCTCAACCTCTTGAATGGGTTATTGATTCAGGTGCATCTCAACATGTTACTTCACATAAAGAAGTTTTTGAGTCTATGCAACCTGATATATCTAATGTTCCTCTTCAACTTGCTAATAATCATACTTGTAAAGTAGAAGCAATTGGAGATGTGAATGTTCCTAATGGTAAATTGCATGATGTTTTATATGTTCCTGAATTAAAGACTAACTTGCTTTCAGTTGCTAAGCTTTGTCAAGATTATAAAATAGAATTTTACAAAGATATGTGCTATGTTATTGATCCAAAACAAAACAAGGTCATTGCTAATGCTAAATTAGACAATGATAATTTGTTCAAATTTTATGAGTTTGCTCAATCTAGATGCTCTTTAATATCTACCATTGATTTCAATGTTTGGCATGAAAGACTTGGTCATATAAATGCTAACAATATTGCTTTAATGCAAAAGCTTAATATGGTAGATGGATTGCCTAGTATTGTTCCATCTAAAATTGTATGCACAGGATGCATGAGTGGTAAGATGCATAGGGAGCCCTTTCCACATGGTCAATCATGGAGGGCAACTCATAAGTTGCACCTAGTTCATAGTGACCTTTTGGGACCCATGGAGAATAACTCCATCCAAGGATCAAGGTATGCACTTACTTTTGTTGATGATTTTTCTAGAAGAACTTGGATCTATTTTCTTCATAGTAAGGATCAAGTTCTTGATATATTTTCTGAATTTCATAAATTTGTTGAAAGGCAATCTGGTTTTAAACTTAAAATTCTTAGAACTGATAATGGTAAAGAATATGTGAATAATGCTTTTAATAGTTATTTGAAATCATTTGGTATTAAGCATGAGCTAACTATTCCCTATACACCTCAACAAAATGGTGTAGCGGAAAGGAAGCATAGAACTATTGTTGAAATGGCTAGATGTATGTTACATGCTAAAAATATGTCTTATAAATTTTGGGCAGAAGCTATGTTTTGTGCTACTTACATTATTAATAGGACTCCTACTAAAGCTTTAAAGGATATAACTCCTGAAGAAGCTTGGTCTGGTAGGAAGCCCAATCTTAAGCATTTAAGGATTTTTGGTTCAATTGCTTATGTTCACAAACCTAAACAAAAGAGGCAAAAATTAGATGCTAAATCTTCTTATCATATTTTTGTTGGTTATGATGAACATTCTAAAGCTTATAGAGTTTATAATCCTCTTACTAACAAAGTTAAAGTTGCTAGAGATGTATGCATTGCTGAAAATGGTGTTCATGATTGTTCTAAAGTGCATAATATTGATTCTTCTCAAAATAAAGTTATTGTTGTGGAGGATAATCCTCAAGTTGAAACTCCTCTTAACCCTCCTAATGCATCTCTTACTCATAGTGATAGTGATGATGAAAATGTTGAAATCTCTACTCATGATTCTTCTTCTAGTGATGATACTCCTACATCTAAAAGAATGCCAAAATGGTTTAAAAATTTGTTGCAAGAAAGTGAGGATTATTTAGCTAAAAATCCACCTAAAAGAAGAAAGGCAAATTATTGTAATCATGCTTTGATGTCTAACATTATGAATTCAAATGATCCTCAAACTTATGAACAAGCTAAAGATCAACCTCATTGGCAAAAGGCTATGCAAGAAGAATATGATACTTTAATTGCTAATAATACTTGGGATTTAGTTCCATTACCTCAAGGTAAGAATCTTGTTTCATGCAAATGGTTGTATAAAACTAAGGTTAATGCAAATAATGAAGTTAGCAAGTTTAAAGCTAGATTAGTTGCTAGGGGCTTCTCTCAAATTGAAGGATTAGATTATAATGAAACATTTGCTCCAGTAGCTAAGATGCCAACCATTAAATTAGTTCTTGCTTTAGCTTCTCATATGCATTGGCCTATTCATCAAATGGATGTTAAAAGTGCATTTTTAAATGGTGATTTACATGAAGAAATTTATATGTCTCAACCCTTAGGTTTCATTAAGGAAGGTAATGAAAATATTGTTTGCAAATTGAAGAAATCAATATATGGTTTAAAGCAATATCCTAGAGAATGGTATTCAAAGATCAATGCTTTCTTTTTATCTCAAGGTTTCATTAGAAGCAAAAATGATCCAAATTTATATATTAAGCATAGTGAAGATGATATTGTGATTATTATTTTATATGTTGATGATTTAATTATCACTTCTAGTTCTAACAATTTGATTAGTGATGTTAAGTCTCAACTCAATCAACAATTTCAAATGACTGATTTAGGCCTATTACATTATTTTTTGGGTATGCAAATTTGGCAAACACCTAAAGGTATTTTTCTTTCTCAACATAAATATGCTCAAGATCTCTTAGATAGATTTAAAATGAATGATGCAAAGTGTGTTTCTACTCCTTGTGAATTAGGAACTAAATTAATGGTTGATATGGAAACTCCTTTTGTTGATCCTACTTTATATAGGCAATTAGTAGGAAGTTTAAATTATCTAACTCTTACTAGACCTGATATTTCTTATAGTGTTGGATTGGTTTCTAGATTTATGTCTAAACCACAACAAACTCATTTTAAAGTTGCAAAAAGAATTTTAAGATATGTTAAAGGTACTCTTAATCTTGGTCTTTTTTATGATGCAAATTGTGATTTTTCTTTAAAGGGTTATACTGATTCAGATTTAGGAGGTGATCCCAATGATGGGAGATCCACTTGTGGTTATTGTTTCTTTGTTGGATCAGGTGCAATCTCATGGAATAGTAAGAAACAACAATCTACTTCTCTTTGTTCTACAGAAGCTGAATATAAAGGTTGTACAAATGCATCTAAAGAGGCATTATGGTTAAGAAGATTACTTGAAGACTTGGGTCTACCTCAAAAGGATCCTACTCCTTTATATTGTGATAACCAAAGTGCTATTGCTTTGGCAAAGAATCCAATTTTTCATGCAAGGACCAAGCACATTGCTCTTCAACATCATTTCATTAGAGAGCAAATTGAAGACAAGCAAATTTCTCTTTTGTATTGTAAAGGTGAAGATCAAGTTGCAAATATTCTCACCAAAGCTCTTTGTAAAGATAAATTTCTCTTCCATTGTAAAAATCTTGGATTACAACCCATTGAAGGGTTTGATGTAACTTCCCCAAGTAAAGCTTAAGGGGGGATGTTAGAAGATTAATCTTTACTTGGTAAAGGTTATTCTTTAATTGTAATTTTTTATTAACTTGTAGGAATATTCCAAAGGAATCCCTACAAGTCTTTTGTCTTTTTGTCATCTCACACATGTGTGAGGATAACTTATTTTTTAATTCCTTTATTAAGGAATATTTGTAACACCTCCTTAAGAGGTGACACTTTGCACACACATAGATGAATGGTGGCATTCATTGAGTTGGGAGTTACATTCTAACTCCTCATTCTCACCTCTACTTATTGAGGTGCCTCTCCTCTCTCATTCTTCAAGACTCATGCAAGCAAGCTAAGGCTGAAGCTCTCTCTCTTTGTATTATTCTTTAGGCATTTTTCCTCCATTCATAATATTGGGGTTTTTTCTTGTTTTTCCCCTTAACAAATTCTTGTGTCTCTTGCTTTGGTGGTGCTTGGTTTGGCTACTTCAACTTATTTGGTAATCTCTTTCCTTCAAACAATTGCTCTTTATTAGTACTTTCCATTGCTCTTTTTTTATTTCCTTTCACTTACCTTCCATGTGCTGTAAAATATCCTCATCAATATTAATCAAATACTTTGGATTTCTAGGAAAAAATATAGGCGGTATTCTCCTAGGTACATACATCTCAACATTAGTAATTTCATCAATATTTAAGTGAGGTGGACTAGATTGCATACCCTTGATTGAGGGTGGAATAGACGACATACCTTGAGGTTCACATAAGGATGATGACATACCTTCTTCATCAAATTCGAGTGATGATGTTGAGATGTGGTGGATGGTGTCCAACCATATTCACTTGTGGTAGATGGTGTCCCTTCATATTCACTTGTGGTAGATGGTGTCCCTCCATATTCACTTGTGGTAGATGTTGTCCCTTCGTATTACCTTATGCTTAATGGTGTCCCTTTGTATTCACTTGTGGTAGAGGGTTTATCTCCAACTACAATATTTGAATCTGTCTTACCATGATGCTTTCACATTCATACCCTTTGTGCTGCCAATTCCTTTCCTATTTTTGATGGTTGAGGTTCCTCTTCAATTGCCTTGTTTTTCATCAATCGTATCCAATTTCTTCTTCTCAAAATATTCCCTCACCCGTTTTGTCTCCTTTGCTTTATTGGTTTCATACTCTTCATCTGTTAGTTTATTCCTTGTTTGTTTCCTTGGCATGGTAGATAATTTCACATGTATCATGCTAATGAGACAAATATTAGTTCCTAAAAATGAATCCATACAAATAAATGAAATATATTTCATTCAAGGCTTCATACAAAATAATTACAATTATCCTATAGAAGAGTTTTTCTAGCATAGACAAATGTCACATGAATTTTTCCAATGGAATGCCTTACATAAATGTGGCAATGTGCAATTCCATGATTGCAAGATAGGCTCAAAATGAAAGCATGGACAAGGCATGTAGGGTTGAAAAGGTAGGGGTAGAAAATGCCTCACAGAAATGGGGTCTCACAATGATGTACATCATCACGAGACCTCATTTCTATGACGCATACGATGCCCCTACCTTGTCAACCCTACGATACTAGCAATCTATTGAGCTCACTAGATTATTGCTATAAAAACCCATTTCTATGAGGCATACCCTTCCCCTAACTTGTCAACCCTACCACATTGGAAAGCTAGTGAAGCATTGGTAAGCTAGTGAGCCCACTAGCTTTCCAGTGTGGTAGGGTTGACAAGGTAGGGGAAACATATGCCTCATAGAAATGGGGTCTCATGTATGCCTCATAGAAAATGGGTCTCATGGTGATTTGTATCTCACTATGAGACCCCATTCCTATGAGGCATATGTTTCCCCTACATTTTCAACCCTAGTGCACTAGCAAGATAGTGGTGCACCATTAGCTTGCCAATGCGGTAGGATTTACAAGGTAGGGGTAGCGTATGCCTCATAGAAATGGGGAGTCATGGCAAGCTAGTGAGATCACTATCCTTCCAATGTAGTAGGGGTGACAAGGTAGGGGCAATGCATGCCTCATAGAAATTGGGTCTCAATGTGATTACCATGAGACCCAATTTCTATGAGGCATACGCTACCCCTACCTTGTCAACCCTACTGCATTGGCAAGTTAGTGAGCTCACTAGCTTGCCAATGCAGTAGGGTTGACAAGGTAGGGGTAGTGTATGCCTCATAGAAATGGGGTCTCACAGTGATATATTATAACCATGAGACCCCATTTCTATGAGGCATAGGCTACCCTTACCTTTTCAATCCTACCACATTGGAAAGCTAGTGGAGCATTGGCAAGCTTGTGAGCTCACTATACAAAATGTAGTAGCATTGACAAGCTAGTGGAGCATTGGCAAGCTTGTGAGTTCACAAGCTTTCCAATGCTCTACTAGCTTGTCAATGCTACTACATTTTGTATACATTTATATGAAAAATTTATTGTCAAACAATTCAAATGCTTTTTCCATACTTCTATTTTGAGCCCTGATTGAAAGATAGGTTGCCCCTGCCCCATGTTGCTAATGTAGCCTTGAATAAAGAGCCTTGAAACAGTGGAGATAAGGGCTAGAATCCCTTGTAGGTAGACTAATCAAAGAAAAATTTAAAATATATCACAACATAAGTGATGAGGTAAGTTTAGTGATGAGGTAAATTTAGAAATAGAGAAGAAAAAAAAATGGATTCAAAGATCAATCAATGTGGGAGGAGTATATTCCAATTTTTTAGAGACATGTATGAAAAATTTGGTAGCACAAACAAGACAATTAGTTGCTTGGTATAAGTTTTTGAAAAAATACCTCAATGAGATATGTCCTCATGAACTATAATGATTACAAGATATGAAAAAATAAGATTTATTGAAAAGGCTTTAGAAAATTTCAAGCATATGCAAATTGTAGGTGTAAAACCAAATTCAACTACATTTTCCAACATCCCCCATGTCTATACCAAAATGAAAGCTTGGGAGAGTGGTATGAAGATCCATATTAAATGATTGAGAAATGATGTATTATTTTACTTCCTTATAACTTATGTCATATATATGTGTATTCAAAATTTTAAAACATGTACAAGGTAAGTCAATTGTTTAACAAAATGCCTCATAGAGATGTGGTTTAAAAATGTAATTGGCAAGTGTAAAGAACTGTGTAATGTAAAATGTGAATTGACAAGCTAAGGTTATAATGAAAAAAAAGACAATGATCAACATGGAATATGCAAAATAAAAACAAATGAAAGCAAGCAATAATAGAATGAAAGAAAATTTGTAAAGAATTTACATACCTAAAAAACTAGAGTTTCAAATAGAGGAGTTCTTCCCAATTATGTAGCCTTTGCTTCTTCTTTCTTCAAAATCCTCAAAATTTTTACTTTTTTAAAAGCTTGTTCCCCTCCAAACTTCAATTGTATATCACTCTTGAATATAATTCAGAGTTGAATTGATATTATATGCCTTTCAATGTGAAAAATCTACTATTTCATGCAAAGGTGGTGGAAAGATGATGAAAAAAGTAGTGGAATGTGAAAAAAATTCATGCACACTTCACAAAATCATCAAAAAGATTTTTTTTGTTGGAGCATGCACAGAAATAGGAGAATATGCAAAATTTGGGCCTTAAGATCATGGGTATATTGAGTTTTTTACCACTTTTAGAGAAAGATAGAATGCGCTTACATTATAACATGAGTGCATTATGTCTTGCTAAAAGAACAGTCATATCTCTACTATAAAACACACTCAAATTAGGAGAAAGTTGATTTTTTATAGGTTTATTTTCTCTCTAGTCTTTCTCTCTACCCTCTACCCTCAACCCACAACACTTAATCCATCTACCCTTAATCCCTCAAACCTCTACCCTTAACCCTAAACTCTAAAACCTATACCCTCAAACCCTAAACCCTTAAACCTTCTATAATCTACCATCAACCCTCATCCCTCAACCCTATACCCTAAACCATCAACCCTATAGGTCCTCAGTGCTATACCTTCAATTCTCAACCCTTTACCATTTATCCTCTATATCTCTCCAACTCCCTCCCCCTCTCTCTCTCTCTCAATTCTCTCCTTACTACCCCCTCTCCATCTCTCAAGTATCTCTCTCTCAACCACTAACTCCTATATCTCTCCCATCTACACTTAACCATTTGAACTGTATATTTTTGTCACCTTTTGCACCTCTATGGTTTTTCACATAAAAGGAGACAGACGAAGATCAATAGTTCACTTAAGAAAAAACCCTTGATATTTCAATGCAAAGGATATTGAAATATGACAAAGGGAAGGTTCTAGGGAGATAATAATAGCAAATGAGGGTTCACCACCAAGTGTAAATTTGGAAAACAAATAATGTTTGAAAACATAGTGTAGTATGCAAACATAAACAAAATGACCTAGAAATGTAAATGAAACAAAAATAATAATTGTAAGACTGAAACTGTGCACTTGGAAATATGTAGAGGCTGGAATGAGTACTAGAAATTCTATTGTTTCTAGAATTTTGACCTAGTGGGACACTTACGCCATTCTAGGCGACCTAGTCCTAGATCTAGAAAACTATACTAGTGCTCATTTTTTCCAAATGGATATTTAGATCTATAGAAATCTCTAACAAACATGTACAGTGGGACTAATTCACCATTGATGGTGACTTAGTCCACTTTGGTTTTTTCTTAAATCAAAAAGTGAAAATGGAAGCTCTCGGTCTTCACTTTCTGCTCCTCTAGGTATTTGAATCTAAAACTCTAATTTTGGCACTATAAGTGACATTTTGTGGATATTTTGACCTAGCCAACAAGGAGATGTCTTCAACATGTTTGTAATCAATCATTCAGTGATCTGCAAGTCTTCAAATCTACAAACACACAAAGAAAATGAGATAAATGTTGAATGTTAGGGAATAGGAGTTTGCCTTGGTTTAACCCCTTTTAAGTAATAAAACCAAATGAATAAATAAGATGAAGCATGGAACATGAAATGAAGGAATTAGAAACTTTCCATGATGATAGATCTTGAATTTCTATAGCAATAGATGATGAATCTACCCTTGAATTCCTTAGAAAGCTATCTTGATGACTTAAGATGCTAAAACCCTAACTTGCTTAACTCAAGATGGAAGATGAATGATGAATAAGATGATTGAATTATGAATTAGGGTTTATAAGCTTCTTTATATAGGAAATCCTCCTAAAATGCCCATTAATTTGATTCCCAAGGGTGACATGGAGGAAAATTAAACCTAAAACCCAATTTTTCCCACTCGAACCTATGGGAGTAAATGGTGACTCCCCAACACCCCCAGGAACAGTTGTGACCAAAACCACTTCCACAAGAGAAAGAATGGAAAGAAATCTTGCTTAACAATGCAAATTGATTATTGGTTGAATATGATACAATGCAAATTTACATGAGATTCCTTGCTTATAAAGGCAAGGTTAAGAGATAGGATTAGACAAGATCATGACAAGTGTCTTAATCCTATGACATGAGATAACTAACTACCTAGGAATCAAGCAATATAGCTAGATAAGATAAGTTCTAGAAAAGCCAACCAAGACTTCTAGAAAAAATAATATATCCTAAATAAACTTAACATGTGAATATGTCCCCTAATTACCTAGTGGATGAATTAGCTAGGTACAAGACAAGTATTCACAGCACCAACCCCCCTTAAGTGCAACTTAGGGAGAAGATTATTATGCACACTATACAAAGACTATGACTATGGGTCCCGAATACTAGGCCATGTTAGGTACCCATTTACAATGCAAATGAAATGCAAACAATCTCTCACAAACGGAGAAATGGAGAAAACCCAGTGGGAAAAAACTCCTCTCCAAAAGAGAGAAAAATAAAACAAAAGAAACATGATGTATGGAGGACTCAATTATACCCCCCAAGGATGAAATCCATCATGTATATACAATCATTTACCCCCCCCCCCAATAAGAGGGAAGTAGAGAGATAAGATGTCCCCCCCATGATGAAGAAGCTCCAAAGTCGATGAAGAATTCCTGAAAACAAAAGATGACCAAATGTCTACAAGAAACAAATCTTCCCTTAGGAAGAAACAAATCCATAAGTTGATGAAGAAGCCACTCCATGTCCAACTGAAAGGAGGAAGCATGAAAACTCAACATGTATGCCTCTAAAAACTAAGTAGGAGCATCCAAGCTTGAATGAACCACAACATAGTCATGGTCAAACTCAACCAAGAAACATGACAAATCAAGTGAAGGAGGAGACTCATGAATATCAATCTCCAAAGACAAAGTAGATGGGATAAAATTTGTGTTGAAACTATCATCAAAGAGGAGAGTAATACCCTCAAGTGTGTCCTCCAAATCTGCAATATGAGGTCCTCCATGAATAATTTAGAAATACCTATCAAATACTCATCCCACAAAGCAAGATTTAAAAAACTATGATCATCCTACTGAATAGAAGCAAAAATGGCTGAAGAAGCAAGTGGTGGAGAAGTAGGAAGCTTACCACTGGTCTCTATAATACCAAGGTGTAGATGACCAAACTTCTCCTCACTAACATGGTTCACACTCAATGGAGTGTGTGATGTAGTCAAAGGAACATTATCATTTTCTCAAGCAAAATGTGAAAAGGAATATACTCGAGATGAATGATCAACCATCCCCATAGCAACAATATTCCTAGTCTCCAAGTCCCTTATGTACACCCTATCTGGAGTGAACTCAACTATTTTACCTTGACCCCCATGAGTAATTTGATAAAAAAAAAGGAGATTAGTGGACAAGGAAGGAACACAAAGCACATCATTGAATGTACCCTCCCCCATGTCAATATAACCCTTCCCACCTACCTTCATATAGGTATTTTTACCCACCATCAATATATGAGGTGAATTACAAGGCTCAAAAGAAGAGAACATATCCTTAGAAGATGTCATATGATGATATGCCCCTAAATCAAGAAGCCATCTATTAGATTCAGGACTTGTAGAGGTCAAGAGTGCTTTCCCTTTCATTTTATGTAGCCCATATTTAGATGATGTGTTCTCTGACTATGATGATGATGAGAGGGCTACCAATTGAGATGTTGAAGAAGAAGTAGAAGACACTAATGAGGGAAGTTGAATGTTATTCTTTTGAAGAAGGTGTGTGAGTTCATCAATCTTCTTATTATAACATCTATGCTCATCATGTCCTAACCTTTTACAATATGCACATTTTGACTTCTTCTTTTTAGGTGATTCCTCTTTTGAAAAGGGTGTGGAATTAGGAGTGCTATGTGAAGGAGAATATTTACCTTGCTCATTAGAATTGGGTTCCTTTTTCTACTTCTTACCTTTGCCACTTGAAGCCTTTGTATCCTTTGCAACAAGAGCATGAGATGTAGAGGACTTCAATGTGCCCATGTAAACCAACTTTGCTTGTTCCCTTGTGAGTTGAGCTGAAAATTCATCAAGAGAAGGCATTTTGTATGCATTTCCAAGGGCATCCATTGTAGCATAGAAAGTAGAAACAAACACAAAATAATCAGGACCAAGCTTAGCAAGAATAGAAAGTATCAACTGTTCATCCTCCTTAGTGACCCCACAATTAGATAGCTGCATTCTAAGAGGATTGAGCTTAGAGAAAAAGTCTTGAATATTGTCAAAATCTAAAGGATTTAGACCCATTAGTCCATTCTCCAACTTAAATTTCCTCATCTTATCTGGCTTACCAAAGAGACTCTCTAAAGTAGTCCAAGCTTCATTAGGATGAGTGCAAGATGTAGCATGATATCTAAGATCTAGAGAAATGGATAACTTCAGAGTACCAAGAGCTTCATCCCTTCTATCAAGCCATTTTATTTCCTCTTTTGCTCCTGCAGGTTCTGGATCTTGACCAAATGTGATTCGTTGCAACTTTGATTTTAACAATAGCAACTCCATTTGAAATCTCCACTCATGATAGTTATATGGAATTAGAAGTACAAATTTTGGAAAATCCATGATACAATGAGATATTACAAGAGAGGAACAGTAATTTTCCCTCACAATACAAGAAATCAACCCCTTTGTCCCAAACAAGATTACACTTTTTTTGCAAATTTACAACAATGTATCCCAAACTATAAAATCAGCAACAAACTGAAAATATGAAAATCTAGAAACAAATATACAAAAAGTGTATGAGAGGATTTGAAGTGCTCTCGAATACCTTCCTGATGCCGCAAATTTGGAGCAAATTGGAGATCGGAGCACAAAGATATGAGCTTAGAGGAAAAAAATAATGATTGGGCTTCAACATGGTAAAAGAGGCACAAAGCTATAAGAAATCTACAAGATATCTACACCACTGAAAAATTCAAATATCCACCTTTTCGATGATATTTCGTTTTAAAAATTCACCTCTGTATGCAAAAGTTATGCCAAAATGAAAAAAAGGCCCATAAAAGGAACTTGGAGGAAAATACAAGGTTTGATGAACACTAATTAGGTGCAAATTTTTGGCACTCGAGGCTTAAATGTGGTCATCCATATGACCTTGTCCACAAAAAATGCAAAAATAAACAAAATACCTGCTATACAATATGGTTAGCTATGGAACAGATGGCTGATACCAAAGACTTTTATGTCAGCTTTTTGAAATTTATAAAACAAAACTTTTATATATGCAAAATATGTGACTAAAATATTCATACCATTCAATGCCAAAGAGGAATTTGCAGACCAGTATACTGATGAATGAGGGATAAGATGCCGACTGCGAATCAAATATTCTCAGCAACCCTACTAACATCCGATGTAGGTGTACGCCGCACCAGGATCAAGCCTGAGACCACCGATGATGGGATCGATGATCAGATGATGATGGATCTAACCAGTGACCAAGGTAGTGCTAATAGGGAAGTCTTCATACCCACCAAAGAATGTCGATGGAGATCTCACCACTGACTAGATCATACCTGGATGTAGGGAATTTTCCAATGGAAGCGACCAAGCATGATAGCGACTTAAACGCCGATGTACCCTATGTGATATGCTTTGACCAGCAAATGGGTTTACAGATGAAGAGGGTTTTGAATATCCGGTGATTGAGGGCTTGATTGACAGGTTGGACTTCTTTCAAAAAAGTACAACCACTAAAATTATGTCAATTCAAGATTTGATAGTGGCAATATGACTATGATATGAAGTCAACCAACTTGGTACTATTAGACGCAGATCTATGACATCTAACGTAGGAAATTTTCTGAATATTCTACCCAAATACAATGATTTTTTTCCCAAAATATAGAAATATTTTCCCAATAAACTAAATATTTTTCCCTAAAATATTCAATAAAATCGTACCATTGGGGAGGTTGTTCCAACAAAAAAAATTTCCTCAAAAACAACTTTACCCAAAATGGATGAATTTATATTCAAAATTCATCTACAAAACCTTTTGATCTCAACCATGAGGTTATTGAAACCCCAATCTGCACCCAAAAAATATCTTCAAGCCAAAAAATAATACCCTCAGATCTGGGAAGGAATTTGCAACACCTGGAGAGCTCTGATACCATGTGGGAGTAAATGGTGACTCCCTAACACCCCTAGGAATAGTTGTGAACAAAACCACTTCCACAAGAGAGAGAATGGACATAAATCTTGCTTCACAATGCAAATTGATTATTGGTTGAATATGATACAATGCAAATATACATAAGATGCCTTGCTTATAAAGGCAAGGTTGAGAGATAGGATTAGCTTCCCTTGAATGCCTTAGAAAGCTATCTTTATGACTTAAGATGCTAAAACCCTAACTTGCTCGACTCGATATGGAAGATGAATTATGAAATATGATTTAGAAGCTTGTTTATATAGGAAATCCACCTAAAATGCCCATTAATTTGATTCCCAAGGGCGACAAAGAGGAAAATTAAACCTAAAACCCAAATTTTCCCACTCAAACCTCAAAAATAGCCCAAATGGGACTAATTTTCTAGGATGGGAAACTTATTCCCACCTGGATGGGACTCATTCACCCAGATGGGTGACTTAGTCCCACAAGGGCTCTTTTTTCATCTATATTGTCAGGGAGTGCAGAATTTTAGTTTTTATGATGATTTAGTTGGGTCTTTAACCAAATTATTCCTTAGGATGCACAATAGGGGCCATAGGGGCCTATTATTGATGATGTAAAGGATAATTAGGGCTAGGGACACAAAGTTCAATGTGAAAGTGTGATTAAATAAACTTTAGAACATTAAAATGAGGTCCACATAGCCTTGAAAGGCACAACATCCAATGTCAATTAGGTTTAATTTACAATCCTTCTAGATTAATCTGAGAATGCAATTAAATACATTTTATAATGTTGCATTAAGGAAAAAATAGGTCCATTAGACTTAGATGCTTAATAAAAGTCTCAAAAAGTGTGAAATTATTTTACAACACTTTACAACACCTTTAGAAGACATTGATAAATGCATTTTATTTAGTTTGCAAGGGTCCAAGACCTAATTTGGTTGTCTAAAACACCTCACAACACTAAATCAAGGTCTCATTAAGTCCAATTTATCATTAATTATTCCCATATTAGGTGTGAAAATGTCAAGGGATACATTTTTTTACACTAGATTTAGCCCCTACTTTAGTGAGAGGATGAACGTGCTTCAAACTCACACTAAAGTAGACATTCTAGAGGATTCCAATCATACTAATGTGAATGATAAAGAATGACAAGGATCAAGGAATCATTCAAGCCCCCAAGATCCAAAATCCTAAAACAAACCAACATAAGCACATAAGGGAACACATAAGGTGTATAATATGCAGTAAAACAATATACACAATCATGCAATGGCAATAACTAGAAGGAAAAGAAGAGGGAAAATAAAAAGGTGGATAAAGCTTTGACCATTTTTCCAACATGTTGTGGATCAAATCTAGGTTGTTTTTTGAAAAATGCATACTCACTCTAAGGGAACAAAACTCTTGGCTATCCACTAGGTGAGAAGTCCTAGAAGGAGAGTAACATACACTCATGGCTGGTATGCACTCACACACATGCACGTGGCTATGGGGAAATTCATGCCTCGGATTAGGTTTCCCGCTCAACCATACCAAATTTATACATCCTAATAACTTTAATAAGGCACCACATAGAAATGAACTTCAATCTCTATGAGGCAAGCAAGACTTTGTAAGCTAGAAACTCATAGACATTGTTAATGCAAAATGGTGCAAGGAATGTTCAAAGGGATTTTGCTTAGTTTGTGCAAGGTCTCATCTTAGGGAACATTGTGCCTAATGTCTCCAAGAGAGGAAAAGTGAAAATGGTCTCATCTTGTTTCCAAGAGAGGACAAGGGCAAGGTATCATCCTAGGAAACATTGTACCTAATGTTTCCAAGAGAGGAAATCACAAAAAAGAAAATCACACAATGAAATATGAGTGTCGATGTATGCTAACACCATTACTATGAGAAATTGCTTTAAAGTACAAGAAGAAGACATGAGAGCTTACCCAGAAAGAAATATGCCAAGTCATATGTTTCCTATAAGCTACATCATGAATAAGGTGGTATTTTGCAT
The DNA here is from genome assembly GCA_007258455.2 of Sequoia sempervirens. NCBI lineage: Eukaryota > Viridiplantae > Streptophyta > Pinopsida > Cupressales > Cupressaceae > Sequoia > Sequoia sempervirens. The sequence continues at coordinate 85,717,663 of VDFB02256132.1, read as the reverse complement.
GCGAGCCAACTTAAGGCATGTTGTCCACATCACAAGCTTGCTCTTATATGTTCATGAAATGTTAGTGGCTAGCCAAAAGAGGAAATGATAAGTGACATACGAGGACAACGCTAACTAACCCATTGGCCCCACTTAATGTATGACAAGGGTGAGTTGAAATGATTGATGAAATGCATGCTAGAGTGAAAATCAGTATTAATTAGTGGAATTAGGTGCCCACACATAAGGAAGAGCACCAAACTCCTTAAGATGTTGGATTTTACTACTCAAATCCTTACATTCATTATTAGTATGACTATGAACTCTATGATATGTGCATAATGAATATTTTTAATAATATTTACTTTGAGTTCTTGGAAGAAGGGAGATCAAGTGATCTTGGAGGATTCTCGACAAGATACCCTCTTGATCAATGGTAGATGTTCCTGTAGTATGCGACAAAGATATCTCTTGCTTAGATGTACAAGATGTCATATCTATGCAAGACTCTTTAGATTGACATATTTTGTTCTCTCCTTTATAGTATGGTGTAAAGTCTAACAAACACAAATCATTAGAATTTTGTGAGATGACATTGAAATTAAGTGAAGATGTCTTTGTTTGTTTTGTTTCAGGAAAAGGAGAACAATCAAGATCACTAGTGTCTATCAATTCAGGATGCACTACTATTAAAGTCTTCTTATAAGATTGTTTTGTGATAGTGTTGATGTTGAGTGAAGGATTGTTTATTTCTATCAAAGGACAATAACCAAGAACATGAGTTGTTTCTTGTGTGTTAGGTTTGATGGGGACATTGATGCCTTGTTCTCTAGAACCACATCCTTTTCCCCTATATCCAAGTTGTTTCATAAGTTCATAACCTTTTCCATAAAGCATTTTCATTGATTTCAAATTGAGTGGTTGTTCATGATTAAGTTCATCAAAAAATTTTTTTGTAATTTTGTGTCTTATGTTTAGAACTAGTTGAGGTGGATGCTTGCAAAGGGTCGTTTGAATTTTGTGTTGACATGATTGCTTTTTTGTTTCCCTTATTTGAATCTTTGTTTATGATCTTGTAGTTGCCCATGAATGTAGGTTCAAAATCTAAGGAACCCCAATCATCTTCTAATAGCTTCGTGACTTTTTCAATATGTTGTTGTTTTTCTTTTTGTTGCATGGGTTCCACTTCTGTGGTTGGTGTTAATGTTGTCAAAGAATTGTCTTTGTTTTTCTCAAGTTGTAAGACACTATAAGGCTCAGGATCAACGTCAAGTGTGTACACTTTGTTGTTGTAGATGTATTTCATTTTATGATGAAGAGTATGAGGCACACCATTCAGTCCATGAATCAATGGTCTACCTAAAAGGAGATTGCATGAAAGTTCATTAGGAATAACATGAATCTATGTTTCCAATGTGACCATCCCAACTGTAATAGGTAAAATGATCACCCCAAGCAGTTTCTTTTTGACATTGTCAAATCCCTTAAGGGATAAAGAATTAAGTTGAATGTGTGATTTATCAACACAAAGTATATCAAAAAAATTTATGCTACACACATTAAGGGTTGAGCCATTGTCAAAAAGGGTTCACTTTATCCCTATCATATTTTATTGAGATATGATCACAAAAGCATCATTTTGTTTTTGCACTTCCAAAGGGGGGAGTTCACTTTGGTGGAAAACAATGTCAGAATTTATTCCTTGGATCATGGTTTCTATGTCATTTGGTTGTGCATTAGAAGGGATATGAACTTCTTTTAAGGCCATTTGAAGAATAGTGTGATAGTTAGGTGAATTATGAATTAAATCCCATACAGATATCTTTGTAGGAGTATTCTTAAATTTTTCAACAAGATCATACTCCCTAATGTGTGAATTTAATCAAGGATCTCTAGGAAATATGGGATTAGGAAAAGGTAAGGGTTTTGGGGTGGGTTGTAGAATTTGTGGATTATTTCTAGTATTATATGTATGAGCAACAATATTATGACTCAGTTGCTGTGAAACATTGTTCTTAGGTGGGTAGAGGAGTTTGGGTTTGATATGAGTTTGTAGTTTGTGTTAAGGGGGTTAAAGGATGAGTTGAGGTTGAATAATATTAACATCCCTTAGTAAAGGATAGTCTAATGTTGCCTCATCATCTTATTCTAAGGGTATAATATCATTATGGTAAATGCTTTCCTTTTATTGCACCATGATATCCTCCCAAGGGGGAGAGTTTTTAGGAGAACTACAATCCAAATGCTCTTGGAATTCAAGGGTTGGTGTTTCCAAAATAACTTCATCACACATAGGGGGATGATTAATGGTTGGATTTTCTTTTTTTATCAATAGTGGTGATATTAAGAGAAGGCTCTATTTGATTGTTTGTTTCCTCTAAGGTCTCATTCTCTTGTTCCATATTATCTACCCTAGGAGGAGAGCTTGTAAGATGTTCATCACATTCCATGGTTAGATTTTGTAAAGTAGCTTCATCACTAGTAGGGGAGGCATCAAGAGAAGGAAAAATATGAGTTTCATGTGTGCCAATAATTGGATCCTCTTTTTCAAATAGGCCCTTCCAAATGTTAGGAAAATGATGAAGGGGAGAAAGAATAGTAGAATTTTCAATCATTGGTTCTAATGTATCCTCCTCACAAATGTGTTTTTCATGATTTTTCATTATTGTATCCTTATTCACTAAAGAATTTTCACAAAGAGGAGAGGTGTTGGGAGATGAATGGAGACTAAGTAAAATACTGGCAATGAATTCATCATCTATTTTTATACTATCTTCCATAGGGGAACGATAAGAAGGAAAAACAAGACTTTCATGATTCTCAATGATTGTACCTTCTTTCTCCAAGATACCTTCATCACCAAAAGGAGAAGTATTGGGGGTATGTGCAGGATCATGATGGGTCAAAAACTAGCAATTTGATGGGTATGTGGCTGACGACTATTTTTTTACCCAAAATTGATGAAACAAAAAGGGTTTTTAAAGGAGATTCACAAATTTCCACCGATATAAATTATTCTTTACTTTTAATTCAATAAGTAATTATTATTCATTGTCTATTCAAATTATGACTAAAGTCCTGATTGATAGGTTGATTGAGAAACATCTATAGCTTTAAAACGGTATCATATTTTTTGAATCCAAAACATGCATCACATTCTATGCTTCACATACTATAGGATTAAAAAAAAAAAATTCATGAATTTTTGACCAAGTTAAGGTGGTTAGACATAATGAAGTTTTTATATTTTAAAAAAAAATTGTAACAAAATTCATAATTAATTATTTTCTTGGAAAAAATTACAAAAAATATGCATCACATTGGGGCATGAGTCCTCTACTTATATCTAAAATATTATAAAAAATATTATCATTTTATTGTGGTTAGGGTGGTCAAACAAACACCTACTTCTTATTTTTTCCCTGAAATTTAAGTACCAATCGCATTGAAATTTCAAATTTTCACCAAATAGATTTTTTTTTTTAGACATACCTAGTGTTTTAGAAAATGCATTCAATTTTCTATAGATTCTATTCTTACACATTTTTGAAATAATATAGATAACTTATTCAAATTTGTACGTCAAGTTGCCTAACTCTAGATTTTCAGAATTTTTTCCCACTTAAGGGCATATTTTTTCCATGATGATCCTGCACATACCCCTGGGAGAAGTAAAATTATGATCATCATGGTTATATATGTTTATATTATCTTCTATCACATCATTCTCACAAATAGGAGAGATAGGAGGGGGTGTATGTTTAAGGAAAATGTTGACATTTTCATTTTCTTCCACTAAGAGACTCTCATAACTAGGGAATGCATTGAATGAATGACTAACATGCTTATTGAATAACCTATTTTTGGAAAACTTGGAGAAGATTGAAACTAACATTTGGAAAAATGTAAACTATGCAAACGTGAAATGCAATGTAAGGATGTAAAATGAAATGCAATTTTCAGTTTTTTAGCAAGATAATTTTTTGGTTATGTAAAGATTTGAAAATGAAATATTGTAAATGCAAAATTGAATTTAAGAAATGCATGAAATGAGTTTATTTAAGCTAGATCTAATGAAATGCATGTTATATAAACTTGACCAGCTAATAAAAATAGTTAATGGAAGCAAATAGAAACTGAAAAAATAGGGTTTTCAATGTTGTGAAAGGTAGTTTCAGGGGTGTAAAGGGACTAAGTCTCCCAAGGTGCCGAATGAGTCCTAGTAGGGATTTTTTCAGAATTTTCAGATTTTTTAATTTAGTTTTATGTTTGTTGTGTTGAATGATGTAGACCTTAGATGCAAATGTAGAATTTCAGAAATTTTCAATGTTTTATGATGCAAAAATATAACCTATATGCACTTTCACTAATTCAAAATTTGAGAAACCTTAGATGTTGATTAACTAATGCCAACCCTAATGCAAAGCTAATGTGAGCTAGATCTAGGATGATGATGGAATCCAAATCAAAACTATTATGTTCAAAAGTTAGGTTCACCAAAATGAACTATAGATTTTTTTCACCTCTTGCACCTCTAGGGTTTTGCACCTAAAAGGAGAGAGACACAGATCAATAGTTAATTCAAGAACAAACCCTTGAGATTTCAATGCAAAGGAGATTGAAATATGACAAAGGGAAGGTTCTTGCGAGATACAATAATAGAAAATGAGGGTTCAACACCAAGTGTAAACTTGGAAATCAAAGAATGTTTCAAAACACAGTGTAGTATGCAAACATAAACTAAATGACCTAGAAATGTAAGTCAAACAAAATAGAAAACTGTAAAAGTAAAAGTGTGCACGTGTAAATATGTAGATGCTGGGATGAGGATTGGAAATTTTGCTAATTCTAGAATTTTGACCTATTGGGACACATGCCATTTTGGGTGACCTAGTCCTAAATCTAGAAAACTATACCAGAGTCTGTTTCAACCAAATGGGTATCCAAATCTATAGAAATCTCTAAAAAACATATATAGTGGGACTAAGTCACCATTGATGGAAACTTAGTCCACTATGGCTTTTATGAATATATAAAAGTGGAAACGAAAGTGTTCGATTTGCACTTTCTACTCGTCTAGGTATCTAGATCTAAAACTCTAATTTTTGGCAGTGTAACTTTGTGTGGATATTTTGACCTAGAAAACAAGGAGATGTATTCAACAAGTTTGTAACCAATCATTCAATGATATCAAAGTCTTCAAATCTACAAACACACAAAGAAACAGAGATAAATGTTGAATGTTAGGTAATAGGGGTTTGCCTTGGTCAAACCCCTTTTAGGTAATTAAATGAAATGAAGAAATAAGATGAAGCATGAATCATGAAATGAAGAAACTAGAAACTTTCCATGATGATAGATCTTGAATTTCTATAGCAATAGATAAAGAATCTTCCCTTGAATGCCTTAGAAAGCTATCTTGATGAATTAAGATGCTAAAATCCTAACTTGCTTGACTTAAGATGGAAGATGAATGATGAATAAGATGATTGAATTATGAATTAGGGCTTAGAAGCTTATTAATATAGGAAATCCACCTAAAATACTCATTAATTTGATCCCCAAAGCAACATGGAGGAAAATTAAACTTAAAACCCATTTTTCCCTACTCAAACCTTGAAAATAGCTCAAATGGGACTAAGTAGCCAAGCTGGGTGACTTAGTCCCACCTTGATGGGACTCATTTGCCTAGATGGGTGACTTAGTCCCAAAGGGGCTCTTTTTCTAGTTGGATTGTTGGGGAGTGAAGAATTTTAGTTTTTATGATGATTTAGTTTGGTATTTAACCAAATTATGCCTTGGGATGCACAATATGGGGCATTAGCGGCCTATTAATGATGATGTGAAGGATAATTAGGGCTAGGGACACAAATTTCAATGTGAAAGTGTGATTAAATACACTTTACAACATTAAAATGAGGTCCACATAGCCTAGAAAGGCAGAACATCAAATGTGAATTAGGTTTAATTTACAAGCCTTCTAGACTACTGTGAGTGCAATTAAATACATGTTATAGTGTTTCATTAAGGTAAAAATAGGTCCATTAGACTTAGATTCTTAATAAAATTCTAGAAAAGTTTAAAATTCTTTTACAACACTTTACAACACCTTTACAAGACATTGATAAATGCATTTTATTTAGTTTCCAAGGGTCCAAGACTTAATGTGGATGTGCAAAACACCTCACAACATTATATAAAGGCCTCATTAAGTCCAATTTATCCTTGATTATTCCCATATCAAGTGTGAAAATGTCAAGGGATACATTTTTTTATGCTACACCATCTACCCTCTACCCTTAATCGTTAAATACTCTACCCTCTACCCTTAAACCCTTAAACCCTCTACCCTCTACCCTCTATCTCTCTCTCACTCCCTCCCCCCTCTCTCTCTCAAGTCTCTCCCTCCTAGCCCCTCTCCCTCTCTCAAGTCTCTCTCTCTCACTCACTCACTCCTTTTATCTCTCTCTTCTCTACCCTCTACCCTTAACCCTTAAATCCTTTCCCCTATACCCATAAACTCTCTACCCTCTACCCTCTACTCTATATATCTCTCCCACTTCCTCCCTCTCTCTCTCTCTCTCAATTCTCTCCCTCCTACCCCCAATATCTCTCTCAAGTCTCTCTTTCTCCTCTCTACTCTTAACTATCTACCCTCTACCCTTAACCCTTAAATCATCTACCCTCTACCCTTAAACCCTAAAACCCTTAAAACCTCTACCCTCTATATCTCTCCCAATCCCTCCCTCTCTCTCTCTCAAGTATCTCCCTCCTACCCCCTCTCCCTCTCTCAATTCTCTCTCTCTAGATCACTCACTCACTCTTATCTCTCTCCCCTCTACGCTTAACCCTCTACTCTCTACCATTAACCCTTTAGTCCTCTGCCCTCTACCCTTAAATCCTTAAACCCTCTACCCTCTACCCTTAAAACCTTAAACCCTCTACCCTCTACCCTTAACCCTTAAATCCTCAACCCTATACCCAAAATTCTCAACCCTCTACCCTATACATTGGATCCTCGACCCTCATATATCTTTGTCCCAACCTCCTCTTCTCTCCTTCTCTCTATCTCACTTATCCCTCCATATCTCCCTCCCTCCCTCCATCCACTCTACCCTAATCCCTCAACCATATACCCCAACCCATTAAACCCTTCAAAAATAAACCCTAAACTCTAAACCCTAAACCACCCACCCTTAAACCCAAGTAAACTCTCTAACCTAATCCCTCAACCCTCTTGACCCTTAATCCCTCAATCCTCAACCCTCAACCCTTAAACCCTAATCCCTCAACCCTTATACCCTATACCCTATACATTGGACTCTCGACCCTAATACCCCAACCCTATACCCTCAATCCTCTACCCTCTACCTCAAACCCTCAACCCTCAACCCTTAAACCCTAAACTATTAAACCGTTTAGCCTCTACCCTCTACCCTATACATCAAACCCTTAACCATCAATTATCAACCCTCAACCCTTAATCTCTAAATGCTCAACCTTCAAACCCTAAACCCTCAACCTCTATACCCTCTACCCTATACATTGGACCCTCAAACCTAATCCTTTGACCATATGTACCCTCAAACCAAATCCCTCAAACCTATTCCCTCACCCCAATACCCTAAACCATCAACCCCATAGGTCCTCAATCGTATACTCTCAATTCTCAACCCTCTACCCTATACATTGGATCCTCAACCCTCATATATCTTGGTCCCTCCATCCTCTTCTCTCCTTCTCTCTATCTAACTTAACCATCCATCTCTCCTTCCATCCATTCCTCCCTCTCTACCCTAATCCCTGAACCATATACCCTCAACCCTTAAACCCTTAAACACTCAACCCTAAACTCTAAACTCTAAACCCTATATCCTCTACCCTCAACCCTAATCCCTTAACCTTTAAACCATTAAACCCAAGTAAACTCTCTACCCTAATCCCTTAGCCCTCTTGACCCTTAATACTTCAACCCTTAACCCTCAACCCTTAAACCCTAATCCCTCAATCCCTATACCCTCTACCCAATACATTGGACCCTCAACCTTAATCCCCCAACCCTATACCCTCAATCCTCTATGCTCAACCTTAAACCCTCAACCCTCAAACCTTAAACCCTAAACCCTTAAACCATCTACCCTCTACCCTCTACCCTGCATATTAAACCCCCAACCCTCAATTCTTAACCCTCTACCTTATACATTCGATCCTCGACCTTCATATATCATCGTCCCTCAATCCTCTTGTCTCCTTATCTATATCTAACTTAATCCTCCATCTCTCCTTCCATCCATTCCTCCCTCTCTACCCTAATCCCTCAACCATATACCCTCAACCCTTAAACCCTTAAACACTCAACCCTAAACTCTAAACTCTAAACTCTCAACCCTTAAACCATAAACCCTTAAACCCTATACCCTCTACCCTCAACCCTAATCCCTCAACCCTTAAACCATTAAACCCAAGTAAACTCTCTACCCTAATCCCTTAGCCCTCTTGACCCTTAATACCTCAACCCTCAACCCTAAACCCTTAATCCATAATCCCTCAATCCCTATACCCTCTACCCTATACATTGGACCCTCAACCTTAATCCCCCAACCCTATACCCTCAAACATCTACCCTCAACCTTAAACCCTCAACCCTCAAACCTTAAACCCTAAACCCTTAAACTATCTACCCTCTAACCTCTACCCTATATATTAAACCCCCAACACTCAATTCTCAACCCTTAACCTTTAATCCCTCAAACCCTAAATCCTCGACATCGATACCCTCTACCCTATACATTGGATCCTCAACCCTAATCCTTCTACCATATGTACCCTTAACCCTAATCCCTTAGACCTATACCCTCAATGCAATGCTCTAAACCATCAACCCTATAGGTCCTCAACCCTATACCCTTAATTATCAACCCTCTGCCCTATACATTGGATCCTCGACCCTCATATATCTTTGACCCTCCCTCCTCTTCTCTCCTTTCTGTCTCACTTATCCCTCCATCTCTTCCCTAAATCCATTTTGTCCTTCTCTACCCTAATCCCTCAAACATATACACTCAACCCTTAAACCCTTAAACACTCAAACCTAAACACTAAACCCTGAACCCATAACCCTTAAACCCAAAACTCTTAAACCCTCTACCCTTTACCCTCAACACTAATCGTTCAACCCTTAAAACCTTAAAAACCCAAGTAAAACATCTAGCCTAATCCCTCAACCCTCTTGATCCTTAATCACTCAACCCTCAACCATCAACCCTTACACCCTAATCCCTCAACCCCTATACCCTATACTCTATACATTGGATTGTCAACCCTAATCTCCCAACCCTATATCCTCAATCCTCTACCCTGAACCTTAAACCCTCAACACTCAAATCTTAAACCCTCTACTCAATACCATCTACCCTATACATTAAACCCTCAACCCTCAATTTTCAACCCTAAACTATTAATCCCTCAATCCTTCAACCATATCTACCCTCAACCCTAATCCCTTAAACCTATACCCTGAGCCCAATACCCTAAACCATCAACCCTATAGGTGCTCAACCCTGTACCCTAAATTATCAACCCTCTACTCTATACATTGGATCCTTTTCCCTCATATATTTTTGTTTGTCCATCCTCTTCTCTCCTCTCTATCTCACTTATCCCCCGATCTCTCCCTCTCTACACTAATCCCTCAATCGTATACCCTCAAGCCTTAAACCCTTAAAAACTCAACCCTAAAATCTAAGCCCTAAAACCTCAACCCTTAAACCCTAAATGCTTAAACCCTCTACCCTCTACCCTCTACCCAATACCCTCTGCCCTCAACTATAATCCCTCAACCCTTAAACCCTTAAAATAAAGTAAAATATCTATTATAATCCCTCAACCCTCAACACCTATACCATCTACCCTATACATTGGACCCTCAACCCTATAGGTCATCAACCATATACACTCAATTCTCAACAATCTACCCTATACATTGGATCCTCAACCCTCATATATCATTTTCCCTCCCTCGTTATCTCTCCTTTCTATCTCACTTCTCCCTCCCTCTATCTATCTATCCATCCATCCCTCTCTACCCTAATCCCTCAACCCTAAACGCTCAACCCTTAAACCCCTAAACGCTCAACCCTAAACCCTAAAACCTAAACCCTCAACCTTTAAATCCTAAACCCTTAAACCCTCTACCCTCTAATCTCAATCCAATACCCTCTACCCTCA
>VDFB02256132.1:85593778-85707357 GCA_007258455.2 Sequoia sempervirens | reverse complement strand
CTCTCTCTCTCTCTCCCTCTCTCTGGCTCTCTCTCAATTCGCTCTCTCCCACCTCTCTCTCTCTCTCTCCCCTCTCTCTCTATCCCTCCCACCCTACCTAGATAAGTCCCTCTTACTACACCCCTTCTATATCTCCCTCTCTTAGTTCACTCCCTCCCGCACCCTCTCCCTCTCTCAGGTCTCTCACTCTCACAATCCCTCTCTCTCCCACTCCCTCTCTCTAGCACTCCCTCTCACTACCTATCTCTCAATTCTCTCCCTCTCATCACCCCTCACACTCTCAGGTATCTCCCTTTGGCACCCTACCTACATAAATCTCTCTTTCTCTCCTCCTCTCTCTCTCCCCCTCTCTCTCTCTCCTCTCTCTCAGTTCTCTCCCATAGCTATCTCTCTCTCTCCCTCTATCCCTCCCACCCTACCTAGCTAAGTCCCTCTCAATCCAACCACTTCTCTCCCACTCCCTCTCTCTTAGACTCTCCCTTTCACCCCCTCTCCATCTCTCAAGAATCTCTCTAACTATCTCTCACTCTCTCTCTCTCAGGTCTCTCCCTCGCACCCTACCTAGACAACTCTCTCTCTCTCTTAATATTCTCCCTCCCTCTAAAGATTGTACATAAATACATACAAGCATAATACATATGTACATATGATCCTACATACCTACAAGCATGCATGTACATATGTAGATACAATCTTACATACATGTAGGAATACATACAATATGCATGCATTTATACATACATACATACATACATACATACATACATACATGCATACACATGCATACGTACATACATACAAGCATGCATACATAAATACATACATACATGACATACAAGCATACATGTACATACAAACATACAAATATATAAACATACATTCAATAGAGTAGCATTTAAAATAAAACAAGACATAATGCGAGCGCATTATACCGTGCTTGCATTATTTCTTGCTAGACATGTCCACACAAAAAAGAACATGTTAAAACTAAGATATAAAATGAGCACGTTATAAGACACTCGTGTTATAACGTGCACATGTTATATCTTTCTTTGGGAATCCCCAAGCCTTAAGCTTGATATTTTCCTTGGAATACCAACCCAAAGGCTTGGAAGGCCTTCCTAATGAATAGAGACATTTTTTTACAAATTCTATAATATTTCACATAATCGAGTTCATTCCCACCATCAAGATTGCACGTGTTTCAATTTCGAACAAATAGAACACTTGGGTAATGTTAGGTTCTCTCTTAGCTATCCAACGATGTAATTTTTTTCACTTTTTGACAATGTTAAGATTTCATCTATAATTTCTTTTGTTTGTGTGTCTCCTTTTTAGCAAAAGGTGGTGTTTGGTGTTTTTTTTGTTATAAATTAATCATTCATCAAAATTTCAAATAAATTAAATTTTTAGAAACTAGACTCCATTCTAGAAGTTCAATTTTTTTTTTAAATCAATTAGTTTCCAAAATTTGTAGGGGTAGCACAGCCAAATTCTATTTTTGAAGAAGTGTCCACTTAGAAAATTAGTAAAAAATCAAATATTCATTAAAAAATTATAAAAAAATCATGCATCAACTACATACAGTTAGCTAATTTCTCACTAGAGTGATTTTAAAAATACTATAAAAAACTTCACTGTGTTAGGGATGTACAAAAGTTGCTATGTTATGTTTTTCTAACAAAAATAGCACCATTTTTTTTGTGTACCTATTTTGAACCCCTTAATCTCAACCATTTTGAAAATAAATTAGTAGTTTAGAAAGTATACTTTGAGCACTTCAATCCTTATTTTTGTTGCATCTCAAAATTTTGAGTGTAGCTATCCTCAGTTTCATGTCCAAGGTCAGTATTTCCTGATTTTAGAAAAAGTGGCCACTTAAGCCCCCTTTTTGGCCCCCCATATTTTTGTGCTTACCCTTTATTTATCCCTATTTATGTCTTGATTGGTCCTATTTTGTGTTGACAAGCCCTATGAATTATATCTTTTTCTGGATAATCTTAGCATTCTCCAATGAATAAATGATAATTTAATGATTTTATCTAAGTGTCCCTGATTTTTGGGTCAGGAATAAAGTGCCACCTAGGGCATCTTAGTCCCCCTTGAGTCATTTTCTAGATTTAATTTCAAATTTTGGTAGGATTTAGCCTCCTTTATTTAATGAATTCATATGTCAGCTTTGTGTGATGTAATTTTTAGATATTAAGCATAGATAAGTATAAATACAAGGTTCCTTCACTCATTTTTTTTATAACAAGCAATCTAAGAATTGAAGCATAAAAGCATTCAAGGTAAAATTTTAAAGCATTTGGAGCCATTATCAAGATTCAAGCATCATAGCAAAGATATTCTTGCATCATGTGTGTTGTTGTAGTAACATTTGTGACATAGGGTTTTGATTCAAGCAAGCAATTCAATCCATATCTATCAAGTTTTCCTTTGATTCAAGATCCATATCCATTGTAACCATTTCACACAAGTTTTCAAACTTTACAACAAGGGTTTGGTGAGTTGTAGCATTACATGTTCACCATTTCCTTTATTATTCTATTTCATTTCAAGGTTTAATTACCAACAAGGAGTTTGACAAAGGAAAACCCCCATTCACTAACAATTCCACAAGTTTTTCCTCTCTTGCATATTTTTGATTGTAGATATAGGTTGAAAACTTGAAGATCGAAGTGCAAAGTTGCAAAGTTGCATTGCAAAGTTGTCATCTTCATAGAAACTCGCCTACAAGCCAAATTTGAAGTTTTCAAACCTTGAGATTAGAGAAGAAGGAAGAACAAACATTGAGCCTCAAGACCACACTTAGAAAATTCAGAAATTCAGATTGGGACTAAGACAATAATAATGGAATCTTAGTCCTCCTGAGAGTATTTTTAATAAATTCTTCCAAATTGAGTTCCGACATCCGAAGATTTTGCATCTTCCCTAAAAAAAAATAGTGGGAATAAGATAATAGTAAGGGTGTCTTATTCCTCCATAGCATATTTTGGTAGCTTCTTTACATTTATGGAATCCTCACAACATCTCCAAACTTTCCAATTACATACATCCTAACTCCCTATTGCATAATTTCATCATTTTCATCTCTCATTTAGCTTGCCATTATTAGGTTTTGGGAGTTGAATGCTTATTTTCCTTTTCCAAACTTTTTCTTGGTCGTGAACCCCTTAAAGTTGAAAGAACCTTCTCCTAGGTCTTCCTTGTTGTGAATTGACTCACCTTGCAAGGTTGATAGTCAATCCAATTATGACTCCTAGGACATTATTGAATGAATGTTTGTGAAGAGTGGTATTATTTATCCCCCTTTTTACATATATTTCATTTTGGTGAAAAAGACTCTTTTAAGCATTCATTTTCTAATTTGGAGTTTATTAAAGTCCTAGATCTAGATTGCATTCATTATTGCATTGCATATTGCATTAGTGAAATTGTATCTAGGGTTTCTCATATTTAGTGAAAATTTCATTTAGGGTTTCTCATATTTGCATTAGTGAAAGTGCATATAGGGTGCATTTTTGCTTTCGTGCATCATTTCATTTCATTCAAAAAAATTGAAAAATTGCATTGTTCATCATCTTAATTGCATTTAGAAATATTCTTATTGCATTAAAAATTGAAAAAAAATTGCATTAACTTTGCATTTAATTGTTTGTTCCTAGTTACTTTTTCTTGCATTCATTCACACATTTTCCTATTTCTAAACATTAGCATCCTGAACAAGCAACCTATGAACACTGTAAACAATCTAGAATTTTCTTTTTCTTGAGAAAAACCCCTAGTAGGACTAAAACACCCTTCTTGGCATCCTATTCCTCTCTCAGGGTTTCTGGCTTAGAATCCTTTGTCTGTTGTTTGTTGTCTATTTCAATCCTCAGAACTTCATAATTTCAGCAGTAGGACTAAAATTCCCTTACTTGAATCTTAGTCCCTATTTAGTTTGAATTTCTAGTTTTTAGGCTCTGAAATTGCTTTTCTATGCTTTTGTTGGCTGCTTTTAGTTCTCTATTTTAGTTTCCAAAATTGTTGTTATTCAAATTTCTTTCAATTCAAGTATAATTGCAAACATAGGATATTGTGTTCATTGCACTTTCTATGGTTTATCCCTTCTATGAGATGTAGTACTTGGTGTCCTACTACTAATATTGTGGTTAGAAAAAGTGTGAAACTCATGGCATCCTGTGATAAAACACTCATTGTGGATCTTGGCTTATCAAGCTCTCTTACTTATGGTGTTGGTATTAGCTCACTAGGTATGGACCATACCTTTGATATCACTTTTTCTATGCCTACCTTACCTACAAGTGCCATGCCAAGTGTTCAAACAATGGTTGATCATATCCATCAAGAAAACATAATGAGAATGCATGAAGATCTAGCTCATTTACAAGATAGTGTGACTACTGAAAACATTTCCGACACTATTATACTTTCCATAGATAGTATTCATCACATGATGGAAAGTGATGAAGGACTAGAAGTTGTGTGTAACATAGCTCACATCTTTGGAAAACATCTTCCTTCCTCCACTAATGGTGCATAGGATTCAAACAATGTGCAAAGCCAAGGAGGAACTCAAACTCCTCCCCTCTCAACAATAACATCCATTCCAACCTATACCAATTCTCAAGTGACCACAACAATGCAACCAACTAGCAATATCCTTCTCACCTCGAATATTTCTACTAGTGCTCCTTATAACTATGTGGCATTTAATCTTATATCTCCTCCTATAAGTAATTCATTCACTCATCCTTCCAACAAATACACACCACCACCATATTGATGAGGAAGAAAACCCGAGACATAGAAAATGATGCAAACAACTAGAGAAATTTTATTATTGTTCATAAAGGAAAATATTACATGGACAGGATCTCAAATCCTCAAGCTCTACAATACATGCAAATTACATAAAACTACAGAAACTACAGAAATTCCCCTTTCGCAACATGCAAACTCTTTTCCCCAAAAAACTACCCAAAAATTAGAAACTAGCCCATAAATAGCCCATTTTTTGGTTCGGAGTAAAAAAAAAATATTCGATTTATGAGTTTTGGTAGTTTGGTGCCAAAAATTACAATTTGAAATTCAAAAATTGAGTCCTAATTCAAAAAAAGGCAATTTTCAAAAAATTGACCAACTTCTGGAAGCCATAACTTTTGATCCGAGACTCTGTTTTTCAAACCGTTTGAACTGTTGGAAAGGACTCAGAGTGAATAACGCGCTAAGAACCAGCTCATCTGATTCCGATAATTTCCAAGGCTATATAGGACCGTATAGTGCCTCAAACTAGACTGTGAATTTTTTTTAGGGAAAAAAGAACAAACTAAAACTTGAATAACTTTCAAACCGTGAATGATCTTGACCTTATTCTTTTGCCAAAGTGCTTATTTTTCCATCCTAAACCTTCCCATAAATTTTTTTCTTCCCACACCTTCAAATTGACACCTACTAAAAATAGCAATTGAGCAGAAAATGTAGAAAAATAGTTCTAAAAGTTGGGAACTCCTAATTGACGAAAAGGGTATCTAGAAATGCAAAAACATCTACAAAAAGCTAAAAAAATTGAATGTAAATGGAAGGCATATTTTTGGGTGGTGCAAGATTTCCCTCACACCACTGGATGCTCCTGCATCAGACACCCAGGGTAATTTGAGAAGTGACCCCGTCACGTCTCAGATGGTTGAGGAAAACCCAAACGGTCAACCTCTTCCTTAGACAACCAGGATGAATCTTTCCTCTCCACTTAACAAGATATTCTTCATACTGCCTGTTTCTGGCACTCCTGCCCATATGGCTATCTAGGATTTCTTCAATCTCCTCCTTCTCTGAAGTAGGTGCTAGAATGCCACACTGTTCCATTGTTGGTACTTCCCCTGCGCCACCTTCATGATACTCTGTCAAATATGAAATATTGAACACAGGGGAAATATTTACTCCATCTGACAACTCTACCTCATATGTGTTCCCTGAATCATTCCTCTTCAAAATTTCACAAGGACCGAACTTCTTCATCTTCATTTTGTTATAGGTTTCCACTGGAAACCTTTCTTTCCTCAAGTGGACCATCACTTCATCACTAATCTAAAACTCCTTATACCTCCTCTTCTGATCTGCCTTAGCCTTATACTGCATATTCATCTTGTTAATATGTTCTCTTACCTTCTCATGTATATTCTTGATGTGCTCTACAAATTATTTAGCTTTGACACTCATCTTCTTCTCTTGGTCCATCTTTCTTAGTTCTGGAGTAGTTCTTGGACTGCCTCCATACACAGTTTGGAATGGTGATCTTCCTGTGCTTTGGTTGGTAGAATTGTTGTAAGAAAACTTTTCCTAGGGTAAGATCAAGTCACATCCCTTAGGTTTATCTCCTACCAAGCATCTCAATAGGTTACCCAGAATTTTTTTCACAACCTCAGTCTACCCATCAGTCTGTGGAGGGTGTGTAGAACTGAACTTCAACTTTGTCTTCAAATTTTCCCACAAGGTCCTCCAAAAGTATCCCACAAACTCAGTATCATGATCTAACCCTATACTCTTTGGAAGACCATGTATCCTCACCACCTCTTTGAAGAACAAGCTATCAATGTGGATTGCATCATGGGTCTTCTGGCATGGTATGAAATGTGCCATCTTTGAAAACCTATCAACTACCACAAATACTAAATCATTCCCTCTTTGTGTCCTTGGAAAACCAAGAACAAAGGCCATACTTATATCCTCCCATGGCCTCTCTGGTACAGGTAAGTATTCTAGCTCACTCCTTTAGCCATCTGACATACCATGTAACTCTGCACAAACTTCTTCACATCTTGTGATAATTGAGGCCAATAATAATGCTCATTAATAATGGCAATGGTCTTATCTTGACCAAAATGTCATACCATTCCTCCACTATGCTTCTCCTTTATCAGGTTCTCCCTCATGGAACTCCTCATAATACACAATTGGGTTCCCTTAAACAATATGCCATATTGGATTATGAAATCTAGCCACTTCATCCTGTCGACTGTAATAGGCTCCTTGCAAGCTTTCCAAGCCTCTATGAAATC
Source organism: Sequoia sempervirens (assembly GCA_007258455.2). Classification (NCBI taxonomy): domain Eukaryota; kingdom Viridiplantae; phylum Streptophyta; class Pinopsida; order Cupressales; family Cupressaceae; genus Sequoia; species Sequoia sempervirens. The sequence goes on along the minus strand of VDFB02256132.1, from coordinate 85,700,293 downwards.
AAGATCTTTAGGATACAATGTCTTGAGCTCACTGAACCCAACCACTTAAATTTGCATCTACAACCCAATTCGACTTCCCACTCCTGTGCTCTAAAACAAAGATATAACTCTACAAAAATTTGACCCATCGCATATGCCTCTGATTTAATTTTCCCTGACTACTCAGGTACTATAATGCTTGATGATCAGTATACAAAATAAATTCCTTTGGCAATAGATAATGTCTCCATTTATTTAATTCTTGCACTATTGCATAAAATTCTTGATCATATACAAAGTACTTTCTCTTTGCATCATTTAACTTTTCACTAAAATAGGCAATGGGCTTACCTTCTTGGCTCAACACTACTCCAATGGCACAACCACTAGCATCACAATCCACCTGAAACACCTTATTGAAATATGGGAGGGCTAAAACTGGTTGCCATATCACCTTCTTCTTCAATAGATCAAAACTTCATTGCTCCAATGCTCCACTTGAACTCTTTTCTATCCCCTCCCATTGTTTCAGTTAGGGGTGCACAAATACTACTAAATTTTCTAATGAACTTTCTATAAAAATTGTTTAAACCATGGAAAGATCTCACCTCAGTAGCAATTCTTGGGGTAGCCCATTCTAGAATAGCCTTCACCTTCTCTAGGTCCATTTTCAGACCCTCTGTTGAGACAACAAACCCTAAGTACACTAACTCTTTTTTAACAAAACTACACTTTTTGAAATTTATCGATAGTTTCTACTCCTTCAACTTCTCAAAAACCCTAAGAATATGCATTAAATGCTCATCCAAGGTCTTACTAAAAATCAAAATATCATCTAAATACACAATGAAAAAACTTCCTAGAAACTCTTTCAGTACCTCATTCATGAGCCACATGAATGTTTTCGGTGCATTGGTTAGCCCAAAAGGCATGACTAACCACTCATACATGCCCTCCTTGGTCTTGAAGGAAGTCTTCCATTCATCACCCTCTCAAATCGAGATCTCGTGATATCCACTCTTCAGATTGATCTTTGTGAAGTACTAAGCTCCACTCAAACAATCCATCAGGTCATCCATCCTTGGCAAGGGAAATCTATACTTGATATCTATCTTTATTATGGCCTGGGAGACTATACACATCCTCCACTCCCCATCCTTCTTTGGTGCTAGTACTACAGGTACTACACATGGACTCAGACTCTCTTGAATCAAACCCTTTCTCAACAACTCCTAAACTTGTCCGTTCAACTCCTAATTTTCTGCAAGAGTCATTCTGTGAGCTTCCTTATTTGGCAAACTAGCTCTAGGGATCAAGTCAATCTGATGACTAATCTTCCTCATTGGTGGAAAACCCTCAGGTACATTATCATAAATAATCTCCTAAAACTCATCCAATAATCCAAAAACTTCTACTGGAACCTTCTCACTATCTTCCTTATCCATTCTAGGAATCAATGCATAACACATACGCTCATGCTTCATGCCTTGTAAAAAATTCCTTCCATCAACAAAATAAATTCTAACACTACTGCATACCTTTTCTTCATCCTTCTTCATGGGTTTCAACTTATGGAAAACTCCATCCTTCATCAAGGAATAAGTGTTTGCATGGCCATCATGTATAGCTCACCTATCAAACTACACAGCCTCCCCAATAACATGTGACATGCATCCATGGGAATGATATCACATAGTACCCTAGCACGATAGCTTCCAATCTTGAACTTCACCAGGCATTGCTCATTTACCAAAACTTTGTCGTCTTTTTGCAACTAGGCAATCTGATATGGATGTGGATGTTTTTCCCTTTTTGGCTTCAACTTCGTAACCATCTCTTCTCACACTAGATTATCAGTGCCCCCACTGTCAATAATGACATCAGAAAATTTGTCTTCACACTTGCACCTTGTGTGGAACAAATTCTTCCTATATTCTGGATCCTTCTCTTCAGTCACCAAGGCTCTTCTAACCACTAGGGCTTCTCCCCTTTCTGCATCATCTGAATGCTCAGATTGAGCCTCCTCATCTACATGTACAACCCTAGCATGACCTTCTAGCCTTTTGTTTGTCCTTCCTTGGTGTTGTGGACATTCATAGGATCGATGCCCTTCTTCACCAAAATGGAAACAAGTTCCTCTGAAACCACCTCTTCCAGGTCTTGGCCTAGATCTTCCTCATTCTCTACCTCTTTAATCACCACTATTTTTATCACGAGGGTGGTAGAAGTTATCATTCTTCTAGATTCAACTGGTACCCACATCTTCATTTTTCCTTTCATCCTCATTTCAGCTTCTAGAAGATATTCCACTACCCCTTCCACCTTGACCTCCTTGTCCTTTTTTCTTGCTGTCAAATCTTTTGTTTAGTTTCTCCTCAACTTTTAGAGAAAACTGGTATGCATCCTCAATGGTAGTCATTCTGAATAGGCTTAGCTCCTCTTGAATGCTTGGTCATAACCCATTAAGATAACGGGATGCCTTCTCCTTGTTGGCCTCTGCATGGCCTATTTTGATGATCATCTTGTGAAAATATTCTGTGTATTCTTTCATAGATCTACTTCCTTTCTTCAACCCTTACAATTTCTTCTACAGATCTAATTCGTAGTCCACTGGTATGAACCGCTTCTTTAGTTTCTCCACCATGCGATCCCAACTGTTGATCTTTCCTTTTCCTCTTCGATTTCTCTCCAACTCGACCTCTTTCCACCAAATATTTGGGTGGCCCTTTAGCTTTTTTTTTGAAAGCTTAACCCAATCTGGGTCCTCTACTTCTTCATACTTGACATACTCTTCTAGCTCATTGATCTAGTCGATGAACTCTTTCGGGTTCAAACTTCCAGAATAATTGGGAACTTCTATTCTGGGTATTTTTTTGATCTTCAAAATGGCCCTTATCAGCCGCATCTTATCTTGATCAATTTCTTCTTCTTGTTCATCTTCACTTTTGCTTCTCCTTCTTAGGTTTAACCCTCTTCTCATTTGTTCCTACAATGTATCAATTTGTCTCTAGAGGGCTCTAAAACCCTTGGCCACAAATGGATCTCTTCCACTAGCATTTCTACCACCTCTGCCACCTTTGGCACCACCATGCCTACTAGACATCACTCTTGGAGGCATCTTTAATATCTTGAACCCACAACCATAGTCCTGGTGCAAACTTCCTCACGATTGGTGATTTCTCCACATGCTCAAGAAAACCTGCTCTAATACCACCTAATGAGGGAGAAAACCTGAGACACAGAAAATGATGCAAATAACCAAAGAAATTTTATTATTGTTCAAAAAGTAAAATCTTACATGCAGAGGATCTCAAATCCTTGAGCTCTGCAATACATACAAATTACAGAAAACTACAGAAACTATAGAAATTCACCTTTCGCAGCATGCAAACTCTTTTCCGCAAAAAGCTACCCAAAAATCAGAAACTAGCCCATAAATAGCCCATTTTTTGGTTTGGAGTCAAAAACAACATTCAAGTTATGATTTTTTGTGGTTTGGTGCCAAAAGTTACAATTTGAAAAAAAATTGAGTCCTTATTCGAAAATTGGCAATTTTCAAAAAATTGACCAATTTTTAGAAGCCATAACTTTTGATCCAGGGCTCCATTTTTCGAACCATTTGAACTTTTCAAAAGGTCTTAGAGTGAATAAAATACCCCTTATGGGACCGTTTAGTGCCTCAAACTGGACTCAGAAGGTTTTTTAGGGAAAAAAGAAGAAACTAAAACTTGAATAACTTTCAAACCATGAATGATCTTGATTTGATTCTTTTGCCAAAGTGTTTATTTTCCATCTTGAACCTTCCCATAAATTTTTGTCTTCCCACGCCTTCAAATTCACACCTTCTCAAAATAACATTTGAGCAAGAAGACCAAAAAAAGCAATTTTGAAAGTTGGGAACTCCTAATCGATGAAAAGGGTATCCAAAAATGCAAAACATCTACAAAAAGCTAACAAAAGGAATATAAATGGAAGGAATATTTTTGGGTGATGCAAGATTTCCCTCACACCACTAGATTCTCTTGCATCACATATTCACCACCATCACAAACCACAAGTAATGATCCTATCATTAACCACCTTTTACAAAGCCTTTCATGCATTCAATTTCAAGTTTCTACCATAAATCAATATCAAAATGTTCCACCTTCATACTATGTCAAAATTAACCCACTATCCTTGGAGATATTGAGAACTCTAGTGCCACAACTTATAGATATCCCTAGATTTGAGAAATATGGAGGAAAGGGGGATCTTTCTAGTCATGTTAATCCCTTTACTACTTTTTGTAGTGACTTTATCCTTGAGGACAAACTTTTGGCTAAACTTTTTCCCCAAATTTTCAAACACATTTCCTTGGGCTGGTTTTCTGCATTACCAAATAACTCAATTCATTCATTCAATGAACTTGTTGAGGCCTTCATTAACCATTTGCAAGTTCATATGGTTCCTAAAATGACATTAGCTAATTTGATGAGATGTAAGAAAAATGAAGGTGAAAAAGTCACTGACTTTATTTCATGCTACCAATTGATTTATTCCCAAATCAACATGAAGGTTCCTTATTCCTACCTTCAAAAGATGTTCATAGAAAATTTACAAAGTAACATAAGATACTAGCTCACCATGATGAAATTCACATACTTCATGCATTTATGCACTTCCCTTCAAGATTATTAGAATTGCGTAGGTAGTAGTGAACTGAAAAATACCTTTACCCATCCTAAAAAGTCCAAAGTTTTAAACTGAAACACCTGCCAACCTTTCAAAAAAGTTCCTTAAACTAAATTCTACCTCTCAAATTACCCAACTATTTGATACTCAAGTTGTTGCTATAAAGAAGAGTAATCCTTATATCTTTGGTGATCCACAAAAACAATGTACTCCCTTACCCGACACACTTCACAACATTGTGACCCAACTATTAATCAAAAACATGCTTACCTTACCTCATGTTCGACCTCTTAACCCTAGCAAGTCATTACCTCCCAACTTTAGACATAATGCCTATTGTGCTTATCACCAAAAAAGAGGAAATGATATGGAACATTGCAAGCATCTTAAAGATATTGTGCAAGACCTCATTGATTCCAATCATATCCAAATTAGAGGTGTAAATGACAAAGGTAATAAGTGTGTAGCTCCTCCCAACCAAAACTTGTGAATCTTTACCAATCCCATGCCCAACCATAATATTTCATTTTTTAAGGCTAGTGAAACTAAGCCCAACATGATGAATGTTGACATAGATGATGGGAATATAAGAAATAATGAACAAATTCATATGGATGATGATGAACAGAGTCCTATGGACACTAATGTCCAAAGTCCTATTAATACAATGATAGGAGTGATTGATATTGAGCCTCATAAACAACAAACCATAATGCCTACTGAAATTAATTTATCCTCAGAATAAATAATCAAACATGCACCTAATGGTCCTCTTTACATATCTGGTAGAATAAAAAATAGGCCCACTTCTGGGATTTTAATTGATCCCATCTATGGAGAGAATGTGATCAAAGAACTCTTATATGTGCAAGAACTTACTCAAGATAGATATGACAAACTAAAAGCATGGATTAAAATGCATCATGATTTTTCTCATGCTATGATGGGCTCGATTACACTCCTCTTACAAGTAGGAATGGAGAAATTAAATGTATCATTCTCTATCATATCCAATTCAAACCAATTTCATGTGAAGTTGGGCTATAGATGGCTTAAATCCATGAAGGTGGTCCCATCCATTGTACATAAGAGCTTAAATTTTCCAGTTGGAAATGAAATATTCATTGTCAACGATAGTGGCTTTAGACCCCCATCTTCCCGTTGAAAGTTTTCCTTAGATTATTTTTGGCCTGAACCTATGGAACCTATAAGACCTCGTGAAGATTTCCTCTTCCTATCCTACAAAAAGTTCAAAGAAAATTTCATAGCCAAATTATCCCTTGAGAATTTTCCTCCACCCATGATTGAACTTCAATCCCTTGAAGAAAACAATAGTGAGCCTAAAGCCCTTCCCAAAAACCAAGACCCATTCATGAACAATCCCTTGCCTATTTCCTATTAAAGGCCTAGAGAAACCAAAAAAGTCCTAATCCACCTCCTAAAAAAATTTATAAATCCAAAGAGAAAGTGGTTGAACAAACTTCTATGGTTTCTTCTATTCTTCCCTTACAAGAAGAAAAGGAACCTATGGTTGACAAACCCGCTCCTACACAAATACAACTTGAAAAAATAATAAAAGGAACAAAAATTCTAGAGTGTAGGTGTAGATGTCATGCTATTGCTCGAAAGATGAATGAAGAAAACAACATTGAAAATCAAAATCTAAACTTGAAAAAAGTAATAAACGATGACCCTCCTCTCTTCCTATAATAAACATAAGTTATGTCTCCAACACAAGGACTATAATCCTTTATGGATATTATCATTCGTCCTCCTGTTATGGTTAACTTGGATGATGATGAGGAAACTGCTAAAATTGATGAGCAAGTGTATAATGAGTTGAATTTGTTATTTTCCTCTTCCAAGAGCTTAGACGATAACAATCATGTTGATCCTCCTAAACTGAGAGATGCACCATGTGTTGAACGTGGTGATTCTCCTAGTACAACAATTGATGTTGTCCCTCTCATTGGTGATATGCATTCTATATATACTAAACAAGACTAGGATGTGGATGCCTACTAGATGGTTGACTCACATGTACTTTACTAGTCTTTTATCTTTTGCTTTCCTTTCTTTTTTCTTTCTTTTAGCTTTTTGATTGCATGTGTGTAATGTTATCCCCCATGATGTTTTGTTGATGTTTCTTTTTCTATGTGCATTGCTCTATTTTTACTTTCATTCTTCTATATGTTGTATACTTTTTATTTTTCATTTATCTTTTATCTTTGTATTTCATTTTCATTTTTTTCTTGTGTTTTCCTTTTGGGGATGACACAAGGTGTCAAAACAGCCTATGTCTCTTCCATGTTGACCCAAAATATTTTTCATTATCTTTTTTTTCATTTTCATTTTTGTCTTGTGTTTTCCTTTTGGGGATGACGCAAGGCATCGAGACACCCTATGACTCTTCGATGTTGACCCAAAATATTTTTCATTATCTTTATTTTTCATTTTCATATTTTTCTTATGTTTTCCTTTTGGGGATGACAAAAGGCATCGAGATATTTATGTTTCTTCCATGTTGAGCCAAAAGGCTTTTCATTTTTTTTCTTTGTTTGTGTCATTCCTCCAATTTTATGTGTATTTGGGGAATGATGAAATTTCCAAGCTCTTTGATATCATTGTAGCAAAGAAAGATACTGACCTTGAATCAATAGATCCCTTATGTGTTTCTGGGGGAAACCCTCTTTTCCTTTTTCCTTTTCATGTTTTGGCTAATTTAAAGTAATTTCTCATAGCATGGTGTTAGAAATTTGTTTAAAGTGGGGGCACACATTGGCATTTTTTTTCCTTTTCATGTTCCTTGATGTGATTTTCTTACTTCATGCAATGTGTTTTTCCTCTTTGTGGTGACATTGGGAATAATTTCCTTCAAGAGCTTGATCTATCTTATCATATTATATTCCTCTTATTGATGATGCAATGAATTGCATTCCCTAAGTTACAAATCTTTTATCCTTTGATTGGTCCTCTCTTGGAGACATTAGGAACGATGTCCCCTAAGATAAGACCTCACATGAACTAAGCAAGATCCCTTGGAACATCCCTCTTTCTTCTTGTGCTTTCCTTTTGTGCCTAATTAAATTCATGGAGTTATGGATTTGATATGGTCCCCTAGGGCTCACCTAGTGAACACTTAACTTCACTAGCCCATGTGAGCGTGCATTTTATTTTTTTCCTTATCATAGTCATGGAGGTATGACTTTGATATGGAATTCTTGGGGCTCACCTAGTGGAAACCTAGCTTCACTAGCCCTTGTGAGCATGCGTTTTCTTTGCATAGTGGACAACATGTTCCACTTGTAAAACTTTTGGACAAATAGCCTAGACCCAATCCACCATGTTGGACGGCTGGTTGAACCTTGATCCATTGCATTTTTCCTTTTTCTTTTGCCATTTTATTTTCTTTTCTTTTCTATCTTTGATGGTGTATGTTTGCAATCTAATTATGGCTTCATATCTCATCCACATGCATGTTCCTTTTTTCCTATGTTAGTTTTCCATAGGATCTTGATCCTGGGGGCTTGGCCACCATCTTGATTATTTTCATCCTATCTTACTAACATTTGTACATTTGAACCCCTCTTGATTGCATGGTTGGATAATTTAGTGTGAGTTTAAAGAAATTTCATCCTTTCACTAAAGTAGAGGCTAAATGTAGTGTAGTAAAATTCATACCCTTGTAGGGTGATCCCACAAAGCTAGTTTATAATTTCTAGGAGATTCTAATTTTTATTGAAATCACATATTTTAGAAAATATAATGATTTAAGCCTACAAAAGTTCCATTTAAAGCATTCCAATTGAAGAGGGTTTGATCAAACTACCTTAGAACGAACCCCCTTGGATAGAACCCTGTTATTTTTGAACAATGCCTATAATGAAGTCTCATTTACACCTATGAAAGTGCTAATAAAAAACCACTTTTGATTTACCTTTTGGGAAATAAAATGAATTCATTTAAATTTTATTTTTTATAAGTATATAGTCCTTACTATAAGCTTCCCAGAAAGTATAATTTTAAATTCTATAGGAGTGAATTTGCAAATCTTATGAAAATTCCCCTTTTTTCCTTTCTCCACTTTAGAAAACAAAATTCGGAGACCAAATTACACATAAGCTTGCTGACTTCATTCCACTTGGCACCTATTTTGAGTGTTAGTGGGGGAATTTTTGTCAGGGATACCCGTATGGCACATAGACATCCACGCGAAAAATTTACGTCCCTTGCACATTCCTGCAGTTGGAGCCTACAGAGGCATTACACTTATAATTGGTAGTCAACTTGTAACACCCTCTTCGGCCAACCAACCTAAATATGACCATTTTCTTCATCTATCCTTTAAATTCCCTCCTTCTACATGCTTCACAACTTCTTTTGCATCCATTCAAGGAATCTTCAAGCATTCTAGTCTCCATTCCAACATTCGAGTAACACTTTTACACTCCATAGCAGCAATTATTTCACTCCATCACTTCAATAGAGCAAGTGTAGGACAACACCATTGCAGTAGGGGCTCAAGTGCTCTTGGTGGAGGTGGTAAGCTTCCCATTCTTCTCCTCTATTACTTGGTTGAGTACACACATTTACTATTTTGTAGTGTTTTAGTGTTCTTTATTACATTACTTTCTTTATCATACTCGCTTCCTTGGCTATCCATGGAGGTGGAAACACCTAAATGGGGGTCTGACTAAGGCATGACCCTATACAACCACCCCAAAAATTTTCTCTTCTCTGTGTGCAAGTGAACATGTTTTTGGGAGCTAGCTGGCAAACAAATTCCTTTGTGAGATCATTCTTGCCACCCTAACTTTTGTGTTTTTACTTTATTATATTAGAGCATATCTTGTTTACATAATAACATTGTTTTGGCCCTTTAGTAGTAGCTAGTTGTGCCATTAGCTTATCTTCCAAAGTTCAACCTTTCTTCTTTAGTTGTTTGCTCGTATAGACACCAATGCACTTGAGAATCTATCTCATCCCAAATTTCCTAACACCACACCAAGTTGAGGTAAGTTAGGGAAGCCTTCCACTCTTGGCTCTCCATGACTTGGGGCCTTGAATGTGGTTGGTCCCCCTATGTTATATTTTTGGTGAACCCAACTTGAACCAACCTCTATTCATCCATTGGTGTTGAGACCTCTCCCATGTACTGCACAACTGTTGTATTCATGAGTGTTGTGAAGCTTTATGGGCATCACAACCTAGTCCACAAGTTTTGGGTATATTGTTAGGACAAGTGTATGACACCTCCCAATGGAAAGGACAAAGGTCACTACCATTTTCTCTGCATGCCTTTTCTCTGGTCCCGCTCTTAGTGTGGCCATGTAGGAGCAGTTGTCAAGGGGAAAGGTAGGATTCTTTGATGAGATCGATCACGTTCCCACTCCTCCTATATCCCCTACACTATCGTTGGTGGACGAGTATGAAGTTGTTCAAATCCCTTTGGAATATGTCTCTTCCCTTAGTAAAGGGTTGGGTTCCTTAAAAAATCTCTTGGAAAGGAACCCGATTATGGCTAAGGCTACTCGGGTCATTAGTGAATTAAAGTACATGATTGGAAAAGATCAAAAAGGCTTATAACTCCTGGCTAGTCTTACTAGTCTAACAGAAGCATGTTCTCCTTTGAATACTCCTAGTGTTATGTGAGGAGCCTCTTTTGAAGATTATGAAGAATAGTTAGGAGTATCGATGCCTCCCATGTCTATCTACATGACCGATGTAGTCCCTTCTATCAACATCCCTTCTATCTATGAAAAACCAAAAACTATGAAAGTAAACAAGGTCCCCTTTGGCTTTAGCTTCACCCCCCTATCACCTCTAGTGGTGGAGGTTTTGGCAAGATGAGTGGTGGAGGCTTTGGTAGTGGCGATAGATTTGGCAGTGAAGGTGGTGTTGGTGGAAGTGGTTCTAGTGGAGGTCATGGTGGTGGCTCCAAAATTGGAGGTGGTTTCAGTGGAGGCCCTACCAGTGGTAGTGGCTCTAGTAGTAGTTCTGGCAGAGGTCACACTAGTGGCAGTTCTAGACGAGGTTCTTGTGGTCCTCTATCTTCTACTGACCCTATTTTGAATACTCTTCTTTAGAATATGGGTAACATTCAAAGCCAGTTGGCAAGTCTCTCCCAAGCCTCTACCCAACCTATCTTTTAGCCCTTCTTCTGACATAGCCCATTGTTGGTTGTAATTTTGAACATTCCCTTCCCTCAAGGAATGGATATCCCTAATTTTGAAAAATATGGCAGTAAAGGGGATCCATAAACACATGTATCTTCCTTTAATGCCTTGTACATAAATTTCTTCCACCACAATGCATTAATGGTGAAAATATTCCCCCGATCAGTCAAGGATACAACACTGGTGTGGTACTATTCCTTGCCTTAAAATTCTATTTTCTCATTTTACCAACTTGTAAATCAGTTCCTTAGACAATTTCAAGCTAGTATTAGGTCGAGGATGATCTTCTTAGGTCTCACCTGATGTAAAAAAGGAGACAACAAAAAAATCACTAATTTAATAGTGCACTATCAAGTGCTCCTTTCACAAATCTCATATTGATCAGTTGCTCGATTCTAATGTACAAAAGGTATTCATAGGGAACTAACAAAGGACTTGGCAAGAGAATTTTTCTCTTATAAAGTACCCTTCTTTCACACATTTGTGTGCAGCCCTACAAGAGTACCAACAGATGGTTGTTTAGTTTGGGGGATCCTCCCCATGCTCCCATTCTAAAGGAAAGTCCATCATATCAATCTCTAGGAAAGGTAAGGTTGTTACAAACATAGTAGCCATTGTTGATGACAACAGCCTCAAATATAATCAAAATTTCACAAAGTTATCAAAATATTATTCTTCTATCTTACATAAGTTATTGAAGGATAAGATCAGAACCTTGCTGAGTCCTAAACCTCTTAAAAAGCCCTACCCTATTCAGTATGATCAGAGCACTTATATTCAGTACCATCAAGTTAATGGACATGATACCAAATGTTGTATGTGGCTATGTCATGAGATACAAGACCACATCGAGGATGGTACCATTCATCTTGGTGGGAGTAAAAAAAATGCTAAAAAATTAGTGGCAAAAGCTAATAGTGAATTGAAAATATACATAGACTTGTTTCCATCACATTTGATACTAACATGATTATCGATCCCAATGATTCTGTTGCTCAACTGAGGCCTATGTTACATGTTCACAATGACATCTACTGCTCTATTTGCACCTGGTTTGTTGGACATAACATTCATGTCATAAGATGTGCCCTTAAACAAGCCCTCTTCCCTCTACATTCTTGTACACCTCAATGGTAACATTGTGATGGGGGTCTTGGTGGACCCCACGAGCTGTGTGAATGTCATTATGGAAGAAACATTAGTATTAAATTCATTACAGAGGGAAGAATATGAAGAAACAAAATTTACCATTTGTATGCATGATGGTATGTGTCCCAAACCATATAGCTTGATAACTTTGTCCATCCTAGTTAGACCTAGGGCTATTGACACAATTTTTGATGTTATTCCAGAGTCAAATTTATTTAGGTTGAATCTAGGAATCCTGGCTAGCTTCCATGAATGGAATTTCCTCTATTGTTTACAAATGTTTAAAATTTTCCCATGAAGGTATAGTGCATGTATTGCATGACACTAGATACCAGCCCTTGGTGTCCCATGGTGGATATCCATTGGATCACTTTTGGACCTCCCCAGATTGTCGACTTCCTCTGAGGATAGACCTACTTTACAAGAATTATGTAAAGTATAAGATTGGGGGAAAGGGACACTTGAATCTAACCCTTCCTGTAATACAGTAGTCAATCACCTCCTCTTCTTGAGCGGAGAAGGAGAAGCCTACACAAACCACTCCCCCTTCCCATAAGGGAGAGGACAAGTCCACATTGGCTCCCTCTCCTTCTCTTAAAGGCAAGGGGAAGGTTTCCTTTTCCTGGATTGCCTCATCCTCTCCCCTTTCTTGGGAGGAGTATTGGATGATTCAGCCCAATGGCTATCTGCTGAGTTTGATGATACCTCCTTGGTGTAGGCCCAAGCTTAGGATCTCAGACCTGCCTAATGAATACCCTAGACCATGGTATTACTTATACAAATAGTGAAAGGTTCCCAAAGGGAATTTGATCCGCGGCCTCCTACTACTCCTCCTTCAAAAGTAGTGAATAGGAATAGTCTTGCTACCAAGGCACATGAACTGACTCCCCTTGCTACTCCCATATAGGAATCTATTCCTCTGCTAGAGACAATTGTAGTGGAAATTCCCATGGTTAAGCAGGAGCTTTCTATTCCTTTGTAGCCTCCAGCCTCCAAATCAAAGAGTCATAGAAACTACCTTTCATGTGAGTGCAAGCACAAGTGAAAGGCTCTTCTAGCTAAGAAAGAAACCTCATGAAGGAAGGAGGAAGAGACAACCACCCCTACTTTAGGGCCTCCCATAGTGTCTCCCTGTCTCATTCCCTTTACTTCCCTTCAGTCTAGTTCCACGTCACTTCTAACTTCTGTCACGATTGCAAATGTGCCTAACCCCAAAGGGGTAAGAGTGTTCATCGCTCCTTCAGTAGAGCCACCCTTGATAATGTCAGTTTTGGATATCCAACCTTTCCTGAAGCCCATGAATTTCACTAATATCTCAGTTGTATCCACTACGGTTCTTTCCTCCTCTTCCACCACACCTCTAGCCTCATTTTTGGAGAGTTCATCTCCTCTGATGAAGCAAAAGGTGGAGTGTGATTCTTCTAGCAATAGGGGACATAAGAAGATCCCACCTTTTTCACAAGGTGGTCTTGTGCTGACTTGTTCTGTCCTAGTGACGAAATTAGTCCCAACTTCCCCTGAGTTCATCACCGCTCCCGAGTCATTCAGCAAGCCTAGCAGTGAATCTCGGGTGTAGCCCACCCCATCCATTGAAGTTAAAGATGGTGATCTTGTAGGGTGGATGTTTAACTTTATGGATGAAGTTTTGGCCTTTTCAATGATCTTTGCTAAATCTATGACCCTAGCTCCACAAGAGCTCGGCAAAGAAGACCTTGTGGGAACCTCTTTGTTGTCCCTTGTTGTGGGAGAGCTAGATGCTCCTCCTCTTAACATCCCACCACTTCAGGCTCATCCCCCTCCCCCCTATGATGATCTAGAGTGGGAGGCAAACAATCTCTTGGTCGATCATCATTAGGAGGAGGCCTCTTCTTGATCTTTTGTATGTGTGTGTGTATTTTATGATGTGTTCCCCTGTGATCATACTAAGTGTGCCTAGATGACCCTTGTCACCCCTATTGGTGCTTGGATACAAGCGTGGTTTTTGTGTCATAAACCTTTTTCTATTTGTATCATCATTCTTCCATGTTTGTAATTGATTTTTGATAAAATGGAGATGATGCAAAGCATTGGGGGTATTTAGGCTTCCCTTCCATGTTGACCCAATTTATCATTTTTACTTTCTTTTTCATGCATTCTTCACATGATCTGATATAGTAGGGGGTTGATGATAGTACATTTATATACTATTACTATATATATTTATTTATTTATGAGCAATTTTGACCCCAAAATATTAGGTTTCCCCTGCACCCTTTGTTTGTGTTTTTCTCTTTTTCTTTCTCTTTATCTTTCTCTCTTCTTTGATTGAGTTGTCCCTCACATGTATGACAAGCCTTTCTTCAACATTCTGATTTTCAGAAAATGCATTCATTTCCAATGAATCTTTTCTCGAAAATCTTCACAAACCTTTCTTTAGAATCACATTCTCAACTTGGAACCCTAACGGAACATGTTACCTTCATCATGGGTTTGTAAAGAAATTATATGAAAACCTTCCTCCAAAGTGAGAATAGCTTTGACCTTCCCCTTGTGTGGGGGCATATTCTTCCTTTCAAATTCTTTGATGAAGTAAACATCTTTCAAAAGGATCCCTTGAGGATGGATTAATTTGAGAAAGAAAATATTTTCTTTCAAACTGTGCATCCCTTGAGTGGACCCCTTCTTCATGATAGGTTCCTGAGGGGCCCCTTTGAAATTCTTCCAAATTATCGATGGTCTGAACTATCCACTTACTTTCCTACATGGCCGCTTCCTGACCCTCTGAAGTCTGCTTTCCTATGTTTCCTCCATTTAAGAGATCTTGGGGGATACCTCCTTGTAGGTGTGAGAGCTTGTAGGGTGCTTCCTTTGAGCTTTCTTCAGGGAAGAGATCTTGGGGGTGGCTCCCCTACAGGTCTACAAGTTTGTACAGTGCTTTCCTAGATTCCTCCATATGTGAGATCTTGGGGGTTACCTTCCTTACAAGTGTTTGGGTTTGTAGGGTGCTTTCTTGGGTTTCCTCCATGCGAGAGATCTTGGGGGTTACCTTCCCTACAGGTCTATGAGTCTGTAGGGCATTTTCTTGGGTTTCCTTCATGTGAGAGATCTTGAAGGACACCTTCCCTACATGTCTATAGGTTTGTAGGATGCTTTCCTAGCTTCCTCCATGTGAGAGATCTTGGGGGATGCTTCCTGAGTATCCTCCATACGAGAGTTCTTGGGGGACACCTTGGCAGGTCTGCAAGCCTGTAAGGAACTTAATTCATGGGGCTTCCTTCATGTGAGAGATCTTGGGGGTTACCTCCTTTCATGTCCATGGGCTTGTAAGATTCTTTCTTGTTTCAGCTTCATAGTTCTGAGAAGCTATGGAGTCCTTCACTTTCCCTGCACCTTTAGGTTCGTCAAATTATGGTCTACTTCCTCGATGGTTTAGGTATACACTTCTAACCTTACTATTATTCAATCTACTTTACCGAAGCACTCATCAGTATTTGTGCTCACTAAAGTGGGGGTAAAATGTATAGGAGTGAATTTGTACCCCTTATGAAAAATCCCCTTTTTTCCTTTCTCCACTTTAGAAAACCAAATTCAGAGGTTAAATTACACATAATCCCACTACCTTCATTCCACTTCACACCTATTTTGAGTGTCAGTGGGGGAATTTCTATCATAGACACCTGCGCAACATGTAGGCATCTGCGCAATGCGCTTATGTCCCTGACAAATTCCTGCAGTTGGATCCTGCAAAGGCGTTACACTTCTCATTGCCAGTCAACTTGTAATGTCCTCTTCAGCTGACCAACCCAAATATGGTTGCTTTCTCCATCTCTCCTTCAAATTACCTCCTCTTCATGCTTCACATCTTCTTTTGCATCCCTTCAAGTAATCTTCAAGAATTTCTAGTCTCCATTCTTGTATTCTAGCAGCACTTCTACACTCCATAGCAACAATTGCTTCACTTTATCACTTCAGTAGAGAAAGTTTGGGACAACACCATTGTATTAGAAGCTTGAGTACTCTCATTCTCTCCTCCATTAGTCTTGAGTTCTCTTGGTGGAGGTGGTAAGCTTCCCATTCCTCTACTTTATTACTTGGTTGAGTAAGCACATTTACTATTTTGTAGTGTATTATTGTTCTTTATTACATTACTTTCTTTACCATACTTGCTTCCTTGGTTGTCTATGGAGGTGGAAAAACCTAAATGGGAGTCTAACTAAGGTAGGCCCCTATACAACCAACCAACAATTTTCCTCTTCTTTGTGTGTAGGTGAATGTGTTTCTAGGAGCTAGCTAGAAAACACATTCCTTTGTGAGATCATTTTTGCCACCCTAATTCTTGCTTTCTTACTTTATGATATTAGACCATATCTTGTTTACTTTATAATGTTGTTTTGGCCCTTTAGTAGTAGCTAGCTAGGTCGTTAGCTTGTTTTCCAAATTTTAACCTTGTCTCTTTAGTTGTTTGATCATATAGATGCCAATGCACTTAAGAGATGCCAACGCGCCGCACTGTTGTCCCGAAACCACACTTTCATCCTCGGGTAGAGAGATTCCTGAGGTTTAGGGTTGAACCCAAAAACCATCTCTCCTAACCTCATTCTATATTTTAGGTCTATAGGGTGATTGAAGGACCTTATAGTCACCATTCTCCTCCCGCAATTCCTAACATCCCATTAAGCTAGGGTAAGTTAGCGTAGCCTTCCACTCTTGGCTCTCCATGACCTAGGGCCTTGATCATGGTTGGTCCCCCTCTTAGATTACATAAATAAATTTAATTTTATTATTATATTTATTTTTTATTTCTTGTGAATGTAGTTTTTTTACTAAAAATCAAGATCTTTATTTTGCACATGTGTTATGTGTTATACGATCTTCCTATGTCTGAATTGTAATTGGTTTGACTTTGAAACTTGATTAAGGAAAAAATATTCAATAAAACACTATGAAACCAGTTGGAAGCACTAGATATCATAGTTAAAAATCTAAATTTGAAAAAATTAGAATTTTATCCTTCATGAAAGAAAAGTTATGTGTTATACAGTGATAGTCACTCCTTAAAAATGGTGTTCACTAAAAGAAACTAGTTTTCAAAGGAGATGGAAAAAGAAGTGCAATTTGATTCCAAAATTTTTGAAAAAAATATATTTAGAATCTATAGACAAAATGTCACAAATCACTAGTTTGCATCATCTTCAAATTCCTCACTATTTAGCCGCTATAGATGCTCGAAAGTGAAGATTTAGTTAGAAAAAATCAGTTCAATGTCCAATTTGGCCAAAAACTGTAAACCAGTATTGCTTTATTTATCCCTATTTATGTCTTGATTGGTCCTATTTTTTGTCCACAAGCCCTATGAATTATATCTTTTTCTAGCTAATCTAAACATTCTCCAATGAATAAATGATAATTTAAAGATTTTATCTAAGTGTCCTTGATTTTTGGGCCAGGACTAAAATGCCACCTTGGGCATCTTTGCCCCCCTAAGTCTTGGGACCCTGATTTTGGGATATCTTAAATGGGCCCCTTTTTGGTGTCTATACCCCAAGTTTCATGACTTGAGACTCAGAGGCTAACTAAGGTGTCTTAGTCCCCCTTGAGTCATGAATTCATATGTTAGCTTGGTGTGATGTAATTTTAGGATATTAAGCATAGATAAGTATAAATAAAAGATTCCTTCACTCATTTTCTATAACAAGCAATCTAAGAATCTAAGAATTCAAGCATTCAAGCATTCAAGCATTCAAGAGCAATTCTTCAAGAATTTGGAGCCATTATCAAGATTCAAGCATCATATCAAGGATATTCTTGCATCATGTGTGATGTGCTAACATTTGTGATGTAAGGTTTTGATTCAAGCAAGAAATTCAATCCATATCTATCAAGTTTTCCTTGTATTCAAGATCCATATCCACTGTTTTCATTTCACACAAGTTTGTAGACTTTATAATAAGAGTTTGGTGAGTTGTAGCATTCCATGTTCACCATTTCCTTCATTCTTGTTGTCTAGATAGACAACCCGTCTGGTATTTTTTTAGTTTCTTCTGCCACGTCTATGCTGGTTAGTCTGATGGAGCCTCCACCCTTCTGGGCTAAGGCTTGGATTAATCACCTGACTCCTAAAATCAATATTTTCTATTGGATAATGCTACAGAATAAGATTCTCACTTTGGAAAATCTTAGAAAAAGAGGAATTCAATTACCAAATAGGTGTTATATGTGCAGGAATGAAGCTGAGACTGTTAACCATCTTTTTCTTCATTGCCCTTTTGTTTCGAATATCTGGGGTAAAATTTTTGTACTTCTTGATGTGGTTTGGGTTTCCCCTACCTCTGTTGAAGATTTCTTCATGCAATGGAAAGCTCCGTCAAAAAATCCTTTTGTGCGAAATCTATGGTCTTTTGTTCTACCTTTTGTGTCTTGGAATATTTGGAAGGAAAGGAACAACAAAGTGTTTAGGGATAAAGAGATGTTGGAAGGGGACTTGCATGATCGTAAGGGCTATAAAGGAAAATTTATCTTTATTTCAAAGAAAAATGGTTGATAAAGCTAACTGGTCTCCTTTCGATATTGCTATGGCTGAAAAGTGGAACTCAAAGTTAGTTGGGTGAAATATCCTCAAACCTGTTGTTTGTGGGAGGGAGAATGCTAGTTGGTCTTTGCCACCTTTGGGTTGGGTGAAAGCCAATTTTGATGGTGCGGCTAAAGGCACCCAAGGAAAGCTGATAGTGGGTGTGTTTTAAGGGACAATTCGAGGGCTTTTATTGCGGCTTTTGCTGTGGACATCGGCATCCAAAATAATCATGTTGCAAAAGTTGTTGGGGCTTATCATGCAGTTAGCTTAGCTTTCAAGATGAACACAAAATTTCTTTGGTTGGAGGGTGATTCAATGAATGTAATAAATTGCATTCTTGGGCTTACCCCTCCCTCATGGACCATCAAAAAGTGGATCGAAGATACAAAAATCTTATTAAGTAAATTTGATAAAGTTAAAGTGTCCCACGCCTATAGAGAAGCCAATAAGGTGGTTGATTACTTCGCCAATGAAGGGGTTAAGAAGGGTGGGGAAAAAACGTGGAGGAAGAATGACTACCTCCATCCTGAAGTGAAAGCGCTAATTTATTATGATTCAGTGCATGGAAGAGAAGTTTTTCTTCGTCATGATGAAGCGGATAAAGATTAGGTACGTCAATTTCATTAGATTTGATGGGACCAATGTCATTTTCTTTTTCAAGAAGTGTCTCCGACACGCTTTCTGGGTGTTTGATAAAATATGCCTAAATGGGACCTAGAGCTACTGTAGGGTGTTGTTTAACAGAGCTTTGAAAATGGGGGGAGAAAGAAAACGTGTGGAGCCGAGCAGTTTTCAGGAGCAAAGAAAGAACGACAAAGCCTGGGAAAGAATTGAAAAGGGAGGCTTAGTCCCGTATTTGGAAAAGCTCCATGGTACTGACGAGGGGATGCTGGACTATTTTGTAAAAAACTAGAAAAATGGTGAGATTGTGTTGTTTGGTAGGAATGTTAAGCTGAATGAGGATTTAATCGGTGAGATAACTGGTCTTTCGACAGAGGGTGTGAAATTTTATTGGGACCGTCGGTTCTCTGATGAAGCGGTCATTAAATTTCCTAAAAAATACAAGGAGAAGGCTAAGTTGGTTAAGGTTGCCAATAGCTACTTTGATGTGGAGTCCATCAAATCTATCTGGAGGAAAGTTTTAAGAGTTATTATGGAGTATATCATGGTTGACGGGCGCTTCACCAGAGTGTATGGTTACCACTTTTCCATTCTGAACCACTTCCGTCACAAGGTTCGTATCTCTCTGCCTTTTTACTTATTCTCTTCTTTGAATAATTGCCCTGATGAAGTTGAAAGAAACCCTAGGAGGACTGCTATTATTCACCCTAGTTTTGTCAGGCTCATATTTGAGCATTATCAAAATTTACCTGCTTTGCCTAAAATTGTTGATATTGGAGAATTGGATGATGAGGATACAAAAAGTAGTAGGGAGAATGACCCCCGGGCCCCCCCTGCTTGTGCCCCTATTGGTCCTAATACCAATGCTCCCCTATCCCTGTCTTGTCAGAATGCCCTTAAGGATTTTGCTCTGTCGTCATGTCCTAAGTTGCAGCCTCTGCATGAGTGCCCTAGTCCAGGTTTTGCCTCGCTGCCCTGTCTTAATCCCCAGCTGTCTCCTGGCTACCCTACTCTGGGTTTGGTCTCTGGTTTTAAAGGTACATCTGTTACGAAACTTGTCTCGTATTCTGGGAATTCCATGGAAATTATTTCTGATAAACCTATGGTCAGTAAGGAGTAGGCCCCTAGTGCCCCTGCATTTGGAAGATTTGGGAATGCCCCTATTGAATCCCCTAATCAGGATGAAATTAATTCAGCCCTTAATAAGCTCAAGCCTGAGGACATTGTGAGTGTGGCAGAAAAAAGTACGGATGGCCTTTTCACTGTTCTCAAGTGGACCCAGAAGGAAGTCTGTGATTTGAAAGGCCGTAATATAGATCTAAGCAACAGGGTCATGGATTTGGAGTAGAATATTAGCTGGAGTTGTAAAGAGAATGAAGGACAGGAAACCCCCTTACCAAGGAAAAGACAGCATTCGCAGGAGGAAAGATTGACTAGTATCGAGTGCAATATGTCCAAGATAGGCCAAAATATTAGGGCCACTGTGGCGAACAATCACAAAATTGCCAGGCATAACACCATTACCATCAATGCTATGGTGGAAAAGCTCAAAAAAAATCAAAAGGATTCGTTGGTCGTGGATTTGGATGTGGACATAGGAAGCGACAAATCTGCTGGTGAAGGGATTTCGACTCGTGCCCGGGCTAACACTAAGAGGAATACCCTGACTTTGTCACATACGGCTCAAATCCTCAAGCAGGGGTTATAGGATATGAAGGATGTTGAAAAGGAGGCTGAGGAGTTGTTGAACACCTTGGAGTAGTGCGGTGGTGTTTGTTTCTGGCTTTTTGGGCGGTCCTTTTTTTGGACCTTGTTGTCTCTTGGTGCTGTTGTTTCCTTTTTGGGACAGTCGTCTGCTTGTTTGGACTTATTTTGTTATCTTTTGTTGTTTATACTCTGCGGTTTCAAGTCCTTGTAAAACCTATTTTTTCCTTTTCAAAAACAAGAGGTTTGACCAAAGAAAAACCCCATTCACTAACAATTCAACAATTTTTTCCTCTCTTCCATATTTGTGATTCTAGATCTAGGTTGAAGACTTGAAGATCATTTGACGTGCAAAGTTGCAAAGTTGCATCACAAAGTTTTTATCTTCATAGAAGCTCACCTACCAGCCAAATTTGAAGGTTTCAAACCCTGAGATCAGAGGAGAAGGAAGAGTAGACATCGATCCTAAGGTCCACACTCCTAAAATTCAAATATTTAGATCAGGACAAAGACAACAGTAAAGACATATTAGTCCTCCTAAGTGTATTATTTTAGAAATTCTTTCAGATCCAGTTCCAACATCCAAAGATTCCACATTTGCCCCCAAAAAATACATAGCATATTTTGGCAGCTTCTTTACATTTCCAGAATCCTCACAACATCTCTAGAATTTCAAGGTACATACATCCTAACTCCATGTTGCATAATTTCATCATTTGCATCTCTCATTTAGCTTGCATTATTCAATTTTGGGAGTTGAATGCTTATTTGTCTTTTCCAAGATTTTTCTTGGTGGTGAACCCCTTAAAGCTAAAACAACCCCCTCCTAGGTCTTCCTTGTTATGAATTGACTCACCTTGCGAGGTTGATAGTCAATCCAATTAGGACTCCTAGGACATTATTGAATGAATGTGTGTGAAGAGTGGTATTATTTATCCCCCTTTTCACATATGTTTCCCCAACTATTTCTCATTTTCATAAAATAGACACCATGGCGAAAAGTTTTGAATTTTTAAAAAACAACCTAAATTTTGCCGACAGTATGACCCCTTGCCAAAAGAAAAATTTTCCAAAAATAAAATTTGTCTAAAATAGATAAATTTTATATGAGAATAGAGGTTTTGGGCCTTCTGAACACAATGGGAATGTCTATTTGGGTAAAAAATGCTCTAGTAAAATGTTATTCACAGATCTAAGCTTCAAACCCCTATTTGCAACTTTGTCTAATGATTTCCAATTTGGATGAAACAAAAGCGAAATATGACTTTAACGATCCTTCTAGATGTGTTGGAATAGTAAAAAATACTACCGATATAACCAAAAATGTGGAAATCACTTGGATCTCACAAAAAACATATCCAAAATGAAGAGGTAATTAAATGCTTGCAAATCCTTTTCGATTCTCCAGATCGTTCAAGAATGCAAGAGAAGAGAATATAGGATTTACAAGATTTTTACAAGAATCTCAATCTCTCAATTAGTAATCTAAGAACTTAGATTTATCAAAACAAAATCTCTGATACCATGTTAGAAATCTAAAATAGATTGAATAACCCAAGAACTTTATATGAGAAAATAAAAGCTACATAAACTAAAAAAGCATAAAGAATGCACTCCAAAACTTCAAGAGATTATGCAATATCACTATGACAAAATGCATTAAGAGCTTCCATGTTGAAAAGCTGCAATGCAAATATGCATGAATGGATGAAAATACAAGCTAGGTAGTGAGTTTATATAGAACTTGGGAGAGGAGGTAGGTAGCAAATCCAACCAATAGGAATCAACCACAAAAAATGGAGATGGACCACCAAAAGTGGAAAGTGGTTCCTCCCTTTAAGGAAGGGGACACCTCATCACTCATCTCCTAGTTATTAAATAATAAACTCACTTTATTATCCTAAGCAATCTTAATTAAGTGTAGTAAAAACCTAGGAATAAGGGAAAATAAATTAACCCACTAGGAAAATAAAAACCTACACCAATTTATATTTCACTTTTTATTTGACTATTTTTTAGCCATTAATGAAGGTAAAGATTCCTCTTTACCTTTTAAGGATTTGAGATTAAATGTCATCATGAAAAATAAGCCCTGCATCTCCTCTTCATTGTGCCCTCACTTATTTCCTAAGTCTCACTCAATGATATGTCATTTCAATCAGAGTTTGGGCTGCAATTGGATTGTATTATCCATCATTTTTTTTTTTTGGGGCTATTCTCACATGGATTGTGGGTTCTCAAAGAGGATTGGTAGAATCTAGAAGAATTTTAACTACTCTCTAACATTTAAATATGTTTCTACTAGATCCTTTTGGATGTTATATGATGATAGTCTCCTACTATTGGAGGTTTGGTCCACTATTTTCTACCAAATTAAATGGCAACATCTATAACATTTTTTTACTTGCTAACTTTTCACCCACGAATGCGACTATTGAGAAGGGTAAAAATATTTCATCTACCACTACCATTGTAATTCCATGGGGGGTACCAAGAAAAGGTTGTCTCTATTATCCTATGTTCCTTTGCATTAGAATGTTGAGCTCTGGAAGCTCTTTGAAGAGGCTAGTCTGATGCCATTCTTTATGGTGGTGTAAGGGTTCAAAGATGACATAACTACAAATTTTTACAACTCTTGGAGAAAGGATAGAGTTCAGATTGGAAGTATTGGGATTGAAGTGTCTACCAGGATGGTTTTGGTTGTGACTGGTCTTCAATACAGTGACCTGAGAGAGTCAAAAAAAGCAATGGAAACTACTAGAGGTTTGTGGAAAAACTTCTTGAAGGTGGTGAAAATATTGAGATATTGCAAAATGGCTATAACATGGAGTTCCTCCCATCCCCTTATGGGGTTGTTATTATGTACATCATGAATTATTTCACCTTGGAAGGGCACTACACCACAGTTCATGGGTATCATTTTCCCTTTCTCTATCACATTCATAGGAATGAAAAAATGAATATACCTTTTTTTTAATTTCATCTCTCAAACAATGCAAGGAAAAAGTTGCCTTGCCCCCCTCCACCAAGGTCTAATCTAGTTCCTTTATAAGTATGCTTTTGCAATTACTCCTTTGTCAGGACCTTCTAGTGATATCCCTTCTAGTAATGTTTCCCCCATGTCTCAAGTGGACCCCCTCCCCTACCCCTCATCGGCTAATTCCTTTGGTGTGGGTACTTCCTTTGTGAGACCTCCCTCTAAGAAACCCCTTGCTATTCTTTCCAGTTTGAAACAATCCTCTATTAAAGGCCTTATTACCAAAGAAAACCCTATTACTCAAAATTTTAAAGGAAAAGAGGCTAGTTTTAACTCACCGAGAAACCTCTCTGGCACTAAAAGGAAAGTTTTTGATAGATTCAAACCTAAAACTGAAAAAGAAGTCACTATTTAGATTAGAGACAAGGAGGAGCAAGGGAAATTGGAAGATTCTAGTAGTGGGAAAGAGTAATCTCCTACCTGAAAGAGTAATTTGGGTCTATGTTTTTTAGTTTTTTTTCTATGTTCGGTCCTGTTGTAGGGTGTTGTTTGATTTTATGCCCCTGCAAAGACATACTAACCTCAAATTCGTGGATCCCTTATATTATTTTACGATATCATTTTGGGGGAAACCCCTTTTCATGATGTAGCTTCATTTGGAAACATATGACTTGGCATAGGGCTTTCCAAATAAGCTCTCATGTCTCCTTTATTTTTATAATTTATCATTTTCTACTTTAAAGTAATTTCTCATAGTATGGTGTTTAGCAATTTCTTTGAAGTGGAGGCATACATTGACATTATTCTTATTCATTTTACAACTCATGTTTCATTGTGTGGTCTTCTTACTTCATGAAATGGATCTTTATCTTGGTGATGACATTGGGTGTGATTTCCTTCAAGAGCGTGATCTCTCTTAGCATATATTATAGTCCTCTTAGTAGCTTGATGTGACACACTCCATCCCCCAAGCTGTGAATCTTTTACTCTTTGATTGGTCCTCTTTGGAGACATTAGGCGTGATATTCCCTAGGTTGAAACCTTACACAAACTAATCAAAACTCCTTTTAACACACCTTACACTATTTCACATTTACAATAACTACTATATGGCCACCTTGCATAACACACTTTTCTTGCTTATTGAGACATCTTGTTTATTCATGAGTGTCAAACATATGAAGTTTTCCTTGTCTCATGAATTTCTCCTATTCATGTTGTGTGGCACCTTACAAAAGTTATAGGAGGTATAACTTTGGTATGGTTAGTCTATGGGAGTCAAACTTAGGCGTGAATTTCCCATAGCCACTTGCTTATCTATGTGAGCATACCGGTCATGAGCGTATGTGTCTTGTTGGGGGCTCACCTAGTGTACAAATTGAGATTCCACTAGCCCTTGTGAGCATGCATTTGGTTTGCATAGTGGACATCATGTTCCACATGTAAACATTTTTGGATAAACAGCTTATATCTAATCCATGTTGTATTGGACAAACGATTGAGGATTGATTTGCCCTTTTATCTTTTCTTTTTATTTCTTCTTTATGTCTTTGGCAATGTATGCTTGTACCTTTTGGTTTCTCCTTACATTATTCATATGTGTTTTATTTTGTTCCTATATTGGTTTTCCATAGGTTTTTGATCCTTAGGGGTTGTGCAACCCTCTTGATCGTTGTCATCCTATCTCACTAGCATTGGTACACTTGGACCCCTCTTGATGTGATTTTGTCTACTTTAGTCTGAGTTTGAATAAAGTTCCTCCTCTCACTAAAGTGGGGGCTAAATTTAGTGTTGCAAAATGTATCCCTTTACATTTTCACACTTTTTTGGGCCCTCCCTACTAAAATTGGGCTTCTTTATGCCTTATTTGGTCCTATTTTGCATCCACAAGCCCTATTTAATGCATTTCTCTGAGGATAATCTTGACATTTAACTAATGACCAATAATAATTCATGTTCTTGGGTTATGATTCCTAGATTTAGTAATATGGGACTTATAACCAACTTCAACATATGGATTCCAACTAAGTTTTAGGGCCTAATCTTGAATTTGCAATAGAACTCTAACATTTTTTGAAATTTGTGTCCCAAGACTAGGCTACTAGGACTCATATACCCTAACTGGCTTATGAGTCGTGCTTTATCTTGGACCGATTTTGAATTCAATTCTTGGTAGGATTTTATTCTTGTAGATCCAATTTCGGTTTGTAGTGTTGTAATTTCAGGAAATTTGGCATAAACAAGTATAAATACAATGTCATTTCACATATTTAGACTCCTATAAGTTTTATGAATCATTCCTATAGAAAATTTTATAAGATCAAGAGTGCATTCAAGACAATTCAAGAGCATTCAAGAGTTGATTATCAGGTATTTTGGAGCTATATTTAGGATTCAAGCATCATGTTAAGTCATCATGCATCATGTTTATTTTTGAGCTAACATTTGTGATGTGGGGTTTCATGATTCAAGCAAGCATTCAAGCCAAGATTCATAACATACAATCAAGAGTCAAGATCTACATTCATGCTAGCCATTGCATACAATATTGCAGCCTTTATTCCAAGGTTTTGGTGAGTTGCAACATTGTATATTCTTCATTCATCATTCCTTCATGTTATTTCCTTTAATTTTAAGGTTTGATTACAAAAATGGGGTTTGTCCAAGGAAAATCCCTATCCACAAAAAAATCAACATTTTTCTCTCCTCTACATGTGTGATTGCAGATATAGGAATTTTGAGGCTAAAAGATCCTTTGAATACTAAGTTGTTGTAGAGTAGAAAAGTATACTCCCTACTTGGAGATGGTATAATTTCACACTCACTTTGGACCTATTTTAGTACCTTTGCATTCATGACCCTTTAAATCATCATTAATAGGCCCCTAGTACCCTTTATTTTAGATCCCAAGGATTATTTCAATTGAAATCCTAAAAAAATCAACAAATGCATTCAATTTTCTAACACCTCAACATTTTCTCACCTTGAAAAGCTAAGGTGAGACTCATACACCACCTTGGGCATATGAGTCCTCCTAGGTGGGACCCATATGCCACCTTGGGTGTATGAGTCTTGTGTGGCCCCCTTTTTACCATTTGAGCAAGAAATTAAGGTTTATAATTCAAATATTTTGCTAATGTTGGCATTTGGGATCTAATAAACAGTAAATTAGATGGAGTACCTATATAATTGAGGTTTCAAATCATCATTTAACCTAGCAATTTTTATCTAAGAAATCATAGAATTTTCAAGAAGGAGCCCTCAAGAGAGAATTTCAATCATTCAAGAGCAAGGAGAAAATAAAGTTGAAGTCTTCGAGTAGCATTATAGTGATTTTAGAAGTCTTCAAGCTCACTTTCATTTCAAGATCTAGCATTTTCAAGGATTGATGATGGTTTCCTATGGAGAATCATGATGGATTATAGGTTGGGGAGATGCCACTAGACATTGAACCAAGCCTAATGACTTGTTTCCAAAGTGATTCCATCTTCCATTACCACTCTACTTTCTTCCTAAAGGAAGGTACATGCATTATTGTGGCTTATTAGGATGATTAGAGATCTCCCAAAGTGAGTCATCATCTTTATATTTCATTTATGCATCCTCTTCTAGCACATTAAAATAGGGTTTCATTGCACTTTAGATCTCTTAATCTTAGATGCACTTAAGATAAGGACTTTCACACACATTTTCTTTATGATCTATTATTTCTATCAAGGTTTAATTGTCGAACTAGGGGTTTGACTGAGGAAAACCCCCCATAAAAAAATCAACACAATAATTTGTTTTGGAGGTTTTTACTAGGTTTGAATCTGGAAGTGAAGCTTGGAAAACATACAAAGGAAGTGTAGAGATAGGAGAACATATTTAGATCTTGAATTTTTGATAGAGTAGAATGGGACTAAATCACCACTTGGGGCGTATGATCCCTAGTATAGTACTTTTTATAGATTTTAGAGGATTCAGACTTGTCAGTGTGAAATTATATTTTCTACCCTGAAACCCTAAACTAGGACTAAATCACCCAGCCTGGCGTATGAGTCCTAGTGTGTATCAAAATTCATACTTCAAGATTGTAGACCATTTTTCAAGTATCTTTAGTTTTCCAAGTGCCCCTCTATTCATTCTCAATTTACTATTTTAATTTTGAGTTTAATTTCCTAGGTTTCATATCTAGATTTACATATCACTTACATCTCCTTCTTTCTAAGCCTTTGCTTAGTGGTGAACCCTTCTTTAATCAAGCCCAAGAAGACCTTATAGCAACCCCTTCTCTCAATTGAACCTTTAGATTAAGATCTCTAGGGTTTCCTTGAATGAACTAAGAGTGAAATAGGGTCCCCTAAGTTGTCCATATACTAAAAGGTGGGTACACCTTATATTCCCTTGTGTTCATTTTGGTGAACATATCCTTCAGATTCCTTTTTTAGATTTGGAGTGCATCATAGTCATAGATCTATCTTACAATAACTTTACATTAGATCTTGCATTAGTTAATTTGCATTTAGGGCTTCTAAATCTTGCATTAGTGAAAGTGCAAATAGGTTGGATTTTTGCATCATTGAATTTCATTTGAAATCTATAATTGCACATAGTCAAGACTGCATACAAGTTAGAAACCTTAACATTCACTCAAAATTTGTTGAATTTAGTGTCAAAACCCTAATATGGGACTCATACACCCCTTTAGGTGATTTAGGCCTGGTACAGTTTTACCTGATTTTGGGGAATTTTGTGTTGACAATTTTTAGCATTTCAACCCATCAAAGACCCTAACTAGGACTCATACACCCCTCTAGGTGATTTAGTCCCATGTTATATCTGAATATGCATTTTACAACATTGAAAGCTTCATTTTTTGTGTTTCAATTTGTTGTTATCAAATATCTATTTTAGTTTACTCATTTTTTGTTTCATGCATTTCATTGGATCTAGCTTAATTTAGTTTCATTTCAATTATGGATATAATTAGATTACTACACTTTTTATTTCTAGCATTAGTTCATAGTTGGATAAGATTATATTACATTTAACATTCATTAGAAAACAAAACTAAAACACCTATAAACTAATGAACCCCTTGGAGAAAGCATAGTTATTTGAGTATGTCAAATATCTTTTTCCAAGTTTACCTAACCCTCAAGCCTTTTAGTAGTGATGAATTTGACATGTTAGATGAATTCCTTGAGGATTTCATCTCACAAGGTTCATCCACTAAGGATTTCTACAACAAACTGAAATAAATATATGTTAATGTGATTCAACCTCAACTCATCCTATACCCACCTTCAAATGAACCTTAAACTCAAAACAAACTCATTTTCACCCTTGAACCACCTAAGGATAATGTATCACAAAAATAAATTTATAATACCATTGCTCATACATATAACACTAGAAGCAATCCACAACCAAGACAAACAACCTCAAATCCTTAGCTTTGCCTCAACCCATCTTGCCTAGTGCTCCTCATTTTCCTTCACATAGTGGGAAGGAGTATGATCTTGTTGAACAACTTACAAATACTCCTGCAAATATATCCCTATGGGACCTAATTCAAAATTCACCTAATTATAAGACTATGCTTCATACAACCTTGCAAATTTTTTGTGATTCCTTCTAGTGTAATTGCAAGTGATGTAGCAGATCTAATTCAAGGAATGCATATGGTTAACATAGACATTAATTTTCATCAACATGAGCTACCTCCATTGGAGATGGGAAAGAAAAATGAGTCATTCATGAATATCACTATCTTCAATAGGATAAGAATAAAGTTAACCCTTGTTGACAATGGCTTTGTCCTTAATGTGTGTAGTGTGACCCTTTTGGATGGACTTGGCATGGATAAATCAAGAATTGAACCTGATTCCTTATCGATTCGAGGATTTGACAATGTACGAAATTAGCCACTTGGTGTGATTACTTTTCCTATTATAGTTGGAAAGGCTACATTACAAACTCCTATTCATGTTAAACCTCATGATCTTTCATACAATCTTCTTTTACGAAGATCTTGGATTCATAAGATGCATGTGGTTCCTTTGACTCTTCATCATATCATGAAGTATGTCTATAACAATAAAGTGTACCAAATTGAAATAGATCATGAGCCTGAAAGTTTGTTACAATTTGAAAAAGGAACAAGTACTCTAAACACATTAATTATAAATTTGAACATAGAACCTATGAAATAAGAGAAACAAGAGATGGAAAAAGTGTCAAATTTATTGGAAGATGATTGGGGTTCTTTAGACTTCACAACAACATTTATGGGAGAATACAAAATTACAATAAAGGAAACTGATAAAAAAAAGAAACCACTAGTAATGTCAACATAGAATTCAAAAGAAAAGTCACAAGCATCTACCTCATCTACTTTAGAAGAAGACAAAAGTTATACAACAAACTTTAATGAGATAGACTATCAACAACCACCAAACCTAAAAGAAATGGAGAAAAATTATGGAAAAGGATGTGGAAGGAAAGAACAAGGAATCTATGTTCCTATAGAGCCTAAAAGACAACAAACAAAAAGTGGTTTAGGGTATTGTCCCTCTAAGGTAACACAAGCAACAAAAATACCCTCGTTGAACATCAACACCATCATGTGTAACCCTAAAACAACTCTCACCTTGAAGCATCTAGAATTGATTGATACAACTTGTGAAGAATCATTGGAATACATTGAAAGAAAAGTTAGGAGTTTATGATTGACCATTTACTCCTAAAAAGAAATGGGTTACATGTGCTATGATTAGTGCTAAGCAAGAAGACAAAGAAAAGGAAAGTAATGAGATTGAAAAGGACAACGAAGAATACAATCCTGAAATTCTAAAACAAGCCACACTACCTTTGGGAGATACAATCAACATATCAATGGATATTAATAATGAGTAGAAAGAGATTAAAATAGGAAAGTTCCTTGATGAAGATGAACAAGAAGACCATGCAATTTTACTTCATGGCTTTCCTAAACTTTTTTCTTGGACTTAATTAGATATGTTGGGAATTGATGCTAAGATAGTGACACACAACATAGTCCTTGTAGAGGATGCTAAACCAATTAGACAAAAGATATGAAAGATTAATCCTAAGATAGCCTTAATAGTTAAGGTCAAGATTGAGAAACTCCTTGAAACTAGTTTTATACAACCTCTTGATTATTCTCTATGGATCTCAAACATTGTTGCAATCGTGAAACTTGATAATCATATTAGGAAGTGTTTGAACTTTCATGATTTGAATAAAGCATCTTTAAAAGATGATTTTCCCCTTCCTAATATAGACATGATAGTAGAATTGATTGTGGTACATTCTTTTTTGTCCTTCAAGGATGGATTTTTTGGATATAATAAAATCTTTATCAACCCTCAAGATCAATACATGACAACATTTACTACAGCTTGTGGAAAATTTTACTAGGTAGCCATGCCTTTTGGATTGAAGAATGCAAGTGCAACATATCAATGAGCTGACATTGATATTTCATGATTAAACACATAAGATTTTGGAAAATTATGTTGATGATATTCTTGCCAAATATTTAACTCAAAAAGATAATGTGAATATTATCCAAAAAATCTTTGAGAGATTGTAAAAATATAACATGAGATTGAACCTGAAAAAGTGTGTCTTTGGTGTAGATGGTGGAAATTTTTTAGGTTTTATAGTATCTCACAAAGGAATTGAGGTGGATACAAAAAAAATGATGCTATATTGAACATGCCACCTCCTAGAAACATTTCGCAATTGCGCACTTTACAAGGAAGAATTCAAGCTATCTATCATTTTTTAGCATCCTTAGTAGACCGAAGATTACATTTTACGCATCTCCTTAAGAAAGAGGTTCAATTTAATTGGAATAGGGATTGCAAACAAGCTTTTAAGATTTTGAAAGATTACCTTGCTACTCCGCCTATTTTACAACCTGCTATACAAGATAAACTATTCATTCTTTATACAACAGCATTAGCCTATGCTCTCGTAGCATTGTTGGCTCAACAAGATGAAAATGGTAAAGAACATCCTATTTATTACATTAGCAAAATTTTGATTGATTATGAGACATGATATATGATAGTAGAAAAGTAATGTTTGGCTCTTGTATTCACTACTAGTAAATTGAGACATTGCTTACTAAAATTTGAAATGCATGTAATGATGAAATCCTTTAAAACACCTTTTTGCTAAAACAGATTTATCATGATGCCTAGCTAAGTGGGTTAAGTTGTTAATTGAGTTTGACCTTTAGTTTATCTTGCAAAAGATAATTAAAGTACAAGCCTTGACCAACCAATTAGTTGATGCTTCCTCTCCCCTAGCGTTACCTAATAATGATTCACTCCCTCATGATAATGTGTTGACAATTAAAACTAATACATGAGAGTTATATTTTGATGGATCTAAGTGTACAATGTAACGCCATGCCATGTGAACCTGAAAGGACAACAAACACTATACAATTTTTTATTTTCAAAGTGAAACATTGTGTAAGATAAATTTGTACATTCATTACAAGAAAAGAAATTATACATTTACAAATTCATCTACATCCTCTGGGGTACATGGAACAATCATTACGAAACATAAAATTTTATCAAACGAGAGCGAATAAAAGCTGAAAGTACATAATGATGATATGCAATCATTAAAGATCAAAAGAGAGGAATATGATACATCATTTTATTCCAATTCAATTCATAGTTCCAATAATACAATTGTGGAGCATATTTCCATAGATACAACACATCATAATTACATTAATACATTACATAATGCTTCCCTTATAACAACAGGAAGAGTACATCAAGTACAAGAATAATTACATCAATGAAGAAGAAGGTGCAAGGCGAAGATTAGTCTTCAACCAAGAGAAGCTCTAGTAACTCTGTGTCTGATTCCACAACATGAACACAACTAGGAACCCAATGGGGTGCATAGCATGTTCCATCTGACCATGTGGACTTGAAGGCCCACCCCCCATGCTAGGAGTTAACAACAAAGACCCAAGACCAAGATAGACAAGCAGGATGATCATAAGACCAAAACAAAAGATCAAGCTAAACATATCACACAACACTATCAATGACTACTTACAAGGTGACTACTTCTAGAGGAATACAAAGGAAAAGCAAGGGATTCTAATACACCAATATTCATATACTCCCAACTGAAAGGTACGCAAATACTTGGGTTCCCAAAGAAACTCACATCATGGGACTCCATAATGACTATGCAAAATATACAAAGGAGATAGCGTAGAATAAAAGTAATACTTAGGAATATGATAACAATCCACTGAGTACATCTCAACTTGAAAACCAATCCAATAATTCAGCTTGAATAAAGAATCAAATTCTTCACACTTTCACTAATTAACTACTTATACAATGAGAGCACTTATTCACGCATTACAACCAAATAACAAGGCACAAACAATCAATGAAACTTGATCGTGAGTACCTTTGTGTCTCAAAAGATATTAAAAGAAAACTATGTAACTAACATATTCAACAAGCTCATTAACCATAATATGAAGGAATTTACAAACTTATGGAATCTTAACATTAGATCAATTAAAATAGAGTCTCATATGGATAACATTAGGTAAGCATGGTTCCATTGAGCAGTATCAATTCTTAACAAGCACTAGGTTTTCTCAATAGCTTCTAGGATAGTATAATAGTTTGACTAAGGGTCATACTCTAACATTATTTAATGCCTACCATCTACTAATTAATCAATGCAACCTTTGCATACATATTTTATCAATACGAATAGAAGACTACTTAGGGAACAACCGAAGAATTAGATATTAAATAACCAATAAACTTGTCCAATCTAAATTATAACCTTATTCACTTTATTAATTTCCAAATATTAAAACAATCACCTAAATATAGTTTCATCATTCTCTTTTCCACGTTAATGAAATTTTCTAAAATATTTCTTGTAACCTTCACCCCTTAATATTAAAATTAGCACTCAATCTATTATTTAAATAACCAAATTCTACATGTATGATTCACCAAGTAATTTTACTAGCCACCTACTAAAACATTGTACAAATAATGAACATATGCTTGCTAATGTAGCTTAACATAAAAATTGGAGTCTAATTCCTTTAACTTTAATCTGACTCATTTACCTAAAATACCTAACTATCACTTCTCTTAGTTAATAGACAATGAGAACATTTAATGCCCAAATAATAATTTTTATGTTTATTTCCTTTAAGACATTATTTACTAATACATTTTTAAAATGCAAACATATTAATAAATAGTTATCTAATGAATTACATAAACATTAATATATAAGAGAACATAAGCAACTAAAATTATAATGAACATTATTGATCCATAGTTCCTATTCATCTAATTATAAAGGTGATGATATTCATTACGAATTTACAAAATTTTCCAAAAATATATTCATGTAAACATAATTAAATGCAAACTATACCACTATTTTAATATAGTAGAAAAAATAGTAATTTAACAATCACCAATACATACATGTATATATACATATTTATTAACATACATACTCGAATATACTCCTTTAAAATCTACAATGATTAATACTATGTAGAGCAATTAAAGACAAAGTGAATAGAAGCCTACTATGTTACTCTTAGTCTAGAGTTCAAGTATAATATCGATATCAACCTAGGAAATGAGATATTTACTTGCATGTAATAAGGTACAAGGATTTAAATCCTCTAATTTCCTAATATGATTAAATCAATTTCAAAACAATTAATTTTCCAATCTACTTATCTAGATTAAATATTCACAAAACAACAATTGTTCTCATTTATCACTTAGGACCTAGACATATCTATCATAATTGTGATATCTATATCTATATCTATATATATATATATATATATATATAAATATAAAATTAAATATAATATTCCAAAATATAAATAGCAACTTTGTTTGATTATTCCTACAAATCCATAAGGATACAAAGTAACCAACATTCTTGTGCTAAAAATAGTGAGCTAGCAAACACTTTCCATGACATAAAATTTTTACACCTAATTTACAGTGCAATCATCTTGAATGATAACCTAATTTATTTAGTTTAACTAAATCTGCAACTATCAGATTTAATCTAATCAATTACCTATTTCACACATCTAACTTAGTCATCTAATCACAAGGATAATATATATACCATAATATATATATACACAAAATTATTCATCGCTCCTTGCAGACACTGTGGTTGCTAAGGACAAAGGACCTGAAAATGCAACTGGGTTTAGCTCCAAGGTATACAATGATGTTGAATACTCATTTAACGACGATGATGAAGATGAGGTAGTGAGACAAAAATGTAAGGCTGAGGTAAATGGAGGAGAATCAGGCATTTCCAAGGCAACCTTATGATTTTAAAATCATGAGATGACTAAAGAAGAGCAGCGCCGACAATACCAAGCATAACTTGCAAAGCAAAAGAATGAGGAGACTGCAACAAGACTGGCTGCAGTGGGCATTGGTACAAGAGATGGATTTTGAAAGGACGCTCTCAAAATATTGGAACTAATGAAACACTCAGGAACATGTCCTAACATTGTAAACTTTGCTTGTTTCAAGGAGCATGCAGATAGGCAGGTTTAGAGGATGAGGGTTGCACATACTTCACACATCAGTTGCCCTTATTGCATTACAGATATAGTTGATCATTAAGAGAGCAGGGTTGACTTCATGCCTGTAATGGCTACCTTGGAGACAACCCCACTTATTTCTAAGATGCCAGTTTAACTTGTGGTGCATCGCACTCAGCTACGCAGAAAGATAGATATTCCAAATGTGAAATACAGCCAAGGCAAGTCACTGTTTGACAGAATGCTTCACAAAGATGTCATCTCATAGAGGGAAATGATTGTAGGACATGTACAATATGGATTTATTGAAAAGGATTTAGAAACTTTCAAGCAAATGCAATTGGCAGCTGACTCCAAAAGAACCAGGGAGGTTGTTTAAAATTTTACACCCTTCTATACTTGAGTGCTGCAAAGAAGATAGATTGTCAGTAGAAACAAGGAGGTTATTTAAACTTTTTTTTAAACTTCCTATAATGCTCAAGCACTGTGGCTGAGACAGGTTGACAAAGTAATCAAAAAAATTATTTAAACCTTTACAACATTGAATCTTCAAGTATTGCAGATATTACAGGTTTCCAAAGGAATCAAGAAGGCTAATTACACCCCTACAGTCTTCTATGTTACGCAAAATGTGGGTGTCAAGACAAAGTTGGTGAATTTTTTGGCAAAATTCCTCAAGGAATTGTGGTCTCAAGAAATGCTATGATTGCAAAATTTGCACAAATCAGATTTGATGAAATAGTTCTATACACTTTTGAAAGGAAAATTCCATAACCTTTACCAACATCTTGCATGCCTGTGCTGAAATGGCGCTGACAGATATGTATGCAAAAACTAGAAGCGTAGACAAGGCTTGTGAATTTGGTGACAACAATTTTCATTTTAATAAACATACTCTAAAACTATTGAGATAACTTAAATTTTAGACTACAGCACGCCAAAATGGTGGAGTGAAAGGTCAATACCAGGAAGGAAGAGTTTGGAGGGTGGTTGTTGATTTCCCAACCTTCTAGTAGGATCCCCTATTTTGACATGTATGCAGATATGGCACATAGACAAGGTTCATGAACTGTTTGGCAGAGTGTCTGAAGAGAGAGGTGTCTCTCAGAATGTCACGCGCCCCTCTCATTGCAACTACCTCCCCTCAAGATGTATGTGAGGGGTCGATCTCCAAACCAAACACGTCCCCCTTGTTTTACAGAAAGCCCCTCCAAATGTTGTGTATGCAAGGGCGTGGGCGGTAGACTAGGCATGTCATCTGCCTAGCAAAGTGTGTGTGACAAAGAATGGGTGGATCCCCTCTTTTTCCAACGTCCTCCCCCATAAAATGTTGGCGCCTTCCCAAGGAAAGCACGCACAAACTGAACACTTAGTCAAGACACATGAACAGGAAGGAATACCTTGAAGGCAGGTGAAGGCACATGCACGACAAGTGTAAATCTTTAGCTTCCTGCATAAGTTTATTTATTATATAAATTTATATACATATATGCTTATTCTTACTTATCATTTAAGTAATGAATAGACAATAACCTATTTATTTTATTTACCTTTTTATTCATTTCTAAATAGATTTATGTAGGGAATTTCAAGAATTAGATGTACTATTTATTTTTACATTTGTAAATTTATTTTAAAAAACTAATCATATTGATAAATAACTCTCTTCACCTAGGATTATGTTTCACATGTGATAACTTATAGTCATTTATGAAGGGGACTCTTCACATGTGATATCACCCCTCTATTATCAAATTGATTCACATTTCTTATCTACTTACTATGCTATATATACATATATATTTTTTGATGATGCATTATTTGAGTATTCCTAATTATGGATCATATTCCTATTGACAAATATATTTATCATTTTGATCACTTAAGTATACATGAATAAGTTTCATGTTAGAGATATTACATTTTAGCCTTCAATACCCTCAAGGTTTGCATTTTCTCAAATCACCATTCAAAACCTATCATAACATAATATTACATTGAATATAAGATCCCCTAGAAACTCCTTAAACAATTGGATAACAATCATCACATTAATATTATTTCCTTCTATCCACTATACCATCACTTTTAGTTTATTTAATTATTATTATTATTATTATTATTATTTTATTACTTACTAGGAGTATTAATATATCATTTAAACACTTTCCCTACATTTCCTTTTATCATACATTTGTTTACTAGTCTTTGCTTTACTATTATCTCCTTATATATATATATATACTTTTTTTGTCTACCTATATACATCAATTTAATTATCACTAAAAAGATCTACCCACAATAGGAATAAGGTACCTACTAGTAAGGGTTAAGAGGGGGGGAGGGCTTAGAAATTTAAAATTTTAATCAAATTATCAAATCTAACCAGACCATCAAACTATTAAGTTCTCCACAATCTTAATGACATTAATCAATGAAATACATGATATAACGGATAACTACTTACCCAAAAAACAAGTAAGGCCAAAACAGAGGGACATTACATCCTCCCCCCTAAGCATCAACTTACTCCTAGAAGTCACACAATGACATAAACACACACAATTATATGCACAACAACACAACAAAACAAAAACTGAACCAAATAATTAAAACTACATCAATTAAACAATTAAGATTAATTAACTCAAACAAAACATTACCAAAACAGAAATGGGATTGCAAATAGATGAAATTGCCAACATAAGGATAGGGTGACAGACTAGAACGGGAAACTTTCTTGTCAACTCCATTTCAACTTCATACCCATTGGGATTTATGAGGCTCACCTTGTCCTGATAGTGCAGGTGGAATCGAGGCTTGGGTACCTACAATCTTGCATAAAACCAAGTGTCAAAACAACATATATATATCCAAAACAAACACATCATGAGAGGAAGTCGTAGTCTAGTAGGGTGCTCACGAGTGAGTGATGCTACATTGTCCCTCTCACCAAGACCATAACAATAAACACTACATTACGTAACATCAATTATATCATTTATAACACTAATTGCATCATAACCAATGTCTCATAAAATCACTAATCAATGCATAACACTAAGTCCATAAGAGAAGCATAACTAATGAATTTAGCTTCATCACCAAGATTCGAAGCTAAAAACCCGAAAATCACAAACTAGGGTGGAAACATAACACATTAGTACTAGTCATTCAAACTGATTCATTACCTTGAAACACTACACTTCCATAAAAATGCAACATACTCACACACATAGAGCATCCCTTTTTTTGTTAAATATCATCATTTACACACAAGGAATTCCTCTTAATTCATTATTCAACACAAAATTTCACCACATATGCAACAAAGACTTTCTAATAACACCTCTTCAGAATCAACAAAACATGATGTATCACTCCCCATGCATAAAATACCAAGTTTATCATTTCATAGCTATTATTTCTATAATTTAACATACATTCTCTACATACTTACGAACTCACATCACCGGGAATCACATCACAAGGCTACACAAGGGTCCATCTGGACATCAGAAAGCAACATACTAATCCATGATACATTATCCATGAGCCAAGAGTCATTATTCATCTCACATAATTCATTCCTCACACTCAGTGGCTTGATGGTGTTAGGCCACCCACACATGGTGACACCATCCAAACAAGACCACAATGTACTATCTCTTGTTTTATAAGGTGGTTAGCCTCCAAGAGATAGTCATCACACATAGATTGATAGTGGGTCCTACCTATATTTCAGCCTCACATACCCCCATCCTCAAGGTTCCCTACGTCTGCTTCCTTGTATACACTCACCAAGTCTGCCTCATACGTCCTTGGAGAGGAATCACAATATGACACATGGATGACCTCAAAAACAATAAGGATAAACTAGTTTATCCACCAAATTCATAAAATAAACATAAAATAAGATTCAATTTCAACAATAAAGCAAGAAATGCGTGCAATGTCAACACTAAATCAAATGTAACCACAAGGGATATGAGATAATAAGATCACAAAGTGTGGCTAAACCATTACAATTAAACATAAACAAAATGTCATCCTTCATAGACAATCGAAAATCATCAATAAGGGTATGTGCAGGATCATCATGGAAAAAATAGGCCCTTAAGTGGCAAAAAAATCAAAAAAATCAGAGTTAGGCAACTTGACATAAAATTTTGAATAAGTTATCTATATTATTTTAAAAATATGTAGGAATAGAATCTGTAGAAAATTGAATGTAGTTTCTAAACTATTTGGTGAAAATTTGAAATTTCAATGTAGTAGTACTTAAATTTTAGGGAAAAATAAGTAGGTGTATGTCTAACCACACTAACCACAATAAATGATAATATTTTTTATAATATTTTAGATATAAGTAGAGGAATCATGCCCCGACGTGATCTATTTTTTTGTTATTTTTTCCAAGTAAATAATTAATTATGAATTTTTTATTACAACTTTTTAAAAAATATAAAAAACTCGTATGTCTGACCACCTTAACTTGGTCAAAACTTCTGAAATTCAAATTTTCTTTTTTTAATCCTATAGTATGCAAAGCATAGAATGTGACACATATTTTGGATTAAAAAAATGTGATACTGTTTGAAAGATAAAGATGTTTTTCAATCAGCATGATCAATTACGACTTTAGTTGTAATTTGAATAGAAAATGAATAATAATTACTTATTAAATTCAAAGTAAAGCATAATTTATATTGGTGGAAAGCTGATAATCTCCTTTGAAAACCCTTTTCATTTCATCAATTTTGGGTAAAAAAATATTCATCAACCACATACCCATCATATTACCACTTTTTAGCCCACCATGATCCTGCACATACCCATAACCATATAGAAAGTCCTCAATCTCAAAAATTACACAATACTACACTGTGTGACTAGATACTAGCCACCAAATGAGGAAGGAGGGAACATCGTCAGGCTATAATAATAGCCTTCATGTGGTGCAGAGTGTGCTCCTCGACTACACCCTACCTCGTGTCGTCACATGACATGGTCATATGCTAGCTAGAGAAGGTACACACTGGTCATATGCCACATGGCAATGTGTCTCTGGCTCCGTAGAAGTAGGCACACATAGACACATCCCACATAGTGATACCCCATGGAGAAGGCACACACAGGTACTCACTGTCGCTAGAGGTATACATGACTAGGACATACCCATATGCTAACCAACCCAAACACTACCAAAAGAAAACATGATTATCGCTCTACAAGTGTGTGAGGCCCCATTACACTCATCACACATGTAGGCTATGATAACACAATCTCATAGTGTACCTTCACATGTCTATGCACATGGTATTGTGTCCTCAAGCCCAACTCGCTACCATCAACAACACATCATTACCAACACTATGTCAGAACATCAGTGGGGTGTGGCATCATATCCATTACATCATGTCGGAACACATGTAGATACGGTGTATACATAAATATATGAGAATATCAATATGGGGCTACTCAAGCTTCACCTGTCATACAGACGAGGTTGACTACCAACTCAACGTCCCTATGGATGGCTAGGCATAAACTAACAATCCAATGTTGTTGTACTCAAAACTGTGGGGTTTAGGCTAGCACATATGGATCAAGTACCCTGATCCATCGTAAGGGAAAGTAGTGAGTATGTTTCCTTGGGGTCAATTGAGCTAAGACTGCTTTGTGTCACAATGTGCATACGCTGCACACTCCACCCAAGAAACTTGTGATTGCTACTATCCCTTTGCAGATTGAGGGGCTAGAGAACCAAAAGAAATGAATCCATAAAACTACCTTTTGGCTACTCTTATGTATATATAGATTTTCAACCACACGTGGGTTGGCCCTCAATCATGTAACAAACATACAAACACACAAAATGGTATGGTTAATCCCACACCAAATATCACATATTCCAAATGGATGGGTACATCGTATCACCATCCCATGGCCCCTGTGGGTTATGGGCCCACAAAACAAGTACGGGGTATTCACAACACTCAACCAATGCACAGTTACTAGTTTCTCACATTTACAAGGGGAACACAATTACATACACAATTCCATAAGTACACTTATTTCCATCAATGATGTGACTCCTATCATTACATCCTTTCCACAATCCCTTTAATAATTCTTCTTTCACTCTACTCTTTTCCATAGATCACATGATGCTAAATGTCAATGTCATGATCATCGTGATCACTTAACAACTTCACTTACCAAATTCACTAACACAACATAATGGGCTCATATGAAACCATAGTGCCCAATGTATGAACCTAGGCTTTGATACAAATGATGTAACACCCCATCATGTGAACCCCAAAGGACAATAAACACCAAACATTTTTTTTTTTTGAAAATGAAACATTGTGTAAGATAAATTTTTTACATTCATTACATTAAAAGAAATTATACATTTACAAAGCCATCTACGTCCTCTGGGGTACACAGAATGGTCATTATGAAACATAAAATTTTATCAAACGAGATCAAATAAAAGCTAAGAATACATAATGATGAAATACAACCATTAAAGATAGAAAGAGAGAAATACAATACATTTTTTTATTCCAATTCAAATCATAGTTCAAGTAAAAAAATTATGGAGCATATTCCCATAGACACAACACATCATAATTACATTAATACATTACATAATGCTTCCTTTATAACAATAGGAAGAGTACATCAAGTACAAGAATAATTACATCAATGAAGAATAAGGTACAAGGCGAAGATCAGTCTTCAACCAAGAGAAGCTTTGGTAACTCTGTGTCCGCTTCTGCAACACGAACACAACTGGGAACCCAATGGGGTGCATAGCACATTCCACCTAACCATGTGGACCCTAAGGCCCACCCCCTGTGCTAGGAGTTAACAACAAAGACCCAAGACCAAGATAGACAAGCAAAACGATCATAAGACCAAACCATAAGATCAACCAAAACATATAATACAACACTCTCAATGACCACTTACAAGGTGACTACTTCTAGAGGCATACAAAGGAAAAGCAATGGATTCTAAGACACCAATATTCATATACTCCCAACTAAAGGGTATGCAAATACTTGGGATCCCAAAGAAACTCACAGCATGGGACTCCATAATGACTATGCAAAATCTACAAATGAGATAGTGTAGAATAAAAGTAATACTCAGGAAAACGATAACAATCCACCAAGCACATCTCAACTTGAAAACCATTCCAATAATTCAGCTTGAAGAACCAACCAAATTCTTCACACTTACGCTAATTAACTACTTATACAGTGAGAGAACTTATTCACACATTACAACCAAATAAAAAGGCACAAACAATCATTGAAATGTGATCGTGAGTACCTTCGTGTCTCAAAAGATATTAAAAGAAAACTATGTAACTAACATATTCAACAAGCTCATTAACCATAATATGAAGGCATTTGCAAACTTATCGAATCTTAACATTAGATCAATTAAAATAAATTCTCATATGGATAACATTAGGTAAGCATGGTTCCATTGACTAGTATCAATTCTTAACAAGAACTAGGTTTTCTCAATAGCTTCCAG
The DNA here is from genome assembly GCA_007258455.2 of Sequoia sempervirens. Lineage (NCBI taxonomy): Eukaryota > Viridiplantae > Streptophyta > Pinopsida > Cupressales > Cupressaceae > Sequoia > Sequoia sempervirens. The sequence goes on along the minus strand of VDFB02256132.1, from coordinate 85,657,280 downwards.
GATATTATAATAGTTTGACTATAGGTCATACTCTAATATTATTTAATTCCTACCATCTAGTAATTAATCAATGCAACCTTTGCATACATATTTTATCAATATGAATAGATGATTACTTAGGGAACAACCCAAGAATTAGATATTAAATAACCAATAAAATTTTCCAATCTTAATTATAACCTTATTCACTTTATTAATTTCTAAATATTAAAACAATCACCTAAATATAGTTTCATCATTCTCTTTTCCTTGTTAATGAAATTTTCTAAAATATTTCTTGTAACCTTCCTCCCTTAATATTAAAATTACCACTCAATCTAATATTTTAATAACCAAATTCTACATGTATGATTTACGAAGTAATTCTACTAGCCACCTACTAAAACATTGTACAAATAATGAACATACGCTTGCTAATTTAGCTTAACATAAAAAGGGGAGTCTAATTCCTTTAACTTTATTTTGACTTATTTACCTAAACTACCTAACTATCAATTCTCTTAGTTAATACACAATGAGAACATTTTATGTCCAAATAATAATCTTTATGTTAATTTGCTTTAAGACATTATTTACTAATACACGTTTCAAATGCAATCATATTAATAAATAATTACCTAATCAATTACATAAACATTAATATAGAAGAGAACATAAGCAACTAAAATTTAATGAACATTATTGATCCATAGTTCCTATTCATTTAATTATAAAGGTGATGATATTCATTACGATTTTACAAGATTACCTAAATATATATTCATGTAAACATAATTAAATGCAAACTATACCACTATTTTAATATAGTAGAATAGATAGTAATTTAACAATCAACAATACATACATGTATATATACATAATTATTAACATACATACTTGAATATACTCCTTTAAAATCTCCAATGATTAATACTATGAAGAGCAATTAAGGACAAAGTGAATAGAAGCCTACTATGTTACTCTTAGTTTAGAGTTCAAGTATAATATCGATATCAACCTAGACAATGAGATATTTACTTGAATGTAATAAGGTGCAAGGATTTAAATCCTCCAATTTCCTAATTCGATTAAATCAATTTCAAAACAATTAATTTTCCAATCTACTTGTCTAGATTAAATATTCGCAAAACAACAATTGTTCTTATTTATCACTTAGCACCTAGACATATCTATCATAATCGTGATATATATATATATATATATAATATTCCAAAATATAAATAGCAATATTATTTATATATATATAATATTCCAAAATATAAATAGCAATATTATTTGTTTAATCCTACAAATCCATATGAATACAAAGTAACCAACATTCTCATGCTAAAAATAGGGAGCTAGAAAACACTATCCATGACATAAAATTTTTACACCTAATTAAAAGTGCAATCATCTTGAATGATAACCTAATTTATTTAGTTAAACTAAATCTCCAACTATCAAATTTTATCTAATCAATTACCTATTTCACACATCTAACTTAGTCATCTAATCACAAGGATAATATATACCGTAATATATATATACACACAGAATTATTCATCGCTCCTTGTTGACACTGTGGTTGCTAAGGATAAAGGGACTGAAAATCCAACTGGGGTTAGCTCCAAGGTATACACTGATGTTGCATACTCATTTAATGACGATGATGAAGATGAGGTAGTGAGACAAAAGCCCAAGGCCGAGGTAAATGGAGGAGAATCAGGCATCTCTAAGGAAACCTTACGATCTGAAAATCAGGAGATGACTAAAGAAGAGCAATGCCGACAATACCAAGCATAACTTGCAAGGCAAAAGAATGAGGAGACTACAAAAAGATTGGCTGCAGGGGGCATTAGTACAGGAGACGGATTTTGCAAGGACGCTCTCAAAATATTTGAACTAATGAAGCACTCAGGAACACGTCCTAACATTGTAAACTTTTCTTGTTTCAAGGGGCATGCAGATAGGTAGGTTTAGAGGATGAGGGATGCACACACCTCACACATTAGTCACCCTTATTGTATTACAGATATAGTTGATCATTAAGAGTGCAAGGTTGACCTTCATACCCTTAATGGCTACCTTGGAGACAACCCCACTTATTTCTAAGATGCCAGTTTAACTTGTGGTGCCTCGCACTCAACTACGTAGAAAGATAGTTATGCCAAATGTGAAACACGTGCAAGGTAAGTGACTGTTTGACAGAGTGCCTCACATAGATGTCATCTCATGGAGGGAAATGATTGCATGACATGTACAAGATGGATTTATTGAAAAGTCTTTAGAAACTTTCAAGCAAATGCAATTGGAAAGTGACACCAAAAGAACCAAGGAGGTTGTTTGAAATTTTACACCCTTATATACTTGAGTGTTGCAGCTAAGATAGATTGTTAGTAGAAACAAGGAGGTTATTTAAACTTTTTTTTAAACTTCCTATTATGCTCAAGTGTTGTGGCTGAGCTAGGTTGACAAAGGAATTAGAGAGATTATTTAAAGCTTTACAACATTCAATCTTCAAGTATTGCTGATGTGAGAGTTTGCCAAGGGAATCGGGAAGGCTTATTGCACCTCTACAATCTTCTATGTTACGCAAAATGTGGGCATCAAGATAAAGTTGGTGAATTGTTTGGAAAAATGCCTCAAAGAATTGTGGTCTCAAGAAATGCTATGATTGTAGAATTTGCACAAATCAGATTTGATGAAATGGTTCTAGAAAATTTTGAAAGGAAAATTTGATAACCTTTACCAAGATCTTGCCTTCCCGTGTTGAAATGGCATTGACAAATATGTATACAAAAAGTAGAAGCGTAGACGCGACTTGTGAATTTGGTGACAGTAATTTTTATTTTGATAAACGTACTCTAAAACTATTGAGATAACTTAAATTTTAGACTACAACATGTCAAAATGGAGGAGTGAAAGGTCAATACGAGGAAGGAAGAGTTTGGAGAGCGGCTGCTAATTTCCCAACCTTCCAGTAGGATCCCCTGTTTTGATATGTATGTAGATATGGTGCATAGATAAGGCTCCTGAATTGTTTGGCAGATTGTCTGAAGAGTGAGGTGTCTCTAAGAATTCCGCACGTCCCTCTCATTGAAACTACCTCCTCTCAAGATGTATGCCAGGGGTCGATCTCCAAACCAAACACATCCCCCTTGTTTTACAGAGAGCCCCTCCAAATGTTTTCTATGCAAGGATGTGGGCAGTAGACTAGGTGTTGGGTTCGGTGAAACCCAAATTGGCAAGTTGCTTAAACAAACTGGATAAAGATGCCTTTTTCCTTTATTGGAAAGTTTCTCTCACAAACTAATTTTTCCATTTATTGGAATGGAGATCATTTTATAAATACTGCTGTTGTGTTGAATATGTATTGTAATTAAGAATTAATAAAGAGATTTCCCTGCTGTTGAAAGTGGATGTAGGCAAACTGCCGAACCACTATAAAATTTGTGTCTTGTCTTGTGTTCTTTAATTTTTTGTTTTTTATTTCGTTTCTTTGCTCATTTTAATATTAACAATTGGTATCAAAGCCTGAAGCTCGGTGCTAGAAATCGGTGAAGAATTTCCCGAGCTATGGAGAAGTATTGAGTAGAGATGGAAGACGATTGGGTGTTAGATCCTGATGAAGTGGGAGTTTCAGATGATGAAGATGACGAAGTTGTTATGGAAGAGAGTCCCAACTGGGATGATTGGGTTCAAGCTCCTGTCTTGGTCATGTGGCTCTAGATTGAGTGATGATGAAGTGGTAGCTATTCATCATATGTTTTTGGATGAAATAAATGATAAAGCTGATTTTATTATTGAAGAGTTTCTTGGCATGATGAAATCAAACACTAACATTGAGCTAGATGAAACTATGCCCATGGAAGTAGATGAATCTCCTGTTGTTGATCTTGATTCCTTGAGCACTGCCCAGGCGAGGTATGTGTGGGAAAGGCCTCCACAAGATTTGGGAGGTGAGTATTTTGATTTGGAGAGCCTTCAGAGGCTAAAAGAAATGGAGGATACATCAGCAACAGATGTTGATGTGAAAGCTACAACAAAACGTGTACATTGGTGGGATGGCTAGACAAATGAAAAAGATTTGGCTATAGAGGAGAAGGATTCTGGATTTGGAGTTGAATATGAACCAGAAGATTTTTTAGAAGATCTTAAGATTGAGCTTCGAACACTTCTTGAATGCACAGGTGACACACAACATAGGAAATCCGTCATGGAGGAGTTGCAAAAAAAGGCAAAGACATATAAAAGTGGTCAGTCTGTAAAGGACTTGATATTGCTCCTCTATGAAATGGTCTCTCTCACTTCTTCCTTTCACCTTGATGATCCAAATACCTTTGCTTCCAAAATTCATAGGCTATTGAAGCTTGATCTCAACATTTATGAGGAGAAAGAGGAGCGCAATGCTGAAGAATTTGTCGCTGCAGTAATCACAAAGGCAATGGACCTGCTTGCAGGTGACGATGCAATAGGAGACTATTCTATGAAAAGAGCCGAGGTAAGAAGAAATGAGTCTCTAATATTTTCTATGCAACCTACCCAGCATCAAACTCTTAGCATCCACCCTTCAAATATAGGAGCCCCTATTCATGCACAACCTACACAAACTAACGTGCAGCCTTTACTTGATTTGTAGCCTCCCCATCTATCTACGCAACCCTCTACCACTGATTCATTGCCTTCTTCAGACTATTTGCAGCCTTTAACTGTTAATTTGCTGCCCTTGGTATGTAGTTCGCAGCCTTCACTTAGTGATTCGTTGCCCTTATTCAATCAAACACAACCTTTAGAAATTCAATCACCGCCTCCATTAACCTGTGATCACTGTCATTCGCTGCTTGTAGTATGTGATTCAGAGTCTTTACAAAAGCAAGTGTTGCCTCCTTTACTTTATACGCAGCCAACCATGGATTGAAGGCCAGAGGCAGAGGAAATTCACACACAATAAAAATTAAAATTATAAAATATTTTCACAACACACAAAGCTGCTGCTCGTAATTTTCCGTTTGCTCACATTCACATTCCTCTTGTTAAAAAAAATTAAATACAATTACAAAATATATGTAGAAGGTAAAAAGTCACGTGAAAGAATTTCACGGATGAGAGGGAACAAAATAACATTTTAAATTCAAAATTACCTAACTAATTTTTCCCCCGTCAAAATGCATTTAATACAATGTCCTTTTCATAATATTCAAACTTAAATATTAATTCTTTCGTACTCTGAAACTTTCTGGCGGTGGCGGCTTTCTCCATAGTTCCCCGCGGTATCGCGATGGTTAAAACGGTTAGTTGACGGCCCGGTAAACTACGGCGGTTAAAAATAAAACAAACTTTTACGGAGTCTCCCGCGGTGTCGCGATTAATATTTTATTGATTGCGATATAGCGGGCATTGGCTGGAATAAAACAAAACATTACGGAAGACTCCCGCGGTATCGCAATGGCTAATTTATTGATTGCGATATAGCGGGTAGTTGTTGGCGGGGATGGCGGCAGTTAGGGTTAATATTCCAACACTCCCCCTTAAGCATAACTACGCTGTCCACCATGCCCAATCTGTTCCTTTGAAAAATAAAATTATCTCTTCCCAGCGGCTTTGTAAAAATATCTGCACTTTGTTCTTCTGATCTGCAAAATTCTAAAAATATATCACCATTGTTAATTCATTCTCTGATGAAATGATACCTGGTATCAATATGCTTGCTTCTCTTATGAAAGACTGGATTTTTCGAAAGAGCTATGGCTGAATTGTTATCACAGTAAATTTTTGTTGCCTTCATTTGTTCATTTTGCAATTCTTTCAAAATTCTCCTCATCCAGATTGCTTGACATGCTGCACTTGTGGCTGCCACATATTCTGCTTCGGCTGATGAAAGACAAACTATTGGCTGCTTCTTTGAAGACCATGAGACAACTCCAGTCCCAAAATTAAATACATAACCAGACGTGCTTTTTTTGTCATCAATGCTACCAGCACAGTCACTGTCTATGTATCCTATGAGTTTGAACTCATCTGAACTTGAATACTTGATGCCAAAATTTCTTGTTCCACTTACATACCTTAAAATTCTCTTCCCTGCTTTCCAATGGGTGTCTTTTGGTGTTTCCATGAACCTAGAAATCAAACTTACTCCATACATAATGTCTGGCCTTGTGGTTGTGAGATACATGAGACTTCCAACAAGCCTCTTAAATAGAGTTGGATCAACATTAGACCCTCTATCATCCTTGCTTAGTTTTAGACCTATCACTGTAGGTGTTGGTGCTGGTTTGCACTTCATCATATTAAACCTTTTCAAAATGTCATTTGCATATTTTGACTATGAAATAAAAATACCATTTTCATTTTGATTCACTTCAATGCCTAAAAAATACTTCATCAGACCTAAGTTTGTCATTTCAAATTCTTTCTTCATGTCTGCTTTGAACAGATCAATTGACAAATTGCCAGTGAAAATTAAATCATCCACATATAAGCATACTATTAGTATTTCACCTTCTTCATTCATTTTTGTATACAGTGTGGGCTCACTGCTACATCTATTAAATCCATTCAACAAAAGATAACTGTCTATTCTGCTATACCAAGCTCTTGGGGCTTGTTTCAATCCATACAGTGCCTTTTTCAATTTGTAAACTTTGTCTTCTTGACCCAGAATTTCATACCCAGGTGGCTGATCCACATAAACTTCTTCTTCTAAATAACCATTTAAAAAAGTTGACTTTACATCCATTTGAGATACAGACCACTTATTCTGAGCTGCTAATGCTAAAATCATTCTTATAGTATCCAATCGTGCTACAGGTGCAAATGTTTCATTGTAGTCAATTCCAGGCTGTTGTGAATAGCCCTTTACAACCAATCTTGCTTTAAGCTTCTGAACTTCATCTTTTTCATTCAATTTGGTTTTATAAATCCATTTCACTCCAATTACATCTTTGTCTTTTGGAAGACTGACTAGTTCCCATGTCTGATTCTTCTCAATTGCTTCAATTTCTTCATCCATAGCACTTACCCATTTATCATCTTTGACTGCATCTTCAAAATGAATTGGATCTTCTATTTGAGAATAAAATGCACAAAGAGAAATCTGATCTGAATTATTCTCACCTTCATTTTGCTCATATATATCTCTTATGCTTCTGATTTTTTGTCTTCTCAGACTTGCCAATGTAGGATTTGACATATCACTTGAACTTGTGGAATGTGGACCTGATGGTCCTGCTGTAGATGGTGTTTGTTGTCCTCTTGTTGGATTGCCCTTGAATGATTGAGGCTGTTCTTATAGTTGATGCTGGTGTCACTTGTGGACCACTTTGCTGAGCTTGAATGGGAGTGGTAGGAGTCACAATAGCTAGAATATTTGATGATGCTGAAACTTCATTCTCCTCTTGAGGTATACTGGCTGAAATATTAACTGTCTTCTCTATGCTTCCATCCCATGCTTCATCTTCTACAAATTGTACATCTCTGCTAATTATAACTTTCTTTGTTGTTGGATTATAGAGCTTATAAGCTTTGGATTCTTCACTGTATCCAACAAATATACATTTTTCTCCTTTGTTATCTAGCTTCCTTCTCAATTCATCAGGCACATGTGCATATGCCACACATCCAAATACTCTCATGTGAGTAACACTGTGTTTTCTTCCTGTCCATGCTTCTTCAGGTACCATATTCATAACACTTTTTGTTGGACACCTATTCATTATATAGGCTGCACAAGATATTGCTTCTGCCCAATATTCATTTGACAAATGTTTGGCTTTCAACATGCTTCTAGCCATTTCCATGATTGTTCTGTTTTTCCTTTCAGCTACTCCATTTTGCTGAGGTGTGTATCTAGTTGTGAATTGCTTGTGAATTCCATGATCCTTGCAAAAATTAAAAAATTCTCTTGAAATATATTCACCACCTCTATCTGTTCTCAACACTTTGATATAATAACCACTTTGTTTTTCAACCAAATTCTTGAACTGACGAAACAGATCAAACACTTCATTTTTCTGCTTTAGAAAGTAAACCCATGTTTTTCTTGAATAATCATCAATGAATGTCAGAAAATAAAAACTACCACCTATTGAAGGTGTTTGCATAGGTCCACACAAATCTGAATGTATAATTTCCAAAGGGGCTTTTGCTCTAGTTGACTTTCCTGCTGGAAATGATTCTCTATGTTGTTTTCCTAAAATGCACCCTTCACATACCCTTTCTGGTTTTTCTATTAAAGGTAGTCCCTTGACCATGCCTTTCCTATGAAGTAAATTTAAACCTCCAAAGTTGAGATGACCAAATCTCAGGTGCCATAACCAGTTTTCATCTTTTATCTCAGCTTGAAAGATTGTCTGCACTACTGCTGTAGTTTCTTCTCTACCCACTTGTGAATTCATTAAGTGTTGTGCTTGAGCATAATTTATATTCAAATCTGGCCTTATCTTTAAGGGAAACATTCTATTGTTTGTCATTGTGACTTTTGCAATAAGTTGGTTGCTTGGGTATTTGTCTAAAATTGTGCATAGACCATTATTGAAAGTTACTCTATACCCCTTTTGAACCAGTTGCCCTACACTCATTAAGTTATGTTTCAGACCAGGCACATAATACACATCTGAAATATACTTTTTCTCCCCCTGTTTAGTTAGAATATTGACATCTCCTTTTCCTTTGACTGACACTTTGTTGTCATTACCCAATGTAACATCAAACTTTACATTCTCATTTAAACTTGAAAACATTTCTAGATTCCCTGTCATATGATTGCTACAGCCTGAATCTAAAAACCATACATCTTTTTCATTTGTTTGAGCAACATTACAAGCTAAAAACATTGTTCTCTTATCTGAATCCTGATTTTGACCTTCTCTTGAAAAATTTGCATTTTGTCTACTATTATCATACTGCTTCTTTCTACACTCATTCATATAATGCCCATATTTTTTATAGTAGTGATATTGGACTTGAGATTTATCATACCTTTGATTTTGTGACTGATTCTGTGATGGGTTTTGGTTTGAGCCTTGATTGCTGCCTCTTCCACTTGAGTTTGATAAACTGTATCTTTCACCTCTGTAAGAGTTTCTTCCTCTTCCTCTTGATCTACCTCTGCCTCTTCCTTGACTGACTGAAGCCTGAGTTTTGAAAGCATGCTCCAGTGATGTATCTGCTGACCTTTTCAGCCTGTGTTCATGAGAAATTAGAGATGCATACAGCTCATCAACTGAGAACTGTGAAAGATTCTTTGTCTCCTCTATAGCAACTACAACCGGTAGAAATTTTGTGGGCAAACTCCTTAAAATCTTTTCAACAACTCTGGTATCTTCCAGATTTTCTCCATGAGACCTAATTTGATTAACCACCCCAATGACTTGGGTGTAGAATGAATCTACAGATTCATTGTCCTTCATACATATTGTTTCAAAATCTCTTCTCAGCATTTGTAGCTTTGTTGTTTTAACTTTTGCCATGCCTTGATAGGCTGTTTGAAGTATGTCCCATGCTTGTTTGGACTTTGTTGCTGCTGAAATCCTTGGAAAAATGCTCTCATGTACAGCTTGAAACAGATAAAATAAAGCCTTTGAATCTTTCTTCCTTGTGTCTTTTAATAAATCTTTCTCTGCTTGTGTTAAAGCATTGTATGCTACTGCATCTGCTGGCTCTGCAAATCCATTCTCTACTAAATCCCATATATCCTGTGAGCTAAATAGTGCTTTCATTGTAATTGACCAGTACTCATAATTCTTCCCATTAAACTGTGGAATTTGTGGGTTTGTCAAGCTTGTGCTTGCTGCCATTTTTGAAATTTACCCAGATAATCTGCTTTGATAAAATTGACTCTGATAATCAACTTGCTCTGATACCATGTGAAGGCCAGAGGCAGAGGAAATTCACACACAGTAAAAATTAAAATTATAAAATATTTTCACAACAAACAGAGCTGCTGCTCGTAATTTTCCGTTTGCTCACATTCACATTCCTCTTGTTAAAAAAAATAAAATACAATTACAAAATATATGTAGAAGGTAAAAAGTCACGTGAAAGAATTTCACGGATGAGAGGGAACAAAATAACATTTTAAATTCAAAATTACCTAACTAATTTTTCCCCCGTCAAAATGCATTTAATACAATGTCCTTTTCATAATATTCAAACTTAAATATTACTTCTTTCGTACTCCAAAACTTTCTGGCGGTGGCGGCTTTCTCCATAGTTCCCCGCGGTATCGCGATGGTTAAAACGGTTAGTTGACGGCCTGGTAAACTGCGGCGGTTAAAAATAAAACAAACTTTTACGGAGTTTCCCGCAGTGTCGCGATTAATATTTTATTGATTGCGATATAGCGGGCATTGGCTGGAATAAAACAAAACATTACGAAAGACTCTCGTGGTATCGCAATGGCTAATTTATTGATTTCGATATAGCGGGTAGTGGTTGGCGGGGACGGCGGCAGTTAGGGTTAATATTCCAACATGGATTATGCACAGCCTTCGTATTCTAAGTGGTTCTGCCCGGTGGAGGAGGATCGAGCCATATTTGTGAATGAAAGTGTAGAAGAGCAAGGGGAAGTGGCTACCAGGTTGGGATTTATTGATCTGGTGATGGGAAGGCATGATGCTAGTGAAACAAAGCTAGAGAATGATGCGGCATTTGAGGTGCAAATGAATCCCAAGGAAATTTTGATCGATGAAAATTCGAAGCTGGAAGAAGAGGAAAAGGTGTGTAATGGCCTTGATAGGGAAAATTTGAAACTGGACGAAGATACAGAGTATTTTACCAGTGGTCAAAGTGGAGGAACATATGCAATTGGCAAGTGCAGAAAAAGAGCTATAGAATTGCATGGCGGAATCGGCGATAGGAGAAAAGTAAGGCTTTTTTCTAACGGGTAGAGCAAGTCTTTAATCTCCACACAACCTGTACTGCCGACACACAAGGAGGACAATGAATTTCTGTCACCTAGAGCAGGCTTGTTGCGGTTAACCTCATGGCTTGAGGGACGTGATGATGGTTCCAGAATCATTGTGTGCTCGCACGGAGAAAAGGTTAGCGACGGGCTCCGTTAGGTTCAACAACTTGAGTGGGAGCGGTCGCATGAGCAGCCTATTAGAAACATTAAGTTTGAGGTGGGCATGCAAACTGGGCATTCCATTGAGGGAAAGATCTTTGAGAACGTAGGTGTTGATTTCATCGATTTAATCGATGAGAATGATATTTTAAGCCTTAGAGAAGTAATAAGGGAAGGTGTTGCACTTGATTGGGAAGTCTGGAAGTGATTTATTTGGTGTGTTCGTGAACAACTTTTGGCGAAGCTCAAATCTTCGTTGTGGCTGATCTAAACGCCTGCAGTGGGGGATATCTCTGAGCAGCAATTTGGTCTTCAAGTGGGAGATTTTTTGGTTCGGTGAAGCCCAAATTGGCAAGTTGCTTAAAAAAACTGGATAAAGATGCATTTTTCCTTTATTGGCAAGTTTCTCTCACAAACTGATTTTTCCATTTATTGGAATGGAGACCATTTTATAAATACTACTACTGTGTTGAATATGTATAGTAATTAAGAATTAATAAAGAGATTTCCCTACTGTTGAAAGTGGATGTAGGAAAATTGCCTAACCACTATAAAATTTGTGTCTTGTCTTATGTTCTTTAATTTTTTGTTTTCTATTTCATTTCTTTGCTCATTTTAATATTAACACTAGGCACGCCATCTGCCTGGCAGAGTGTGTGTGACAAAGAATGGGTTGATCCTGTCTTTTTCCAGCCTCCTCCCCAATCAAATGTTGATGCCTTCCCAAAAAAAGCATGCAGAAATTGAACACTTATTCAAGACACATGAACATGTAGGAATACCTCGAAGGCGGGTGAAGAGAACATGCACAACATGTGTAAATCTTTAGCTATCTACATAATTTTATTTATTATATAAATTTATATACATATATGTTTATTCCTACTTATCATTTACTTAATTAATTACTAAGTAAGTGAATAAACAATAACATATTTATTTTATTTATCTTTTTATTCATTTCTAAATAGATTTATGTAGGGAATTTCAAGAATTAGATATACTATTTATTTTTACATTTGTAAATTTATTTAAAAAAATTAATCATATTGATAAATAACTCTCTTAATCTAGGATTATGTTTCACATGTGATGACTTATAGTCATTTATGAAGGGGACTCTTCACATGTGATATCACCCATCTATTATCTAATTGATTCACATTTCTTATGTACTTACTAATATATATATATATATATATATATATATATATATATATATATATGTATATATATATATATATGTATATATATATATATATATATATATATATATGTATATATATATATATATATATGTATATATATATGTATATTTTTTGATGACGCATTATTTGAGTATACCTAATTATGGATCATATTCCTATTAACAAATATATTTATCATTTTGATCACTTAAGTATACATCAATATAGTTTCCTTTTAGAGATATTACATTTTAGCCTTCAATACCCACAAGGTTTTCATCTTCTCAAATCACCATTCAAAACCTATCATAATATAATATTACTTTGAATATAAGAGCCCCTAGAAACTCCTTCAACAATTGGATAATGATCATCACATTAATATTATTTCCTTTTATCCACTATACCATCGCTTTTATTTTATTTATTTTTTATTATTATTATTATTATTATTATTATTATTATTATTATTATTATTATTATTATTATTTTATTACTTACTAGGAGTATTAATATATCGTTTAAACACTTTCCCTACATTTTCTTTTATCATACATTTGTTTACTAGTCTTTTCTTTACTATTATCTCATAATATATATATGTATATATATATATATTAAATTGATGTATATAGGTAGACAATAAAAAGTATATATATATGCATATATATATGTATATATATATACATACATATATATATGTATATATATATATACATGTATATATATATATACATGTATATATATATATACGTATATATATGCATATATATATATATACTTTTTATTGTCTACCTATATACATCAATTTAGTTATCACTAAAAAGATCTACCCATAATACGAATAAGGTACCTGCTAGTAAGGGTTAAGAGGGAGGGCTTAGCAATTTAAAATTTTAATCAAATTATCTAGTCTAACCAGACCATCAAACTAGTAAGTTCTCCACAATATTAATGATACATTAATCAATAAAATACATGATATAACAGATAACTACTTACCTGGAGAACAAGTAAGGCAAAAATGGAGGGACATTACATAGAACAGGCTCTCGCATAGGGGTTATAATAGTGTTTCCTGTAGGAAATCATATTCCCTTGTCCTACTGCTTAAACTTCCTATGCACAAAGAACACGACAAAGTATGAAGTATTAATTGTTGGATTACACATCACTTTATCTTTGGGAGATCGATGTATTAAGATATTCAATGATTCACAATTAGTTATTAAGAAAATAAATAGATTGTATCAAGAAAAGCATCACAAATTATCAAACTATACAAATATCACAATGACTTTGTTATACACATTTGATTCATATACCATTGATAACATCCCACTACAAGATAATCAACATGGGGATGCAATGTCATGTGCAACTTCTCTCATATCTCCTCAAGATCCTTCAAAATATTTCACATTAATTGTCCATACAATTTTGAAACCATCAATAGAATATAAGGTCAGAGAAGTGCTATCAACTATCATGAAAATATTTGGAATTAATGGTATACACCGATATTTAATTATTTAATAGAAGGTAACTTTCCTAAGCTGACAACTAAGAATATTAGAGAGCACCTTCAGAAACTTGCATCCAGATATATAATCCTTGTCAACGTGTTGTATAGAAGGTCCTTTGATGGTCTTTTACTTAGATTCCTTAAACAATTTGAAATCTTCATAGCACTTGTGGAAGCTCATGCAGGTGCTTGTGGAGGTCATTTTGGAGGAAGATCATTAGTTCAAAAGCTCATTCGCATAGGATATTACTGGATACATATGGAACAAGATTGCTTTGAATACATTAATAAATGTCATAAATGTCAAGAACATAGCAATTTGATTTACACTCTTGCTTCCGAGCTTCATGCCCATGTTCCTATTTGGCCTTTTGCAATATGGGGTATGGATCTTATTGGAAAAATATCACCACCTTCTTTCGCCAAACATACATTTATAATTACTACATCATATTATTTCACAAAATGGGTAGAATCCATTCCCTTTTGTTCAACAATGTTCGATGTAATATGTCATTTCATACTGGAACACATTATTGCTCACTTTGGACTCCCTTCTACATTAGTTTTGGACAATGGGACACCATTTAAGAATAATGATGTGAAGAAGTTTTTAGAAATGTTTAACATCCAACATCATTTTTCAACACCCTACTACCCACAATCCAATGGTTAAGCTCAATCAACTAATAAAACCCTTGATAAAATATTAAGGAAGATAGTAAGTAAACATAATAAGGATTGGCACACATAGTTGACATATGTGTTATGGGCTTATCATACTAGTATTAGAACATCAACTATAAATACTCCTCATAACCTTTTCTATGGTACTGAGGTGATAATGTCGTTGGAGTTAGAGATTCCTTCATTAAGAATCACTCTTCAAGGACTTATTGATTCCAATACTTATAAAGAACAAGATCACATCAGCTTGAAATGCTTGATGAATGACACATTAACACTCTTGAGCATCTCCAATCTTACTCTAGAGGAATGCAATGTAGTTACAATGATAATGTCATCCCTCATTACTTTACTAAAGGTGATTTGGTGTTATTTGAAAATCAACGTAACGTCAATGCCACTGCGACTGAAAAAGGAAAATTTGGCCCTAATTTGTTAGGACATTACATAATTGATGAAAGTTATGGTTATGGACCATACACATTAACAAAAATGGATGGAACACCTCTTAAATAACATATGAATGCAATGCATTTATTTCGGTACTATGTCTAATCTTCTTGAATAGTGTGAATGATGAATTAATGATGTTAGAGTTAGTAGATAGTATGTTATTTCTCTCACATTCCTTTGTTCTTGACAAACAATCATTTGTGTGTCTTGAATACTAAAGTAATTATTTAAATTAGTTTTGGGTGGTTACTTTAGGTTTCATACTAGTCAAGTTAATCTTGTATGTTGTGTTAGATTAGATCCTTATATGCATTTAATGTTCTATAATTAGATCATAGGTGCATTTAATTTAGCATAATATACTCAATCATAACATTGCATCTAAAATAAAACTAGGATAGTTTTAATTAGATCACATAAAGTATGTTAGATCATGGAGACATTTATTAAATAGTCTTACAAAGATTATTTCATAAATCACTATGCCATCTAACTTAAACACATAAAAAAATAAACAACCAAGTATAGATGCTCATATGTATACATCATCAAAAACATTTAAGCACATGTCATCAAATATACAATGCTACTATGGATTGTGGCTCTTAGCTCCCTTGAGACCTAGCGATCGCATTCGTCGAGAGATGGTAGTACACATCATGAACTAACAATAGAATCCAATGCATCTTGTAGGCCCCAGGCTCATCCAAAAATTGTAGCCTCCCATATGATGGCCTTCATGCACTCTCAGTCTATGTGGTCCCTCTTTGCCTACAACCTAGAAATCTCCTGAAGAAGTCTCTTGACCTCTGACATATCTCAAGATGACCAAAGCTCATCATATGTAGCCTGTAGTGTTGATAAATCACCCTCAACTTCATTAGTGCACCTAGTAGCACTTTCATATACTCCTCTCAACCTAGTGAAAGGATTGAACAACTCTAGATGCTACTCCACAATGGGTGAGGGCATGTAGTCTATGTCGATAGCCTCATCTATGACTAAAGTAGGTACTATCTCTACAACTTCCCATTGGTAGAGATCATGTAACTCTCTCACGAACCCTGCAAGATAGAAATCATAAAGATCATCAGTACACATCATGACATATATATATATATAAATAAAAGCATGAATATAAGCACAATTATAAAAGTATAAGCATAATATTAAATAATTCATCATCACCTAGATGTCTAGCCTACTATGTAAAAGCAGCCTCATCCTGCATAGGAGGAATAGAAGAATTGCTAGTCTCTCCATCCTCATAAGTGTTGGCACATGTTGCAACTACTAACTGTGATCTGGTGACTTGGGTGGGAACTAAATCTCTCCACTTAGGGGCAACTAGACCCTCATCTATTATATCACTACCCTCACTCATCAACTATCCCTCATCCTCCTCATCCTCCTCATCCTCCTCATTCTCCTCATATTCTAAGTCTACCTCCTCGTCATAATCCTCCTCCACCTCATCCACAAATAGGTTTGCAACCATGACCCTTGCCTCCTCACTTGTCTCATCCTCATCATCCCTATGATTTGGAAGAGGCCCCGCAAAGCCTATAGGCTGATCCATAAGAAATATTGGAGTTGGTCATGTTGTGGCCCACCACTTCTCATATGCATGTGTAGCACCCACATCATTAGCATTAGAGACTAGGGGCATATTGATATAGTCATCATTTGAATCACTAGATACAACATCATCAATTGTGAGTTGGCTTGTATCTCTTGGCCTCTAAGCACTCTACACTGATCACCTATAAAATAGTCATGCTACTAGTGGCACCTATACCTATCTGAAATATTTCATGAAATGATTGTAGTAGAAAGGTCTCACTACCTACTCATGTTTACCTAGTAGAAATCTATCCCTATACATCCTTTTCAAGTGGTGGGTCTTATCTAGCAACTACAGTATCAGCTAGTAAGGTCTCCATAAGATCTCCTCCTAATCTAGATGGTCAAACCTGACTCTCTAGAATAGTTGATCTCCATACTGCCATGCTCATCTTAGTGGATAACTGAAAGAGCATGGGTATCCCAAGGTGTATATAGAAGGAAATCTCATTAGCCTGGTGCATGTGATATGATCCAAGCACCAAACCTATAGTAGTGTATAATGAACCATGCTATCAACCTTGTGGTAAATGAACCATCCTAAATCATAGTAGAGATGTGTCAGTATGTTGCGATCCCATGCATAGATAGACCTGTGATGCTCCATTCCCTGTATCATGTGCATTATTCATCCATCTAGGTGCGCTCCCCATCCATCTGGGACTAGTACTAATGCTACAGTGAAAATCATAATCCACCTCAGAAGTGGTAATCGTGCATAGAGTAGCCACTGCAACTTCATACATGGCCCCACGATCTCCTCCTAAATCAAACCTCCAAGATAGTATTCAATATCTACTCTCATATCCCTGTATGAATGTTCTACAAAATGGACAGTCTCACCTCAAAGACAAAATTGAAGAATGCAATGAACATCCTCTAGAGTGATATTCATCTCGCTAGTAGGTAGATGGAAGGTGCAAGTATCTGCATCCCACCTCTTTGCTAATACCATCAACATGGCATCATGGTATCTTATGGGGGGCATGAGTTACACCCAGTATATACCTATAGCCTGTAATGTCTCTATATCCTCCTTTGACAACATTATGACTAGGTCTCATAGGTGACAAAATAGTCTAATGCCAAGACTTTGTCGTGATCGAGGAGGAGTCTAATAGAAAAATAAAAAGTATCATCTATAAGCATTCTAAAATTTTAAATCTCTAAATCAATAGTAAAAATGTGTGCTAAATTTTCTCTAGCGTACTTTTCTAAGCGTCCTAGACACTTTATTCCTTTTTTGGAAAACTTCATGAAAAACTGGGACACTTTGCAAAAAAGTGGAACAAATTTACAAAAAAGTGGGATACTTTGTGAAAAAGGAACACTTTGGAAAAAAAGGGATGCTTTGCAAAAAAGGGATACTTTGTGAAAAAAGGGATGCTTTGCGACTTTTTCTTCTAGGAACCTAAATCTATCTAGAAATTATAAAACATAAAATAAATTCATAAGAAATGAAGCTAAGGTAGAGAAGAATGCACTCACTATATGTTGTAAATCAACCTATGCCACCTCCTCATGTAGGTTCTCAAGTCTCGAAGGCATGTAAGGTAATATGTTCAACATTGTCACTCATTTTCCACCAAACTCAAACTACAAGAAGGAAAAAGACAAAATTATTACTACTTCACTTTTTACTCTTATATTCTTTCAAATTTGGTCATTTACATATTAGGGTTAAAAATGCTTTATCATTCAAACTAGCATATCAAGGGCTAGAGAACTACATTTTCGATGTCATTTTTTGTGTTTGATTCATAATTCCACTCTTGTATTTATCAAATGTCTATCACTATGTGGTATGGTACTTGGAAATACTGTATGATACAAATTATGCAATTCGATGTATTTAGATTACTACCTTGATTCCACCTCCATAAAGTAAGCAGAATCAAGGGGGCATACATCTACCCTCAAATTTGATTTCTATAAGTTAGATAAGAGGATTTTTTAATGACAAATGAACTAGTTTTGCAGGATGTGATTCCTCACATTGTGGTTTTGTACATAGCTACGATGGGGGATTCATTCTCCCATGTTTGCAAATGGATCCATATGAGTATCCTTTTATGAGATAAAGTTTACTATTCAAATTCCATTAGCTTGCATATGTGCATAGTGTCATATGGGCGCTAAACTGGGGGCCAAATGTAGCGTAGAAAATTGTACTCCCTTCTTGGATATTGTACAATTTCACACTTTGGACCTATTTTAGTACCTTTGCATTCATGACCCTTTGAATGATCATTAATAGGCTCCTAACACCCTTTACTTCAGATCCCAATGCTTATTTTAATTGAAATCTTGACAAAATATACAAATACATTCAATTTTCTAACACCCCAACATTTTCTCACCCCAAAAAGCTAGGGTGGGACTCATATTGTACCTTGGGTGTATGAGTCCCCCTAGGTGGGACCCATATTCCACCTTGGGCGTATGAGTCCTATGTGGCCCCTTTTTAGGGTTTTAGTGGGAAGTTAAGGATCTAATTCAAAATTTTGGCTAATGTTGATATTTGGGATCTAATAAATGGTAAATTAGATGGAGTGCCTATATAATTGAGGTTTTGAATCATTATTTCACCTAGCAACTTTTATCTAAGCAATCCTAGAATTTTCAAGCAAGAGCCCTCAAGAGAGATTTTCAATCATTCAAGAGCAAGGAGAAAATAAAGTTGAAGTCTTGGAGCTGCATTATAGTGCTTTTGTCAGTCTTCAAGCTCACTTTCAATTCAAGATCTAGCATTGTCAAGTATTGATGATGGTTGCTTATGAAGAATCATGATGGATTCTAGGTTGGGGAGATGCAACTAGCCATTGAACCAAGCCTAATGACTTGTTTCCTAAGTGATTCCATTTTCCATTGTCACTCTACTTTCTACCTAAAGTAAGGTAGATGCATTTATGGATTCTAGATCTCCCAAAGTGATTAGATATCATCTTTATTTTCATTTATGCATCCTATTCTAGCACATTACAATAGGGTTGAATAGGGTTTCACTGCAGTTTACATCTCTTAATTTTAAATGCACTTAAGATTAGGACTTTCACACATTTCCTTTCAAGATCTATTCCTTCTATCAAGTTTAATTACCTAACTAGGGGTTTGACCAAGGTAAACGCCCCATAAGGAAATCAACATAATATTGTGTTTTGGAGGTTTTTAGTAGGTTCAAATCTGGAAGCAAAGCTTGGAAAACATAGGGAGGAAGTGCAAAGATAGGAGAGTAGATTCATATTCTGACTTTTCAAAAAAAGTAGGATGGGACTAAATCACCACTTGGCACGTATGAGACCTGGTATAGCAAGTTTTGCAAATTTCAAAGGATTCAGACCTATCACTATGAAATTCCAAAATTTTCTTCGAAAAACTAAACTAGGACTAAATCACCTAGCCTGACGTATGAGTCCCAGTGTGCATCAAAAGTCATAATTTTAGGATTACAAAACTTGTTTAAGGAATCTTTAGTTTTCCAAGTGCCCCTCTATTCATTCTTAGTTTACTATTTTGATTTTGAGTTTAATTTCCTAGGTTACATATCTATATTTTCATATCATTTACATCCCCTTCTTTCTAAGTCTTTGCTTAGTGGTGAACGTCTGTTTGTCTTTATTCACACCCAAGGAGACCTTATAGCAACCCATTCTCTTAATTGAACCTTTAGATTGAGATCTCTAGGGTTTTTTTGAACAAACACAAAGAGAAATAGTGTCCCCTAACTTCTCCATCTTTGGGCACACCCTATATTTCTTTGTGTTGAGTTGCAATATTGAAGAAACTTGTCAAAGTTGTCTAGAAGTTTTCATCTTCATAAAAAAGTCACCTACAGAAAAAAATTCAAAGTTTCAAACTCAGAGATTGGACAAGTGAGAAGCTACAAAAGATCACTAGAGGATTCTAGAGTTTCTATCAAACCCTAATATTGGGACTAAATCACCACCTTGTGCGTATGAGTCCCACCATACCACTTTTTCAGTCATTTCCTATAGATCTTTGTTTACTAGTTATAGATTCCAGATTCAGCCTGAAACCCTAATTAAGGACTAGATTTCCCTCTCTAGCATATAACTACTAGTTCATATCAACAGTCATAATTTTAGGCATCTCCAATCTTCTAGGTGCACCTTTGTTTATCACTAGTTTATTATTCTTATTTTGAGTTTCATATATGCCCAATCAATATTCTCATGCATATGATATATCTACACATGAGTATGTGTAAGTACTTCTGCCTAAATATATGCATGTACATATATACTCACATGTATGAGTTATCACAATCACATATATATATGCATATAAACATTCTATGTACATAAATATAAAATACATTAAGAGGAACTTATACTTAATACAAAGATTTAGTCGCATAATCCAAACTAGGAAACAATAATTAAATAAAGACCAAAACCAAAACCATAACAAATCATCCCCAAACTATGATTGAAGGTTTGCTTACCAATTCCTGAACTAACTTGACTCAACTTGACCAAACTAGAATGTGAGTGTGTGATAGCTCAAATAGGAATATTAAAGGTTACCAAACAAAGATCTTTTCTTGAGTGATGTTCACCCTCTCTTCTAGAGGCTTGATTATTTTCCCACATCCAACTTAGTACATTGCAACAATAGTTAGCTGATAGCATTACATCCATAGGCACCAAATATTTTCATCTTCAAATCACTTAAAGTATCATATTACATTTTCCATTCATTCATCACATTCTCCATCAAAATATATAAACATAACTATGTATTAAACCAATTTAATTTATCAAGTAACAACTTTAGTAGGTAATGAAACAATGGTGTGTAACATATTCCCCCCCTTGTGAATCATCATCCTCGATAATCTTAAGTATCAGACATGAAACACAAAACATAACATTTTTTTTAAGGAATTTAAAAACCTAGCAAAACATGATAAATCTTTTGCTTCATCTTAGCATAGTCCTCCCAAGTGGAAAAATCTTCTGCATACTGATCCCACTAGAGTTTGTATTACAAAACCTCTCTATTTTGTAGGTGAATCCTACACATTTTGAGTACTCTAAGAGGCTTGATTGTTACCACTCTTGGGTCTTTTACCTATAAAGCATTCAAATCAATAGCATGATTATCCCCTAGCATGTACTTCTTAAGGTACGACACATAAAATACATTAGGCATCGAGGAAAGAGTTGGTGGAAAAGAAATTTCATAAGCTACATGGTTAACTTCTTTAAGAACCTCAAAAAGACCTACAAAATGTGGACCTAGTTTAGATGATTTCCAAAACTTCATAGAATTCTTGTGAGGCTTAACTCCTAAAAAACTCTTTTCTCCTACTAAGAAATATTTGGGTATCTGCTTTGAATCTGTATAACTCTTATGCATATCATTAAATTCTGCTAGCCTTTTCCTAATTATACTAACTTGCTCTCCATTTTGGATAGCATTTCTGGCCTAATGCTTATCCTATCCTCTAGCTTATCCTAGCTTATAGGAGTTTGACACTTTCTACTATACAATGCTTCAAATGGAGCCATCTTAATTATAGAATGATAAGAGTTGTTATATGTAAATTCCACCAATGGTAGGTAATCTTTCCACTTGTATCAAAATCATAAGATTTTTTTATACCCAAATTCCACCAATGGTAGGTAGCCTTCCCACTTGTATTGTTGATCCATGTAATATATTCTCAATAGATCCTTTAACACTTGGTTCACCCTTTCAATTTGTCCATTAGTTTCTAGATAATTTATTGAACTTATGTTCAACTATGTCTAAAGTGAAGAAAATAAGGTTTCCAAAAATATAGATGTCATATGAGAATCCCTATCAAAAATAATCTTCTCAGGAATTCCATGTAACCTAAATACCTCTTGAATAATCTTTTGAGCTATAATAGGTACTCCATTCATTAAATTCCTTAGAATAAAATGAGCCACCTTCGTAAGCTTATCCACTATTACTAGAATAAAATTATGTGTATTCCTTGACATTGGAAGACCTTGCACAAAATCCATACTAATGACTTTCCATTTTCTTTCTGGAACTTTGTGAGGATACAAATGTCCTACAAGGTGATGAAGTTTCAAATGTCTTCACCATCTGAAATACTAAGCAACTTGCTACAAATTTTGGAGAATCCATTTTCATTCCTTTCCAAAAATACAATGGCTTAACATCAACCAACAACTTAGTTACTCTGAGATGTCTAGAATAAGGTATGGTATGAACATTTTTCCACACTATATTCCTTAGTTCCTCAGATTCAAGCACATAGATTATTCCCTTAAACCTTAATAATCCATCAGGTTCAAAGTGAAATCCTTCATACCTTAGGTCATTATCTAAGAGTGTTTACTTGACCTATTCATAATACTCATCACCCCTGGATTTCTACAATGCTTGACCCTTACAATTAGTTTGAATTGATATCATTGGAAATATGTCTCCTATGACTTAGGGAATCTACAACTTGGTTTACCTTGCCCTTGATATAGTTGATATTAAAATCATAATCAGATATCAATTCTAGTCATCTCCTTTGTCATGCATTCAAATTTGGTTGAGTAAATAAATTCTTTAGACAACTACTAGTGTCTCCATAGATGATCTATCTTTAGTTTAAAAGGTTTCCCCGACAGATAGTGTATCCACATCTTTAATGCATGGACAACTGCTACCAATTACAAATCAGGTGAAGCATAGTTTTTCTCATAGGGCTTCAACTTCCTAGAGTCATAGGCTATAATTCACCCATCTTGCATCAATAATTCTCCCAAACCTTCTCCTAAAGCATCCATTATGATAATAAAATGACCATTAGGATCTAGTACGATCAAAATCAGGGCTCCAGTTAACTTGTCATTGAGTTGGTCAAATATCACTTGACATTTCTTCAACCATTAAAAATTCTTCTCTCTTCTCTATAATGAAGTAATGTGAAAAGCTATTCTAGAAAAAATTTCTACAAAATTTCAATAATAATTAGCCATACCCATAAAGATTCTAACTTTTGACACATTCTTTGGTACTGACCATGCAAGCACTACTTTAATTTTTTCTAGATCAATTGCAATCACATCAGCTGAAATCACATGACCCAAATACTGCACTTCCTTCTTGAATAAGTTATATTTCAATAGTTTTCCATAAATATTATGCTCTTGTAGATGTTGGAGAACAATCCCTATATGTTGGAGATGTTCATCTTTGTTCCTGGAGTGGATAAGAGTATCATCTAAGAAGACCAACATGAACTTGTCTAAGCAGTTTATGAATACAGTATTCATCAAGTTAATGAATGCTATAGGTGCATTCATTAGTCCAAAAGGTAGGATTGTGAACTTGTAATGAGCATACCTAGTCCAAAAGGTTGTTTTGAATATGTATTCATCTTTGATCCTTAGTTGATGATACCTTGACTATAGATCAATTTTTGAAAATACCACCACTCCTCGCATCTGATAAAAGAGATTGTTGATATGTGGTATCAGGTACATTTTCTTTATCGTTTCCTTTTTAAGCAACTAATAATCAATGCACAAGTGCAATGTACCATCCTTCTTCATCATGAAGATCAGTGGTGCTCCCCAGGGTGAAACACTAGGTCTAATCAATCCTTTGGACAACAACTCAAATTGAGCTTTTAGGTTCATTAACTCTATCATGGTCATTCTATATGGAAATTTTGATATAGTCTTTGACCCAAGAACAATATTAGTGGAGAAATTAAACACTCTTTTGGGAGGTAATTTAGGTAATTCATTTGGAAATACATCCACAAAGTTGGGCTAAAGATAGGATATTTTCCATATCTAATTTTCCTAATTCCAACACCTCACCATCCTTAGATTCTTAAAGATATTGGGGTCCATAGTACACTACATCATCTTGAGAGATAAACTCTTTGCATTCTTCCATTTTTTCCATTTTCACAGCAAAAATTTGACATCCCATATTCTTAGCTCTATGCATTTGTACGGTGAATATTTTTCATAACTTGACTTCTCTAGGCATTCCTTGCAAGAATACCTAATTCCCAAGATCATCTAAATATTCTACAATTTTTGCATGAAAATCTACTTTGGCTCTATACTTCCATAGCTGATTCATTCCTAATATGATATCATATGAACCTAGGGGGCTACATACAAATTTACTTCCATAGAGAAACTTAGAAGTTCAACCCTTTCTTTGAATAAAAATTTCTCCACCTTAGCTCTTTTCTAGTTTGCATATTCAACAATCCAAGACTTTTCCATATCGCCAACTTTTCTAGAAATTTAACTAGCTATATTAGGAGAAATAAAATTTTCTATTACACCAGCATCAATTAGAATTGAAATAGGTGTACCAAACAAAGTACTTTGAATTTCAATGGTAGTAATCTAATACTTTTCCTGTTGATTGTCTAGCATTGGATGAATCTTCTACTAGAACACTACTCATTGAGGAGGTAGAGGATTTCCACATGGCTATGTCTAGCATCAATTAGAATTGAAATAGGTGTACCAAACAAAGTACTTTGAATTTCAATGGTAGTAATCTAATACTTTTCCTGTTGATTGTCTAGCATTGGATGAATCTTCTACTAGAACACTACTCATTGAGGAGGTAGAGGATTTCCACATGGCTATGTCCCTAGTCATTTTTTGGGGAACTACCTTGTATAGTGATCTCCACACGTGAAAAATACTCTCAAAAAACCTTTCCTTGTTTCCGGTTACCCAAAACTACCTTCGTTTCTTCTAGGGTTGTTGCTATTGTTATTTCCCTTGTGGTCTTGTCTAGATTCATTTTAATTATTACAAAATATCTTGCCTCCTTTCCTTTGAAAAACCTACCCATCACTTCGATTTTTAAAAGTTTGATTAGCTTGTGACTAATTAAACTTTTTTGGTTTCTTTTCATGGTAGGTAGAGATAGATTTGAGCCTCTAGTCTTGCTTAATAGCTTTCTTGTACACCAAGTCCACAGTAGCAAGACCGTGTACATATACTTCACCTGTGATTTGGGTGTTAAGGCCCATGATGAACTTCTTAATATGAAACCACTCATCTTTTTGATACATCGGCATGTACTTTAGGAGATGAGTGAATTTCTCCCAATACCCAATTACTAAGGAATCTCTTTGCCTCAAATTCCAAAAATCAATAAGCTTCTAATCATAATAATGTTCAAGTGTCACCACTTTTGGAAATTTTCCATGAATTCATCTCAAGTGAGACTTAAGGAACTTAACCAAAGCTTCATATTTGTGTTCATCCACCATGTGGATCCTTTCCTAGATAGCTAAAAGGCTCCCTAGACGACCTTAGTTATTTTAGAGTATTTTCTTATCACAAAATATTTCTCCATTTATGTGAGCCATGCTTCATTTGAATCCCCACTAGTGGTTCCCTCAAACTTAGGAGGGGTGAAATTCCTCATATCTCTTGATAATTCATTTTCTAGCCATTTCCTCTTACTTCCATCAGACCTAGATTGGGATTCATCTATTTCATGATCATTTGACTAGAATGATCATGGGATTTTTTTCCTTCCTCTCCATTAAGAGCTTCATATTCTTTCTTTTTTGTTCCTCTTAACTCTTGCTTGAGGTGTCCAATTATTTCTCTAGTCTCATTTATCATGGCTAAAATTTGATCCAATTTAGCCTTAGAGTTGTCTACACCTTGGCATACCTCTTGGCTACCCCTAAGGTTGGTTCTTGTTCTAACCATTTTCAGAAAAAAGGTGTTTCTCTTGGAGGTTTCATTTTAATTAGATCATACAAAGGCTTACTTAGCATTCTAAAACATTTTCAAAATAAACATTCATTAACAAATAATTAGAGAGAAGAGTTTTGCATAATTTTTCCAAATCAAAAACTTAATTAATATTAGAGGATTCCAAATATCCTTGTATTTACATAGAGTGACTATTCAAATAGTCTAGGGGAGAATATCACCCAAATTCACTTTCCAATACATAGCTAAGTGGGACAAATCCCTTTGATTGTTGTTCAAATACATTGTCAAAGGGTGCATAATCATAAGAATCACTCTCAGATATATAATTTGGGGGGAAATATCCCTCCCATTCACCACTAGAGGAAATTACAATAACTTCCGACAATGGAAGAACACAAGGGTCCCTAAAAATCATTGTAGGAAAAATACTCTACTCTGAGGGAATATCCCTAGAAAGTGGTATAGAATCTGAATTTACAGGAGAGATAGGAGGTACAAAGTTAGCCACCTCACACATCCTATTCCTTTCTTAACTAACATAGAATAAAGAATGGATAATAGTCTCATTGTCACTAAGCCATATTGCATTGTTGTAATTAGATCCCTTAATGGTTCTAGCAATGGCTTCCATTTCTTTCTTGGCCTTGAGGAAACACTCATTTCTAATTACTAACTTCCTCACAGTATCTTGAGATACACCTTCCTATTACAAGAAGTCCAAACATTAGATTCACATAATGTTGGATGAAAGCATAGTGAGCTCATAGGTTCCAAAGTTGAACCTAGTAGCTTTGATACCACATGTAACATGCCCAATATTTTACCCTTTGCTTTTACCTATGTTTTGACCCACATGTGAATAGTTCAACATAAAGAAATAAAAAATTTATTTTCTAATTCAATAAAAATATGCACATTCAAAATAATCATATTTCAAAATCCCATTGCATTTATAAGGAAACATTACATAATCCCATATAAAGATAACATTTTCCAATTACAATTCCATAAAGATAGAGGTACATGAATACATATATAGCAAGTTCCAAGACCTTTAAAAAGATAGAGTACAAATGGTCTAGATGTCCTTGGTGGCATAAATCCTCAAATTTCAATAGCCAATTGTATGAGGGGTAGTATCACTCAAGTGGTTTTCTTCCAACCATAGACTTATTATGGTCTCCTGCACATCTACCTAGTTGGTAAGATGGCCCCACCCTTTGAAGAAGAGATTGGTATAGTAACCTCATACTACTATCCTTCCTGAGCATGCTATCATGTGTCCTACATAACTAAAGATACCATACATTAGCTACAACCTACATGTATGACATCCCCAGCTTAATTATGCAAGCCTATCTCACAATGAGCCAACAAGTGTAATCAGTGGCCACTTACACTACTTTGGCCAAATATTTAGTATAGAAATACAATCACTGAGTACTTTGAGAGTAGTTGTATGTTCTCCCACCCCTTATCTCAATTTGGTATATGACCATTTATGAATCATAATTTAGTTTCAACCTAAAAGGTGATGACTTAATTAAGTGACTATGCTACATTAATCTCATCCATGGATTATCCTAACCTTGGGATCAACAAAACTATCCATACATGTACACATAATATTACAAACTAACATTTTAACCATACATGCATTTTATGCCAACCTAGGTATTATACTAATATGCTATGATTATCTTGTTCAACAAACACAACCACACAATTTCAAACATAAGGAATAAATATAAATAAAAGTATCAACCATCATGGTTTCACCAAAATAAGAATTCACCAAAGATCATGCATGCTCACCTAAATAAGAAATAACCAAAGTTCAAGCAAGCTCTTGACATAAACTATAATTCATTTTTTCCTCACAAATTTGCATTCATAAACAAATATGATTTTGACATAAAAGAATAGAAAATTAAAATCAAGATGCCTGGTATTATAGCTTCTAATGAAGATACTGGTTCCTAAGATTAATTATCAAAACCAAGCTTGCCTCTCCTTCTATGATCAACCTATCTCCAATTCTATCCTTTCTCAAAAAATCTCAACAAACTACAACTCACAAAGAAATCTCTCTTTTCTCACCAATGTACTCAGCAACTAATTTTCACAGAAAACTATACCAATGAATTTCAAAAGAATGATAACGAATGAATGACCAAAAGGCTAAGAAGCTACCTCTACTTATACTAAAATCAGAGAAACTTATTGCTACAAACTAGCTCTACAATTCACCAACTTTTCTTTTCCAACTACCACCACTCAAAAACAAAAACTAACTTATCCTCTAAATGAGTCGACTAAGCTAGTTGAAGTGAAATATGACTACTCAAATAGCTAAGATGTAAACACATAAATAGTCCCTGTATTCTTAGTTTCTCTAATATGGTTGAGTCACCCTTTTAACTGTCAAAAACTACTATTTTTCTAAGTCAAAGCATAAAAATATTTACCTACAAGTTTCATATTTGTAGACTAAGTCAACTTCTTCCAAGATTAAGCTAGCTCATGGCTTTTGATAAAGTCACATTCTTTATTTAAGGGTTTGTGTGGCTTTTAGCATAGCATATAGACTTTTATTTGATTCAAACATCATATGATGTTGTCATATATTATATATTACACACCCTTTTCGTTGTGCATTGGTTTTTCATATATCAACAACTTTACAATTAAATGTATCTCATTACTTTTGCATTAATAAATATACCACATTTTATGTGTTATCCACAACAATACTTATTCTCAGTATGTGTGCCTTTATGTGCAACATATAACTTTTATGTCATTGGATTTTATACAAGCCATTTTCCATTATATGGATCACATTATATATGTGCTTAAGTTAATTTTATAACATTAAAAATATATATAAACATTATATATATAAATTATATATATCCATGATGGAACAAAACTAGCATTTTATGAAATATACATTACAAGTGATAATATTACTAAGGACATGTTTAAGCATGTCTTTTATTTATTAATCATTTTATACCATATCTAATTTTTAAGTTAATAACATGACCAAATTAATTATATTTTATCTTAAGGGATTGGATTGAAAGGAATTATAATTCACCTATAATTGTTCATATTCAATAATTTAGAGGATATGAAAATGGAGATACAATGACTATTTGTTCTATTGTATCTATGTAACACACAACTAGGTTCTACATTTTGAATCTCTAAACAATAAATATACTTGAGTGATTACCACTCCTTAAATTTAAGACACTTTATTCATGATGGGGATTTTTGGTTGGATACAAATATGCATAACCATTTTTACCCACAAAGTAATTTTTTTAGTGTCTTTTAGATTTGGTTTCCTAAATTTGGAGGGGTTTTTCCACTAAAAAATATAGATGTATAAAAAATTTACGTATAATATACAAGATAATTCTTTTTCCAAGAATTTAAAATATTACAATTTGATAGTTGAAATTTTAATGCATAATAAACTATCATTTATTATTTTATTTTTTGAAGAATTCCTTTCATATATTAGAGGGACATTAAATACAACCCTAATTATTAAAATAAGTGAGTGGAAGCCACATATTGAGAGCCACACTCAAAATATTTAGATATAATGATTTAATGAAAGTAAAGAATAAATTAACTTCTAATAACAAGACACAATGGCATACAAATGATCTATAAATTATTATTTTTGTTTTATAGTTCGTAGAGGTAGAGGTAAATTATCTAGTTTCATTCCTCACCTATCACTAATAGAAAGGAATGGTTGGAAATATTATGTATGGTCTCCCAAACCATATATGTTTCGACATTCTATTCTTATCAAATCACCTCATCTGAATAGTTTGGTTAAATAGAAAGAGTTGGATGATATATTTTTCTAATCAAGAACAATATATGTCTATAGGTATTATCAGGTTATGATAGCCATTGAAAAGGTAAAGAGAACTAGAAATCAACTCCTTAATTGATGTCTATACCCTTAGTAACTAAATCCATGATACCCATTATCAAAACAAAATCCATGACCATGAGTGGAGGATCCATGGTAGAGAATTTGGAGGTAGCTCATTCATAAATACTAATGTTTAATTTTCTTAAGTCTTAAATATATGATAAAGGGTTTTATTCTAAATTGTCTAGAGGTTTATAGTTATTTAAAAAAATTAACACAACTAAGGATATTCAAATGATAGAAAATAGAAATCAAGATTATGTACTTTTGACAAGATAGATTGTTTGAGTCATGCATGATGATGAACCCTAGAAAATATTAAGTAAGATCTAGAATTGTTGAAGAAATCCTTATGGTGAAATATTTAATTTGAAGGCTTAAGTTGACACACCCAAATTTGTGACCTCTATTTCAACCTATAGCATAGAAAA
This sequence comes from Sequoia sempervirens, assembly GCA_007258455.2. Taxonomy (NCBI): domain Eukaryota; kingdom Viridiplantae; phylum Streptophyta; class Pinopsida; order Cupressales; family Cupressaceae; genus Sequoia; species Sequoia sempervirens. The sequence continues at coordinate 85,626,632 of VDFB02256132.1, read as the reverse complement.
GTGAATCATTGGACATTTTCACATTCAATTGGGTCTTTCCTATGGATGTTGGCCTAGTTTTACCTAGATTTAATGTTGTAATGTGGTCAACACAATCACATTAGGTCTTGGACCCTTGTGAATCAATAAGAACTTTATGATGCCTTGTAAAAGTGTTGTGAAGTGTTGTAACTTAGTTTCACACTTTTCTAGGACCTTTTTACTATAATTCACTTAAATAACCTATTTTTATCACTTACCAAGCCTTATTTCAAAGTGTTGTAAAGTGTTGTAACATAATTTCACACTTTTCTAGGATTTTCATCAATAATTTGACCCTTTCTTATCCTTAATTGGTCCCATTATACACTTGCAGGCCCTACTTAAGTGTATTTTTGAGAATAATCTTGTTAAACATCATTTAATACACCTTAATTCTTGACACCCACTTAAAATGCCTAAGTGGGACCAAGTCGCCATTAGGGATGAATTAGTCCCCCTGGCTCAAAAATGAAAATTATTTCAAAATTCTGGCGAGATATTATTTTATAAGCCTTGAGGTTGGCTTGTGATTTGGTATTTTCAAGAAATTTTGTATAATCATGTATAAATATAGGGTTTTACCTCTCATTTCATCCACAAATTTCCTAATCATTCAAGCAATTATCAAGCATTCACTTTAGCATTCTAAGCATTTTCAAGCATACATCCATTGGAGCTTCTACTTGCATATCTTCATATTTCTACTTCAAGGGTTTAGTGAGTTGTAGCATTGTATGTTGTTCATTCATCACTCTCTTTTCATTTCATTTCATTTTCAAGTGTTTCATTACCAAACCGTGCTTTGACTAAGGCAAACCCCTATTCACTAACCCTTAAACACTTTTCCCCCTCTTTACATGTGTTTTGTAGGTATTGTGTGTAGATTTGTCAAAAGAGGAAGGTGTGAAAAGTTGTCAAAAAATCATCAAAGTCATTCAAAGTGGTCAAAGCCCTAAAAGAAGCTTGGAGAACACCTATAGACTAGATTCTACAGTTTTGGATCCAGAAACCTGTCAGGAACTGAAGTGCAAACTGGGAGCTACAAATTGCACCTTTGAATTTCTCAAAATCTGGAAGTGGGCTAAGTTGCCCTCAATGGTGAATTAGTCCCACTACCAGGCATGGAAAATGTTTTTTGCAGTTCTGAGTACCCTTTTGTATGAAACACGTTCTGACAGAATTTCCTTGAAATAGAAATAAGTCACCTAGCTTGGCATAAGGGTGCCAGTGAGCTTCAATAGTGATCCATACAAGATTTTAGATCTCCTCTCCATCAATTTCTAGTTTTTAGGTACACCTCTTCAGTCTCATTAATTTCCATTATAGTTTACTTGCATTTTAGTTCATTTTTCATATCACAACATGTTTTCAAAAAAAGGTGCATTTCCTTAGTTTTGCATTAATATTCAATATATTTTATTAGTTCTTTGCATCTATGACATTCCCCTTAGACAAATTGCAATCATCTTTGCATTGGAATCTCAAGGGAATATTCTTAAGTGAGCCATCAAGGTTTTTAGGATTCCTCTCTCCATTTAGGTGAAAAACCCTAGAAGTGTAAGAGAGTCCCCCTATTCCCAAAAATATATGGTTCATTTTGGTGAACCTAAGTTTAGGACAACATATTTCTGATATAAAGTGCATTTACATCCTAGGAATAGATTACATTAGCATTGCATTGTATTTTGCATTGTTTAATTTGAATCTTATGGTTTTCAAATTTGCATTATTGAAAAGCTTATATAGCTTACATTTTTGCATTGTATTTCATTAAAAACTCAATAAAATTCTACATATTCATATTATATCTACATCTGAAAACCCAAAAATCATAAAAACCAATTCAAAAATCTTAAATTTTTTTTAAAAAAAAACATTACCTAGACTCATTCGCCACCCTAGGTGACTTGGTCCAATTGCATATTTTTCACTACATTTTCTATCATTTAATCTTCAATTTTTGAGTTTCTATTTGTTTTTTCTGCATTTTAGTTTACTTTCCATAATTGTAGTTTTATGCATTTTTTGTTAGTTTACATTTCTTTTGCATTCACCCCACATTTAGAAACCTTTGCATGAGTGTTTAGTGTCCTATTGCTAATACCTTAGTGAGAAGAATTTTGAGACTCATGTTATCCCATGATAACACACTCATTGTGGATCTTGGGTTATCTCAAGCTTGCACTCCTAGTATTGCAATTTATACACTGGGCATGGATACCATCTTTAGCAACTTTTTTCCTTCAAATAACATGGAAGTAGAAACACAAAATGATCGTATCCCACAAGAAAAAATAATTCACATTCATGAGGACTTATCACATCTCCAACATAAAACAAGCCTTAATAACATTTCAACCACTTCAATTTCTACCATAGAAATCATCTATTGCATGCTTGAAATTGAAGATGGCCTGGAAGTTGTGAAACAAATAGTTGATATATATACAAAACATCTTCCTTCAACCTCTAGTGCTCCTCAACCAACAAACAATGTGGTAAGCCAAGGAGGATTTCAAACTCCTCCCTCAACCATAGCCTCAATACTTACCTATACCACTCCTCATGTCACAAAAACACTGCTACAAGTTAGTAATGTGATTCCTTCCTCAAGTATTCTAGCTATCATCCCTCATTCCTATGTGGATTCACATGTTCTATCTTCTTCCACAATACCATCTATAAGCATTCCATTCACTTTCCCTACTAATACATACACTCCATTAGCACATTCACTTCCACCACATACCACTTACAATGACACTCCCATAACACAACTTTTCCAAACTTTTTCATCCATGCAAAACCAAATCTCCACCATAAACCAAAATCAGAATGACCCACCCACATATTATGTTCGAAGAATCCCATTGTCTTTAGAAATATTGTGAACACTAATTCCACAAGGAGTAGAGATGCCTAGATTTGAGAAATATGGAGGGAAGAAAGATCCTTCTAACCATGTTAATGCCTACATTTCTTTCTATAGTGTGTTTTTCCTTGATGATAAACTGTTAGCAAAACTATTTCCTAGGACATTAAAGGATAGTGCCTTGGAATGGTTCTCATCTTTACCAAACAATTCAATTTGTTCATTTAATGAACTTTTTGATGCATTTATAAATCATTCCAAGTGCATATGACTCCCAAGATGACCTTGGTTGATTTGATGAGATGCAAGAAAAACAAGGATGAAAATATAACTGATTTTATCTCACACTATCAATCGCTTTATTCCGAAATTGATGTCAGGGTTACTGACTCACACCTTCAATAGATGTTTATAAAAAACTTGAAAACTAAAATTTATGAAAAAATCACTATGATGAAATTCCCCTCCTTCATGCACTTGTGTACTTCCCTTTGTGATTATCTCAATTCAGTAGTAATTGAGATACAAAGTCCACTTCTAGCCAAGTTGAAAAATCTAAACCTACCAACCAAAAAAATTCCCAAACATTTAGAAAGAAAAAAAAGGGTTTTAACAATTCAATCCCCCTCAAAAAGCAACTCAAATTGTGAACAACCAAGTAGAAATTGTTAAAACCATAATGCTCTTTAGTTATGGATATTTGAAATGACAATTCACACCTTTACCTAACACCCTTCATAACACAATGTACCAACTCTTACAACAACAAATGATTACCTTTCCTATCATCAAATCACCTGATCCTTCTAAGCCTTTACCTCTGAACTTTAAATCCAATGCTTATTTCCATTATCATAGACAAAATAGACATGACACGAAAAATTGTAAGCATCTTAAACATCTTGTGCAAGACCTCATTGATTCTATTCGTCTATCCAGGTGTTAATGATCAAGGCAATAAGTCTGTTTCCCCTCCAAATAAAAATTTGCAAATTTTCACTTATCCAATGCCCAAACATAATATTTCATTTGTCAAAGCTAGTGAAACTACAAAGAATGATGTGATGAATGTTGATATAGATGATGAACATCATGATCCTATCCTGCATGTTACCCATGTTAATCCTATGGTTGAAATGGTAGGTGTGATAGATGTTATCCCTTATAAGGGCCAACCTAAGAAAACTCTTGATATTTCTTTCTCCTCTAGGGACATAATTAAAAATCTACCCAATTGTCCTTGCTACATAGTCAGTTGTATCTATGACAATACCATTAATGAGATACTAATAGATTCCGTCTATGGAGAGAACATGGTCACCAATGAATTTTTGGTATTATGAGTATGTACAGGATCATGATGGGCCGAAAAGTGGCAATATTATGGGTAATTGTAGGGTATGTGGATGACGACTTTTTTTATTATCCAAAATTGATGAAATGAAAAGGGTTTTTAGAGGAGATTCTCAGCTTTCCACCAATATAAATTATGCTTTAATTTGAATATAATAAATAATTATTATTTATTTTCTATTAGAATTATGACTAAAGTCCTGATCGATAGGCTAATTGAAAAACATCTATAACTTTCAAACAGTATCACATTTTTTAAATCTGAAATATGTGTCACATTCTATGCTTCACATAATATAGGATTCAAAAGAAAAATTAAATTTCATGAAATTTTGACCAAGTTAAGGTGGTTAGACATACGAAGTTTTATATTTTTAAAAAGTTGTAATAAAAGAATCATAATTAATTATTTACTTGGAAAAAAATAACAAAAAAATATGCATCACATCTAGACATGAGTCCTCTACTTATATATAAAATCTTTAACAAAAAATTTATCATTTTATTATGGTTAGGGTGGTCAAACAAACACCTACTTCTTATTTTTTCCCTGAAATTTAATTACTATTGTATTGAAATTTCAAATTTTCACCAAATAGATTTTATTTATTTTCAAATAAACCTAGTAGTTTAGAAACTACATTCAATTTTCTGCAGATTCTATTCTTACATATTTTTGAAATAATATAGACAACTTATTCAAATTTTTATGTCAAGTTGCCTGACACTGATTTTTTTGAATTTTTTGCATTATGATCTTGCACATACCCTTACATGACCTTTATCAAGATGATTATGACAAACTGAAAGCATGGATCAAGACACACAATGGTTTTTCTTGCCCTATGATAGGGTTGATCGTCCTTCCATTACAAATAGGACATAAAACATTGGATGTCTCATTCTCCATCATCATACAGTAGGACCAGTTTCGTTTGAGGCTAGCCCATCCATGGCTTCGCTCATTGAATGCTATCCCTTTGGTTCTCCATAAATGCTTAAAGTTTCCATTTGAAAATGAAATATTCATTGTCCACCATAGCAACATTAATCCCTTGTCTTCCAAAGGAAAATTTTCCTTAGAAGCCTTTTTTCTTGAGCCCATGGAACCTATAACGGCTCAATAAGATTTCTTTGTCATAGCTTACCAAAAGTTCAAAGAAAAGAAAATAGTAGAATTGTCTCTCCACAACATTTCCCCATCTACCTCTTACACTCCTATCCTATAAGAAACCATGGTTCAACCTGACAAGATCCAAACAACAAAGATCAACCAAAATAAAGATGCATAGACATAAGAAATATAACCGCAACACCATAACACAAGGATTTTTTATGTGGAAACCCTATTAGGGGAAAAACCACAGTGGAGTTCAATCCACAATATGTTTTGAATATACTCAAAAGAAAATTTTACAAAATAAGAATGCACTTTCATTCAGGCACACTTCCTAGAGCTCACTGCTCAAAAATAGAAAGGCTCACTAATTTACAAAATTTTGGAATACTTCCAAAGATTTGAACTAAGAAAGTATCATCTACAAATGCCTGATTACAGTTTTGGTTAGGCTCAACAATCGAATTCTAGACCTTCTGACTAATTATTCTCTTTTGCTCTATTCTTCTTCAACTCGCATAAAAAATACTTAATGCACAAGTGAAACTATGAATAATTTCCCTAGTGACCTTCTAACATTTGCAACATACAACAACTCACATCGAACATGCACAAAAATGATATAATAGATCACTTATATATATCTGCTACTTAGGATTTAATTGCTTCATGTCGGCCTAAAAAAAAAGAAATATTCATAAACTGTTGGCTCAAATCATCCATAATATTCAATGTGCATCCACAAGAGTCAGACACAACATAGTGAGGACCCAAAACTAAATACTCAAGCAAAAAAATACTTAAACAATAACTCCTCAAATATCTGTGACACACTATATTCACCAAGTTGGCCTTCATACACCGATGAATAGAAAATTAGTCAACACGACCTTCTAACTTACACCCAAATCAATACAAGACACCAAGATTTATAGGTAACACAGATAATGTATCGAAAAATCATCCCTAAGATCCACAACAAAAAATATTAACATAAAATTTTCTTATTAATCAAAAAACACAAATCTAGTGGATGCTCTATTCTAGCTTAACAAATAATCACTAATCTTTAATTTGTCTTCTGGTATGAGTAAATGATGATGTGTGGATCATCTAGCTAACAAGGGTTTCCATCAATGAAAAAGCTAAAAAACATGTGCAGTGTCTCTTGCAAACAATCTCCCTCTTTGGCATTGATGGCAACACTTAGTGAAAAATGGCTAAGTGTCAAATTAGTACCAACATAAGTACACTACCAACCAAAAATACAAAAAGATCTTCATCCAAAGCTCAAAACTATAGCTCCCCCTTAGATGAATATACATTTTCCACTATTCTATTCTCCCCCTTTGACATCAATGGAAAATATGGGGAATTCGCATAAAAAACTTCTATAAACAAACAAAAACTTCAAATTGCATATGTTAAATTTTTTTTCAAGAACTTACACAAACTTGAAGATATCTACAAAAACAGTCTTCAATAGGTTCAAGCTTGTGTCCCAACTCTTCTTAAGGCTTTCTAGAATAATTATTTGACCAAAGAGTAAATAAGATTGTATTTCTACAGATTCAAGGTTCACCGGATCACTAGCCGCCAAAGCATCTTGTGCTTCTTTCAAAGCATTCAACATGGTTTCCATCTTGGGACCAATTAGGCCTCTAAGTTCACAAGATCTTTCCACAATTTTGTCATTATCATGCTTCAAAATCTTTATTTTTTCAAGTAAGGATATAACATGACCTTCTTGTTCTCCAATAGAAATAGTTAAAGGATCAAAGGCATCAGAAATAGTAGCTAACTATTTCTCATGATCCTTAACCTTCTTATCATTGTCCTTAGTAAATTTAGACAAAGACAAACATGACTTATATATCTTTCCCCCTTTAGATAGAGCACTATTAACATTCTTCACATAGGTAGCTAATAGAGATTTATCATTAGCTATCATTCCTTTCAATGTACTAAGCCTTTTTCCATCAAATTCCTTTTGTACCTTGACCAAAGTTGACTTCTCAAGTGACTCAAAATGAGTACATACTGAATTAATAAGTTTCTTCAGCTCACTAGAGGAAGAACTGGATGGATCCTTAACATGAGTAAGCATGATCTTCTCTAGAATACCAGATGCAAGACTCAATAATTCATTGTCCTCAATGTGAAACTTTAGAATTTCTTCTCTAGCCTTAGCTTGTGAAAATGATGCAACTTTCAATTTCTAAATTGGAGACAAAGTAGACAAATGAATAGGACCTTCTCCCAACTCAAGATCAAATTCTTCTTGTTGTTCTTCCAAATACTTCTTCACTACCTCTATAGTGTATCTTGCTTCCACTAGAACTCCCTTAACGTCAACCTTCTTTTCCTCAACCACTGTTTCCTCAACCACATATTTTTGCTTGTCATTTGGAATTTCAACCTCTTCAACTAATATCTACTTTTATTCAACCGACACAACTTTAGGAGCTTCAACCTCCATAGGTAGTTCTGAATCATGTACATCAGGAGGAATATAAATGTCCTCAACTATAACCTCCTCATTTACTAGACCAGATGAAATATCTTCCGCATGAACTTCTTCAGAAAAAACATCAATTATATTCTTTAATAAAACTTCCTTCAAAATTCTTGTAGTTTCTTTTGCAACCTCTTTAGTCCTACCCATCATAAGCTTGTTTACTTTGGTTTTTCTCTTGATTTATCTTTTTTCTTCTTTTAGTATTATCTCCATTTCCTCAATAGAGATTACTAGACTTAGATTTGCAAGAATTCATTCTCTCAGCTGCTCTTCTTCATTTCTAGCATTAACTCTCATCTCAAAAATTTCATACAATTCCTTAGGCAACTGTGCCATTATCTCAACAAGAGTCATATTGAAATTGTTCAAATATTGTATTGTACCCTCCTCAAGAACTCTTTGACCAATAGTATCAAAGGTACCATACACTTCACATAGGGGCTTAAGATTACCATCCTTGATTATACCTCTTTCAACTTCTTTCAGATACATTCGTGGTTTTTCAAGCTTCGTCTTCTTCTTTGCTTTCTCCTTTTCACTAGAGGATTTGTCCTTAGAGACTATTGTTGCTTGATTGCTTATATGCTTTATTTTTTTTAATTATTCATTAGATTTTGTCTCTTCATCTTTTGAAATAGTTGCATACACTATTGTGCTCTTATCCTTCTTCCTTTTACCAGATGCCTTAATTTGAGCTTTTAAAGGGGCCGATTTCTTTGCATTACCGGATAGGGGTCCAAAGCTCCTTGTTGGTCTAGTATGGGAAGAGGATGCTTCCAAACTAGAAGATTCAGTTCTATTAGGATCTTTTTTGGCATCAACTTGTTCTCTCTTCCTTCTGGCTTCTCTTACATCTTCTGAAGATATACCCATGCTCTCTGCAAAGACTTCCACTTATTTCCTTACTCTCTAGACTGTCATTGGTTTCTTCAACTACTCATGGACTTGCATATTATTTGGTGCATATGTTTGAAACCTCTCTTAAGATGGATCCAAAGGCTTACTCAACAAATGTTGAGCATATAGTGGTGCAGGAGCACCTGCCAAAGTGCAAGCATATTTTGAAGTCTTGTTTCAAAATTAACTTTATTTTGTTGTGTAAGGTCTTTAACACCATCTAGATTATGATTGAGGACCTTTTGTTTCTTAGGTTGAAAGTTGAATAAGTTGGGAATCCTTTTTGTGGTTGTTCCCTAAGCTTTAGACAAACGTTGCAAAACACACTGTCTTTTCCAACGCTAAGCTTTTGGCCATTCTTAGGCTCAAAAATGAAAACCTAACTGTTTCTTGGCATTGTAAAAAGAGATCTCTCAACCTTTGAAAGGGTTAGATGTTTTGAATGTTGGCAGTTTCAGGAGAACAATAAAAGAAACAGTGATTTTGTTGTGAAAGTTCTAATTTTTCTGTTCTTGCATGTGATAGCTGCAAGAAATGAATTGAGGAAAGCTTTTGTTGTATTGAATAGCATGTAGTTAATCTTTTTGAAGAATCTTATCTAGTTCAATAGTTTGTTTTTTCATCACTTTCTTCCATTTTTGTAAATACTGTGTTTTCCTCTGGTTTGCTATTTTGACTGGTAATCTCAGAAAAATGGAGTTTTAGCTTGTTTCCTGACCGTACCAAGAAGTATGGGTTCAGTGGAAACAAGGCTAGACTCCCTCCTTGTACATAATGTAAATATCAGAATCTTTAAGAGTTCTGGTAGCATGCTAAAAAGCTTTCCCTAGGTGAGTTGGTTAACACCCGGTTAGGGAAAGATAGTGAAAAGTCAGTTCGTATGTTGCAGGGGTGTTGTATCTTCATTAGGGAAATGTGTGCAATGGTTGTAGGGGCCTTCATAAGGGTTGTCAAGAAGGCAGAGTCTTTTTCTGATCCTTTGGAGGTTGTAACAAGAAGAAAAGTCCAAGAAAGGAAGCAAAGAAAGCCCTAGTTCTTGCAAGAACAGGGTACACCTGTGTATAGACAGAAGAATGGTCCAAAACCAAAAAAATCTTGAAGTGCTCCAAATTTGAGCCAGGGTGACAGAAGCAAGTCTGGCCTAATTAGGTGAAGGAGAGGAGTGATAAGCAATTTTCTTGTGTGAGGAGGCCTAAAAGGGGCTCAAACCTAGTAGCCCTTCCCAAACCCTAAACTAGGGTTTAATGAAAGAGATAGAAGAAAGAAGATCTATGCTTGGACAAGAACTTTCCCTAGACTATTTTGAAGCTTTGAAAACCTATGCGCACCCCTGGAACGAGGTTAGGAACCATTTGGAGAATAACTGGTCTTTAAGCATATTAAGGGCTAGATGGTGAATGTGAGGAAAAGCACCAAGAATTGCTTGGTAGTAGCAAATTAGAGATGATAGTAGGGTTGGAAAATGAACCAGGGGTACCTAAAATAGCAAAGGACCTATAGGTTGAATGGTGGATGAAGTGACACCAAGGGGTTATCAAAGGTGAGACTCAGAGTATTGAGATTGTGATTGTCTCAATCCAACCCTATCCCTATCAGATTGGTATCAGAGCTTTGAAAAATATTTGGGAAAGCAGCTTATATGTTAGAAGTTGAGTCAATTGAGACTCCCACCATGGTGACAAATGCACAATTAGCCAAGATGGTTGAAGAACAAGAAGAGGACAACAAGTCTCTAAAAGAAAGAATAAAGCAACTTGAGGAAGCACTAAACAAGGTGAGGTTGGAAGGTAAAGTGCCAAAAGAAGAAGAGGTTGTAGAGGAAGAAAAAGTCCCTGAACCTGACCCTATTCTGGAGGAGGATCCTTTCTTGAAGGCATTAAAAGCCTTGAGTGGAAAAGGACTTGAGGGTATACCACTGTTTAGTGGAAAGACGGATCCTGATTTGGTCATGGATTGGATAGATGGCATGGAGAACCACTTTGAATGTGATGGAGTCACTGAAGCTCAGAAAGTGAAGTTTGTAAAATCAAGGTTGAGAGGATCAGCCTTGACATGGTGGAAATTTGTTCAGACTGAAAGGGAGAAAGAAGGAAAACAACCCATATCAACTTGGAAAGGAATGGTTGCTAAGGTAAAGGAAGCATATATGCCAGATGATTATGAAATCCAACTTCACAAAAAGAGACAGAGTCTAAGGAAGAAAGATCAAGATGTCAACACCTATATTGAAGGGTTTCAAAAGCTTTGCTTGAGATCAAATGTGACAGAGGATGAGAGCCTAAAAGTGGCTAGGTACCTTAATGGCTTGAAGTGGAACATTCAAGAAGAGATGGCTTTACTCAGCCCTAAGACAGTCCACCAATGTTATCAGCTGGCTATAAAGATTGAAGAGAGGAATAAAAGAAAGCATGATCAATCCTCTAAGGGCAAAGGCAGAGGTAGAGATCAAAGAGGACAGCATGGAGGTTACCAAGTTAGAGGTAATGATCAAAGAAACCAAGGAGAATCTAAGCTTATTGAGCATGGAGGTGAAACATCATCAAGAGGAGGATTTAATAGAGGAAGAGGACCTCAAGGAGGTTCAAATAGAGGAAGAGGAGTAGGCAGAAGTAACTCTTACTTTGCCACCATGAAATGTTACCATTGCAATCAGCTAGGTCATCCAGCTTATAGGTTCCCAGAGAAAGGTTCTTCATCTAGCAATGAGAAAAGAGTGGCTTATGCACAAGAGGACACCATGAGTGTCAAATCACCTGAGATCAGTCATATAGAATCATAAGTAGGAGAAAATATGATGATTAACAGGGTTTTGATCAGACAACCAGTCAAAGAAGAGCCCAAGCAAAGGAGAGCTTTGTTTAGAGCAAGGTGCAAGATATTTGGAAAAGTATGCAAGGTCATTGTAGATTCTGGTTCTACAGATAATATAATCTCAGAGGAGGTAGTAACTAAGTTAAAATTGCAAAAGGTACCTCATACCAATCCCTACAAGGTCACATGGCTGAATAAAGGGAAGAGTGTTCTAGTGAATGAGCAGGTAATAGTGGAATTCTCAATTGGAGGATATAAAGACAAGTTGGTTTGTGATGTACTACCCATGGATGCATGCCATCTTCTACTTGGAAGGCCATGGCAATATGACAGAGGTGTTATATATCATGGGAAGGAGAACACCATTGAATTCAAGAAGGATGGAAGAACTTTCAAGCTGCAGTCATTATTAGAAGAAGATGAGGGGCAGTCAAAGGTTCCTAACATCATGTTGATCAGTGGCAAGGAGTTCATTAAGGATCTACACCAAGGGAATGAAGGATATGTGGTCCTAATGCAGTCAAAAGATGAAGAAAAGGCTGAGAAGACAGTCATACCTGAAATAGTTCAAAGGCTGCTAGAAAAGTACAAGGAAATTGTCAGTGATGGTACACCTGCAACCCTACCTCCAAGGAGAGCTATAAGCCATCAAATTGATTTCATACCTGGAGCTTCCTTACCCAACAAGGCAGCATACAAACTCACACCAGATCAAAATCTTGAAGTGGCTAGACAAGTGAAGTTGTTGGATCAAGGCTTGATTCAAAAGAGTATTAGTCCATGTGAAGTCCCAGTGGTTTTGGCAACAAAAAAAGGTGGTAAGTGGAGATTATGCACTGATTCTAGAGCAATTAATAGAATCACAATTAGGTATAGGTTTCCTATTCCTATAATTGAAGACTTGATGGATTGTCTTGGAGGTGCAAAATTCTTCACCAAGTTGGATCTTAAGAGCGGGTATCATCAAATCAGAATCAAGGAGGGTGATGAGTGGAAGATAGCTTTTAAGACAAATGATGGCTTGTATGAGTGGAAAGTGATGCCATTTGGCCTCTCAAATGCCCCTAGCATGTTCATGAGACTAATGAATGAGGTGTTCAAGGATTTCACAAGAAACTTTGTAGTAGTCTACCTTGATGATATACTGATTTTCAGTAAGACAACAGAAGAACATTTGAAACATGTGGAGATGGTTCTTAAAAGGCTGCAAGAAGAACAATTGGCAATCAACCTTGAGAAGTGTGAGTTCTTCAAACAAGAACTTGTGTATCTAGGCTTTTTGGTATCCCAAGGAATGTTGAAGATGGATCCAAGCAAGGTGGAAGCCATCCTAAACTGGCCTACACCAACCACAGCAAAAGAGGTAAGAAGTTTTCATGGTTTAGCTAAGTTTTATAGGAAATTCATCAAGAATTTTAGTGGTATATGTGCACCAGTTCTGGATACTATTAAAGGTGGTCTAAAAACAAAGTTTAAATGGACTCAAGAGGCTGATAGAGGTTTTGAAAAGATGAAACAAGAAGTGGCAACTCAACCAATTCTGTTATTGCCTAGTTTTGATAAGTTATTCACAGTTGAGTGTAATGCAAGTGGAGTAGCAGTAGGAGGAGTACTTAGTCAAGAAGGTAGGCCTGTAGCCTTCCTTAGTGAAAAGCTCAATGAAGCCAAGCAAAAATACTCCACCTATGATCTGGAATTATATGCTTTAGTGTAGTCCCTTAGGAAGTGGAGGCATTATTTGTTACCCAAAGAGTTTATGGTCTTCATAGATAACCAGACACTCAGTTATATCAACACCCAAGAGAAGATGAGTAATAGGCATTTGAAATGGATGGAATACATCCAAGCTTTCACTTTTACCATCAAGCACAAGAAGGGACAAATGAATAAGGTGGAAGATGCATTAAGCAGGAGAATGTTGATAGTGCAGGAGATACAGTTGAAAAGCATTGGATTAGAGAGTTTCAAAGACCTCTATGGTGAGGATGAAGATTTCTCAGAAGCCTACAAGGTATGTTCAGATTTTGAAAATCACTTTCATAGTCAATATGTTGAGTATACACTACAAAATGGTTTGTTATTTAAGGGTAATCTGTTATGTGTCCCAAGAGGATCAATGAGGGAAAATATGATCCAAGAGAAACACAATGGCAGTCTTAGTGGGCATTTTGGTATTAACAAAACTTTAGAGCTAGTTCAAAGGTTTTATTACTGGCCTAAGTTAGCAAGAGATGTCAGAAGATATGTGGAACAATGTGTTTTTTGCATGAAATCCATAGGGGGAGCTAGCAATGCTAGTTTGTATCAGCCCCTGCCTATTCCTAACAGACCATGGGAGTGTGTGAGCATGGATTTTGTGGTAGGTCTTCCTAAGACAAAAACTAATTTTGACAGTATTTATGTAGTTGTGGACAGATTTAGCAAGATGAGTCACTTTATCCCTTGCAAGACTACACATGATGCAAGCTACATAGCTCATCTCTTTTTCAGGGAAGTTGTAAGAATCCATGGATTGCCATTGGGCATTGTATCAGACAGGGATGTGAAATTCATGAGCCATTTTTGGAAAACACTATGGAGCAGATTGGGAACAAATCTGTCATTTGCATCAGCTTACCATCCTCAGACTGATGGTCAAATAGAGGTGGTTAATAGAGTGCTAGGTAATCTTTTGAGGTGCTTGCCAAAGGAATATGGACAGACATGGGATGTGGTGATTTCTCAAGCTGAATAGGCCTACAATGACAGTGTTAATAGAACTACAACAAAAAGTCCATTTGAAGTTGTGTATGGGATGTACCCAAGAGGCATTTGTGAACTCAGAGACCTTGGATCAATGGATAATAGGAGTGGACATGCAGAATACTTCACTCAGACCATGAAGGATATTCATGAGTAGGTTAAGAAGACAATCACAATAGCAACACAAAAATTAAAAGATAAAGTTGATGTGTCAAGGATAGATGTGCAATATGGAGTAGGTGACTATGTTATGGTTCATCTGAACAAATCAAGGTTGTAGAAGGGCATGTCAACCAAAATTCAGATGAAAAGAGTAGGACCATGCAAGGTGTTAGCTAAGTATGGGAAGAATGCATACAAGGTAGAATTACCATCTGATTTGGGCATATCTCCAATATTTAATGTTGCTAATTTAATCAGGTATAAGGGGACAGTCAGTGATAAAGTTCAGAACAGTCAGGAGATCTTTAAGGATATCAGTAATATACCCCTTCCTAATCAAGAGAAACCTTAGGCAGAGAAGATCTTGGAATCCAAGGTAAAGAAGGCTACAAGACACAAGGTATACATGGAGCACCTTGTCAAGTGGAGGAACAAACATGAATCTGAGGCTACCTAGGTTGGGGAAGCTAACTTTAAGAAGCTTGACATTGATCTATCATTGATATCACCTCAATTTCCTTGATCTTTGTGCTGAGAGGGGGAGAATGGTGCAGGAGCACCTGCTAAAGTGCAAGCATATTTTGAAGTCTTGTTTCAAAATCAATTTTATTTTGTTGTGTAAGGTCTTTAACACCATCTAGATTGTGATTGAGGAACTTTTGTTTCTTAGGTTGAAAGTTGAATAAGTTGGGAATCCTTTTTGTGGTTGTTCCCTAAGCTTTAGACAAAAGTTGCAAAACACACTGTGTTTTCCAACGCTAAGCTTTTGGCCGTTCTTAGGCTCAAAAATGAAAACCTAACTATTTCTTGGAATTGTAAAAAGATATCTCTCGACCTTTGAAAGGGTTAGATGTTTTGAATGTTTGCAGTTTCACGAGAATAATAAAAGAAACAGTGATTTTTGTTGTGAAAGTTCTGATTTTTCTGTTCTTGCGTGTCATAGCTGTAAGAAATGAATTGAGGAAAGATTTTGTTTTATTGAATAGCATGTAGTGAATCTTTTTGAAGCATCTTATCTAGTTTAGTAGTTTTTTTTTCCATTGCTTTCTTCCATTTTTGTAAATAATGTGTTTTCCTCTAGTTTGCGGTTTTGACTGGTAATCTCAGAAAAATGGAGTTTTAGCTTGTTTCCTGACCGTACCAAGAAGTATGGGTTCAGTGGAAACAAGGCTAGACTCCCTCCTTGTACATAATGTAAATATAGGAATCTTTAAGAGTTCTGGTAGCATGCTAAAAAGCTTTCCCTAGGCTAGTTGGTTAACACCCGGTTAGGGAAAGATAGTGAAAAGTTAGTTCCTACGTTGCAGGGGTGTTGTATCTTCATTAGGGAAATGTGTGCAGTGGTTGCAGGGGCCTTCACAAGGGTTGTCAAGAAGGAAAAGTCTTTGTCTGATCCTTTGGAGGTTGTAACAAGAAGAACAGTCCAAGAAAGGAAGCAAAGAAAGCCCTAGTTCTTGCAAGAACAGGGTACACCTGTGTACGGACAGAAGAATGGTCCAAAACCAAAAAAATCTTGAAGTGCTCCAAATTTGAGCCAGGGTGACAGAAGCAAGTCTGGCATAATTAGGTGAAGGAGAGGAGTGATAAGAAATTTTCTTATGTGAGGAGGCCTAAAAGGGGCTCAAACCTAGTAGCCCTTCCCAAACCCTAAACTAGGGTTTAATGAAAGCGATAGAAGAAAGAAGATATGTGCTTGGACAAGAACCTTCCCTATACTATTTTGAGGCTTTGAAAACCTATGCGCACCCCTGAAACGAGGTTAGGAAGCATTTGGAGGATAACTGGTCTTTAAGCATATTTAGGGCTAGATGGTGAATGTGAGGAAAAGCACCAAGAATTGCTTGGTAGCAGCAAATTAGAGATGATAGCAGGGTTGGAAAATGAACTAGGTATACCTAAAATAGTAGAGGACCTACAGGTTGAATGGTGGATGAAGTGACACCAAGGGGTTATCAAAGGTGAGACCCAGAGCATTGAGATTGTGATTGTCTCAATCCAACCCTGTCCCTATCATATAGCTCCAAGATGCTCTCCTCAACTTCATAACCCATTCGCATAATCCAAACAGTTCTAGGTTATGTAACTTCCATCAGTCATTGATCAATGTCCACCATAAAACAGATTGTGTCCTTGTACTTCTCCATAATAGAAGGAGGAATTATTTTCCTAGATTGCATCACATTCTGAAAGTTCTTGAAATATCCCCAGATTGCAATTTTCCTAGCTTGCATATTACCAATTCCATAAAAGATAAGTCTAATCTGAACAACAACAAGCTTATCATTTTGCCAATGAATTTTCTTGATTCCTAGAACATCATTCATGAAATAAAAGAACAAACATAGCAATAGATTACCATATTTAAGGGAATTCTTCTTGTCTTTCTTGATCTTACCAAGATTCTCCATAAGCTAATTTGAAGCAACTCACATAAATCATACTCTACATTCTCCTTCACCATATGATATACTGCATATATGGTTGTACCAAATATAAATTTTTCTTGGATGGAGTGATATATCTTGTAACCAATGACCATTGAGGAAAATTTCACACCCACATCAATGATATTATCAATTGTCATCACTCTTCTATCAAATACGGAACCAATTGCATTAGTGATTGTTTGATTCTTCACGGACTTCAAAATCGGCAATTCACCAGAGGAATTTAAGCCTATAACAACACTTATGGCTTCTTTTGTAATCTTCAAAGGTTGTCTCAAC
This sequence comes from Sequoia sempervirens, assembly GCA_007258455.2. Classification (NCBI taxonomy): domain Eukaryota; kingdom Viridiplantae; phylum Streptophyta; class Pinopsida; order Cupressales; family Cupressaceae; genus Sequoia; species Sequoia sempervirens. The sequence goes on along the minus strand of VDFB02256132.1, from coordinate 85,609,413 downwards.
CACATAAATTTTGCATGAAATCAACTTAAGATATATCAGACCCATTCATTTTCATCAAACATGGAGAATTTCACAATTTGTGTGAATTTCTTCTCCTCCGGGGTTTTGAATTCAGGCTTAACAAAAAAATCCTCTCCAACAATGTGTTTGGAATATAAATCTTGCAACTGCGAGCTCCCTAACTCCTCACTATTAGCATGGATGTATGCCCAAATATATTTGATATGCAAGATGTCATACGAAACAGTAAAAAATGCACCTAAGGGTTCGGTCTCAACAAATTTCAAAGGATGCCACTTGAATTTCTGGTGGGGTCTATCCTTGACTTCAACTACTAATGGAGCAGCCATTTTCACAAATTCACAAGTTTACAATTTTTCCCAATAAATACCTTTTTTTGTTGGATTAGGGTTTGGCCTTCGAATCACCTTCACACTTGAATCCTTGCCAAATTTCACCTAAGTTTGCTTCAAAGCTCTTCAAACTTCTTCTTCTCAAAGTGACAAATGAAAGATGAAAATGACCTTTTATCATTTGCACACCTAAACTTTTTGACGTAATAAATGATTTTTCCCTAACTCATCTGGATACGTTGTTTCCATAGACTATGAGAGATGACTCTTTTGCAGACCTTCAATTCTATATAAATAATTTCTCCAACTGGGCAACAACATATGTAGATCATCAATGCAATCACTACACTCATACACATCCTGGTGTCAATTACAGCAGCGGGTCTGAAGGATTTTTCTTGATAGCTCCCGTAGGCCATAGGCATTAATCTAATTCCTATATGAATTACCAAAAGTTGATTCTAGTGTTGGCTCATTTTCTACAATAGAGGGACTCTTCTCCACTCATATCTTCTTCATATACTTCCTAATCTAATCTGTAGGGACTTTCCCTTTTCATTTTTCATCCTTCTGCATGTTTCTTCTTTGATTTACTAGACCTTTTCTACAAAATCTAGCAATATGACTAGTTTTGTTGCAATTGTAGTGTTGTCACCTAGAAATGCACCCTATGCACAGAGATTGAAACTGAGCTTCCTAGAGCAACATGGGATCATTTCAAGGTTGTGGGTCACCTATAGTTGAAATGAACCTCCAGAGAAGGCCGGCTTCCTTTCGTGTCACCTAACTATTGATTCTTGTGGGGAAAAAGGAAGAAGGAATACATAAAATAAAGATTAAAATCTAAGGTGATGCACTGAAATGATGAGGAATTATGAAAAGAAAATAGGATGAACATACACTAGGAAACCTAACTATAAATGTTTTATGTGCTCAACACAACTTCTTCTAGACTTATGCATCAATCTTAACAAGTTCGATCTACATACACATCTCAAGAAGGAAAGATTAATTTCATAGCTCTAAGCTATAAGTACAGAATTTAGAAAACATAGTTAAAGACTTGCATAATCAAAAGAAAGATACAAAAATGAGAATAGTACAAACATGAACACTAGCTTCCAAGGTAAACTTTGCGTTGCATTCCAGATTCCAATTGAGTTACAAAATATACATCAGTTGAGGAAGGATAGCTAAAAATAACTAACTCTTATGGATGTATTACTTCAACTATTTACAAAAAGGAAAAAAAAACCTTATATATCAAAATGTCTCGGCCCCTTGGGGCTTACAAAAAATATCCGCCCCAAAAAAATATATCTTTTCTTAGATCTTTTCAACTGAGTTTAATGCGGAACCCTACGTGTCCCTACTATGAAGAGTCATCCCTGAGGAAGCCATCTTCAGATATTTCACAGCTACCGCATTAATTTTGATCTTGGCATCGTGTCCTATTTGAACCACCTCAGCTGAACGCCTTAAATGCCCTAAACTCACAATAGATATGTGCTGCATTCACCCCATTGACATTCTTCATTCTGTTCAGACCGCCACGACTCCCTTCAGCTCCTCTTGGTTGGTCAAGCGTATTCGACACAGGGTTTTTAGGTGGTCGAAACCTGTTTTGAAAAGAATCACATCTCGGCAAGACACTAAAAGTGTCTCACCGATGCGATTATGTCCTCTGCAACTTATCAGCATGGCTTAAACTATCGCTAAGACATCATGATGAACCCCTCTTGTCTACCCTGAGCTCTCTTCATTTCACTAAGACTCCCGCCGGTTGGGAAGATATCATACCGAAGGCACTTTGCTTTGGCAAGGTTCTTTTGTTTATCGCCTAGACCTTACACCAAGGTCCCTACTTTCTACAGAGCCTCGACAAGACTTTGGACAGTCACCAGGACCCCATGGAAAAAGCCCTAAATCCTAGCGATATAGGATGTTTTATTGGTGGTACCCCCACTTGTTTGCTTCAGCCATCAAGACCCCCTGGTCTGGGAGACACCCACTGGTTGGCAAGAGATTATGCTGAAGGCATTTTAGCTTGGTGAGGCCCCATTTCATCTGTTGGCAAGAGACCATTAGTGTATACCCAAATGTATTTTAGCTTACCAAGCTCCGCTTTCCTTTTGCCAAGAGATCATCGAATCGAGGAAACCTTTCTCTAACTTCGAATGCTATACCGAAGCTCTTCATATTGGTGAGACTTCTGCTGGGTCACTGAGACCATACCCAAGCACTTTGTCCTTCAGCGGGCTCCTTTCCCTATCGGAGAGACACTTATAGATCGGTGTGACATCCTGGAAAAGGCTTCAACCTATGTCAAGAGCATTCCTTCTCTGTGTAACTCCACTCCCTAGGCCAGACCTCCCAGCGAAATCCTCCATTTGGCTCGGCGATGCGTTTACTTCTCCGTCGGTTGGGGAGAAATCTTCATTTTGGGGACACCTCAGAGCGAAAACACAACGCTATACCAAAGTTAATCCATGTTGGAAAGAAAATCTCAGTTTGCTAAAACATCACGTAGAAATCCCTTCATTTGGCGAACTCTTTTTCCTTTTTGGAGGCTCCACTGGTCAGTGAGACCTTCGCCGATGACACTTACAGATCGCCAAGACTTCCCAGTGTCGATGAGACCTCAAGGTGATATCTTCAACTATTGGCGAGCCCTTTCATGTTCTGGTGAGGCCTCCCTTTGATCGGCAATACTACCTCCATTCGCCGAGACCTTTTGTCGAGCCCTCCGCCTCTTGCCGAGCTCTCATCTCGGTGAGACATTATGAGTCGGGGAGACATCCCGACAAAGTCCCTTAGTCATACTGAGGGGTTCCTTTGTGTCGGCAGGACTCCTACCGAAGACAACCATATCGAGGCCCCTTCCCTTCCTTTTGATGAGACTTCACCTTTGCTAAGACCTCCCAGTGAAGCCCACCATCCTATGCCGAAAAGCACCTCTCCATCTGAGGCTCCTCATATGTCGGTGAGACATAGGAGTCGGGGAGACCTCAGCCTGACTTGAAAGCTACACCAAAGGTTCACTGTTTTCGGTGAGATACCATTAGTCACCAAGACTATATGCTAAAAGAGATCTCATGCCGATAGGATCCCTGGTTTGAAGCACTCAGACTTAAATGGAAACCTTGCTAGTCGATGAGACCTCTGAAATGTCCTGCCAAATTTCCCTAGGGCAGCTTCTCCCACTAAGTTTTCCGTGACCTAGCAACAGATGTAGAGTCTTTTCCCTTGTGTGAATGTTCCATTGGCCTCTGAAGATCTAACATTTGATTACCTTGCTTGATTTAATTGTAGATGAAATAGAGGCAACAATTCTGGCGACCTTTACGGGATGTTTGCCTGCTAAACATGAGAACCAGTAGCTACAATTTGTCCATTAGGTATGCAGTCATTAGAAAGCTCAAAGAACAAATAAAAATGTCAGTCGGCACATGGTTGCAATTTGCATGAGACTTATAAAGCACAACAGATTTTCCAAAATGACAAAAATAGGAGAAAAGGAAAAGAACTATTTACTGTGCTAAACAGCACCCAGGGAAAGGAAAAAAATAGAAAAACAAATGAGCCATAGTGCCAAAGAACTTATTGAAAAAATAACACTTAACTAATATATACAAAAGAGGAACTCCATCAGACTTGAAAACATGCCTTAAGGTGTATCCCATTAACTGGGATAGGAAGTACTTCCCCTCCTGTTGTAGCTAGTTGATAAGCATTGTGTACCTTATAGTTTGTGACAATACATGGACCAGTCCACATATTGTCGAACTTAGTGTGATGACCAGGTCTGCTTTTGAGAATGTCCCACCTCAGCACGAGGTCTCCCTCCTGAAAAGACTTTGTTGTAGCCCTTTTGTCAAATGTCTTCTTTGTCTAGAGCTGATGATACTCCAAAGTTTTCATTGCTTTGTCCCTTGATTCTTTGAGCTCCATGAGCTCTGCATACCTTATAGACATTGGGTCCTATCCCTCAAGCATCTCCAATTGGTGAACAATGTCTAGAGCTGGGAGCTCCATAGATAGGGGCAATCTTGCCTCTTTTCCATAGACCAACATATATGGTGAATTGCCAACAGACCTCTTAGGGGTCACTCTATCTGACCAAAGTGAATTCTTTAAACTAATGTGCCAGGTCCTTTGATTATCCTCTATGGTTCTTTTAATGATCCTGATGATATTCTTATTTGTATTTTCAGCTAAACCATTACCCTAGGGGTAATAATTTAAGGATGTATTCAAGTGAATGCCATGTTTAATGGCCCAATCAGTTACTCTTAGACTCATGAATACAAGAGCATTGTCAGATATGATGGAGTAAGGAACTCCAAATCTGGTGACTATATCTTCATAGAAGCTCAAAACTGAAGAGTCTTTTGCTTCTTTCAATGCAACCACTTCTATCCATCTTGTAAAATAGTCAGTGGCTGTAAGCACCCACTTGTGACTAGTACTGGAAGGTGGATTTATTGGCCCAATGAAATCAATGCCCCATCTCATGAAGGGCTAATCCACTTGAATTGGATATAGGGGCATAGCTGGAAACTTTTCCTTCCTTGAAAACATAGCGCATTTGACACACTTTTTTGATTAGGAATATGCATCCTTGAACAAGTTGGGCCAGTAGTAACCAGCTCTCATGATTTTCCAGGTAGTAGTTTTGGGAGCAAAGTGACCTCCTGCAGCTCCATCATGAAATTCATGAAGTAACTCCTCAACTTGGTGACTGTGAATGCATCTTAATAGGACACTGTTTAGATCCTTTTTGAAGAGAACATTATCTACCAACACATATGGTATGGACTGCAATCTGAAGTATCTCCTTTTAGCTCTGTTTAATCGTAATGGGCATTCACCAGTTTGTAAAAAATGGATCATATCTTGAACCCAATTGGTCATCCCTATTGGTACATCATCTTGAGAATTCTGAAACTCATTTGTATTAGCAAGGATAACATCCTTTTCTAGTTCACTTTCACTGCTTGACCCAGTAGCAAGTTGTTCATAGAGGCCCTTGCCTCTAACCAATTTGGTGATCTTAATATCTACATCATATTCCATGACCTTAGTGATCCATCCTGCTCTTTTTTCATTGAGATCTTTATTCAATAGAAAATCCTGCACACTTGAGTGTGCCACCATGACATAAATTTTATTATGAGAGATCAAAGGCTTGAATTTCTTCAGGCTTCTGATCACAGCAAGAACATGCCTCTCTACAAAGGAGTATTTATGTTCATAATCAACCAATCTTTGACTGAAAAAGGCTATTGGTTGTTCTAAATTCTCTTCATTTTTTTCAACCAATATTGCAGAAATGTTACTTGTGCTACCATAATCATACAAATAAAAATATTTAGAAAAATTGGGATTTACCAGCGTAGGAGCTGCTGGTAAGGCCTCCTTGACCTTCTCAAAACTATTCTTGGCATCTTTTGTCCAATTGAAAACTACATTTTTTTTAACATAGTTGTTAAAGGTTGTAACAAGTTTGCAACATCAAGGATGAATCTTCTTAGAAAGTTGATTTGGCCCAAAAAGCTCTATAGACCCTTCTTGTGATTAGGTAGTGGCAACTCAAGTATGGCTCTGACTCTTTCAGTGTCAATAGTAATTCCTCGCTTTGACACTACGTGTCCTAATAATTTCCCTTCATGAACAAAAAAGATACTCTTCTTTGGATTGAGAGAGATACCAAACTCTCTGCATTTTTCAAAAACTTGCTTAAGGTGTGATAGGTGTTCGTCAGCATTCTTAGAATAAACTATAATGTCATCCAAATAAATTAGTATAATCTCATTGATCAAATTTTAAAAAGCCATGTCCATGGCCCTCTGAATCGTGGGACTAGTATTAGATAGACCAAAAGGAATCCTTTTGTATGCCATAGTGCCCCATTTAGTTGTAAAAGCAGTTTTGAACTGATCTTCTTCTTTAACCAGCACCTGGTTATACCCTAAAAAACCATCTAATAAGGAAAATCTTTTAGATCCAGCAACCTCTTGCAAGATTCGTTCCACGGAGGGCAGTGGGTAGTGGTCTTTCAAAGATGCTCGGTTAAGATCCCTAAAGTCTACACAAAGCCTTATTTCGCCACTTTTCTTCCTAACCGGTACAAGGTTAGAAACCCATGAAGTGTGTTTGATAGGAAAGACAATACCCCCCTCAACTAGTTTAGTCAGTTCTTTAATCATTAGAGGCTCAAGTTTAGGATTCAAGGGCCTTTATTTCTAACTTACTGGTTTAGCATCAGGCTCTAACTCAATTGTGTGCTGAGCAATATGGGGATCAAACCCTTTCAAATTTGATTATTCCCAAGCAAAGACATCAAACAATTCTTGACATAAAGCAACAAAAGCTTGTTTATCTTCATGTGAACAAATTTTGCCTATCTTAAGAAGTTTACCTTTGAAAATCTCCAGTTCTTCATAGTGTTCTTCTTTGATTTGCAAGCTAGCTCTACCCTTTTTAAGCTGATCATCAGTACTAAAAATTGACTCTAAGGTAACAAGGCCTTTGGGTAATTTATTTTTCTTTAACTGTATGACTTGATCACCATACTACTGCTTGAGTTTTGCTTGATTCACCATGGAGAATTGATCTTCCTCGAGCAAGAAAGAAAGGATCTGCTCATCACTGTCAAAAACTTGCCAGTGAATGTTGTTATCAGGAATTGATGGTCTAACCACAACCTTCATATACTGTTGTACCTTCTCTTTTCTAATGTCATTTGGAATATCGAACTGTGCTCCAATGGCTGCAAGCCTGTCAGCATGCTTGTTCTGATTTCTTGGGATAGACACTAAGTTAAAGGCATCAAAATCTTTGAGCATGTCCCACACTCTATTTCTATAAGACTTTAATGTGTCATTTTTAGAAACATGTAGGCCCCTTACTTGATTAAAAATTAATTCGCTATCCCCATAGACTTTCAAGCTGGTTATTCCTCTCTTCCTTGCCCACTCTAGACCTTGAACAAGGCACTCATATTCAACAGTGTTATTGGAGCATGCAAAAGAAAAACAAAATACAGAGTAGTACCTATCACCTTGTGGAGAAATCAACATTGCACCTCCTCCTACCCCATTCCTACTTCTGGAACCATCGAAGAACATCTCCCAAAGTCCATTTAGTGGTTGACACAATTGATTTACATCTTTCTCCAAGTTTGGAATCTCTGTGTAAGGCTCAAGAATGACATAGTTTCCCATACCGGCATCTTGAATGAGGTCCTCAAGACTTTCCAATACATTCTCGACTGCCCATTCATGCAACAACATGTCAGGAACAACTTCTGATTGGATTTCTTGAGCAGCAGCTAGTTCATTGTTAGAAAGAACAATACAATTTGTATCTGCAGCAGTTGGAACAACATTAAAGGGACTTGGGTTATATGGTTCAATGTGGTCCTTGGCCAATCTTTCAGATTTAATGGTAACCTTGGTTCCATATCTTGTTCTAAATAACATATGTGACCAATCAACTGATACATAACCACCTATCTTGGTTGTAAAGTCTCTAGATAAACACAAAGAAAAGAAAGGTGGGAGGTCTATGACACATATGTCTTGAGGAACTAAAAATTTTGGACAAGCATGGAGGGTGAGATTTAAATCCTTGATAATACCCAAAGTGTTAACCGAAGTACCATCCAATTGCATCACTCATTTCTCTAAAAGCTAGTATTTTAGTCCAAGTTTGTCAGTGATCTGTTTTGGCATCACAGAGCTACTAGCTCTGCTATCCACCATACAGTTATGAACTAACTTATCACCAATAATAATTGACACGTAAAAGGGAGGTGGCTTGACTTCTCTTCTTGCCTCCATGCAAGTCTGTTGATCATTTCCCTGAGAATTATTTGTTAACACAACTCTAACCTGACCTATTGGGTGCTTAGATTCATCAAACATTTTCAAACTTGACAGGGCTAACTGTAACATATCCTTTTGACCTGGGATGGATAATGAGTACCACATGGACATTGTAACATTCATTTTTCTCATACTATCAAGGATACTATAAGGTACAATTGGGTTTACTTTAGGATGTACCTTTATACCAGCATGGTCAGCTTGCGGGTGTGACTGCTCCTTGTCTAGGAGTTGCTGATCTCTTTGCCAAACAGGAGCCACCCGAGATGTAGATGGTTCTACAATCACTACCTTTCCTTTGTCAACCTCTTGACTAAGCTCGAAATCTCTCTTCTTCACCCTGGTGTTAGCTGCAACTAGAGAACTATCTTCATTCAACCCACAAAACTCTTGACCTTGCTAGTTAAGCAAGGTTGTCTCATTGCTAAATTGGTCCTAGTGTTGTGAAGATGCATCATTGCTTGCACCCTGCTGAGAACTTGAAGCAGATTGTACCATAAGTGCCTGGTTGATCAGTTTGTTCGAGCAAGTGGCCTAATTATGAGGTTGGTTACAAGGGTAACACCACTCATAGTCTGCTGCTAAGTTGTTTTGGATAGGAACCAATTCCTTGGTCGCACTAACAGGGGCTGGAGCATAGGATTGAAATGGTCTTGTATTCACACTCTGTCTTGGGCCTTGATAATTGCCCTAATACTGTTGTCTATTCCCTTGGAATTGCTGCTACTAACCTTGGAAGGGCTGACTTGAGGCCTGATTCTACTGTGGATAAGGCCTAGAATAGGTTTGTTGCTTTTCCAAGTTCACCAACTTGTTACCAAAATTTTGTAAAAGACTTTTGATCTCTTGTAACTCCTATGATGAGCTTGAAGCAACACTTTCTTGTTTATCAATTTTTGGAACAATAGCTGGAAGCATTGGTACAGCTGGTAGAGGTGTGAAAGGTGGTATTTGCAAAGTAATGCTTACATGAATTTCTAGAAATATTGGCATTGGTGGCCTAGAAGCAAGTTTACCAGCTTATATTAAGCTATTTTCAGCTCTAATGGCTATTTCAAAGGCATCTGGTAGAGAAACCCCTCTCATTAATTGTATCATGACAACTATATTGCTATTCAGAGCCCTCAAGAAGTACAAAAATGCATATTTTGGAGGTGGCCTCACCATTGCAAGGATTCTATCCCAGGTTCTCTGAAATCTAAAGTTGAAATCATTCATCTGCTCTTGTGGAGCCCTCTTAATTGTAGTCAATTGCTCCACTAGAGACAAGTTGTCAGACCTGTCTTGGAATTGCTTATGCAACTTATCTCCAAATTCATCCCATGTTGCAATTGAACTGACTAGTAGGCTCCTATACCATTGCATAACTCTTCCTTTTAGTGAAGCAACTAGTAATCTCACTGCAACATCCTCTTGGGTTATGTGATGGATTCTGCATAACGAAGCCACATCTCTCATGTGTTCAATTGGAGTAGTTTGATCTTCCCCTGTAAAAATTGGCAGACTCTTTATGGCTACCATTGGGATGTCATTGTGCTGTGCCAAATTCAAGGGGCTACCTTTAATGAAAGTGACAAAGGATTGATTCCTTGGAGTGGCCATTGGAGGTAGCTGAACTGGATTTACTTGTATAGAAAAATGCGATCCCACTGATGGAGGAGTAGACTGAGTTCTTCTAGAATAGATAATTGTTGTTCCTCTTTTTTTTGTTGCTCTGCCTTTCCTTCTTGGTGGTGACAGTTGCAAATATTCGAAGGTACCTGAGCTGCCTCTTGTCTGAACTTTTCTCATAAATTGTAGAAGGCACTAATTTCTGGGGTTCTTCTTCTTTGTGGAGTCGCCAAGTATGCCAAAGGACTTCTATAAAGTCTGAAATTCACTAGTTGCACACTAAACCAATAGTTCAATTTAGTTCACAGTCCCACCAGGCATGCTTGAAACTGTTGTCACCAAGAAATGCACCCTATGCATAGAGATTAAAACTGAGCTTCCTAGAGCAACATGGGATCATTTCAAGGCTATGGGTCACCTATAGTTGAAATGAACCTCTGAAGAAGGCCGACTTCCTTTGGTTTCACCTAACTATACTGAATCTTGTGGGGAAAAAGGAAGAAGGAATACATAAAATAAAGATTAAAATCTAAGGTGATGCACCGAAATGATGAGGAATCATGAAAAGAAAACAGGATGAACATACACTAGGAAACCTAACTATAAATGTTTTATGTGCTCAACACAACTTCTTCTAGACTTATGCATCAATCTTAATAGGTTCGATCTACATACACATCTCAGGAAGGAAAGATTAATTTTACAGCTCTAAGATATAAGTGCAGAATTTAGAAAACAAAGTTAAAGACTTGCATAATCAAAAGAAAGATACAAAAATGAGAATAGCATAAAAATGAACACTAGCTTCCAAGGTAAACTTTGCATTGCATTCTAGATTCCAATTGAGTTACAAAATATACATTAGTTGAGGAAGGATAGCTAAAAATCACTAACTCTTCTGGATGCATTACTTCAACTATTTACAAAAAGGCAAAAAAAACCTTATATATCAAAATGTGTTGGCCCCTTGGGGATTGCAAAAAATATCTGCCCCAGAAAAATCTATCTTTTCTTAGATCTTTTCGACTAGGTTTAATGTGGAACCCTGCATGTCCCTACTATGAAGAGTCATCCCCAGGGAAGGCATCTTCAGATATTCCATAGCTACCGCATTCATTCTGATCCTGGCATTGTTTCCTATTTGAACCACCTTGACTGAACACCTTAAATGCCCTGAGCTCACAATAGACATGTGCTACATTCATCTCGTTGACATTCTTCATTCTGATTAGACCACCATGGCTCCCTTCAGCTCCTCCTGGTTGGTCAAGCATATTCCACATAGGCTCTGTAGGCGATCGAAACCTCTTTTGAAAAGAATCGCATCTCGGTGAGACACTGAAAGTGTCTCACCAATGTGATTATGTCCTCTGCAACTTATCAGCATGGCTTAAACTATTGCTGAGATGTCATGAGGAACCCCCCTTGTTTGCCCCGAGCTCTCTTCATTTCGCTGAGACTCCCGCCGGTCAGGAAGATATCATACCGAAGGCACTTTGCTTTGGCAAGAGTCTTTCCTTTATCACCCAGACCTTACACCAAGGTCCCTACTTTTTTTCGAGCCTCGGCAAGACTTTGGACAGTCACCAGGACTCCATGGCGAAAGCCCCAAATGTTAGCGATACCGGATGTTTCATTGGTGGGACCCCCACTTGTTTGCTTCAGCCATCAAGACCCCCTAGTCTGGGAGACACCCACTGGTCGGAAAGAGATTATGCCGAAGTAATTTTAGCTTGGCGAGGCCCCATTTCATATGTTGGAAAGAGACCATTAGTGTCTCCCCGAATGCATTTTACCTTACCGAGGTCCGCTTTCCTTTTGCCAAGAGATCATCGAGTCAGGGAGACCTTTCTCTGACTTCGAATGCTATACCGAAGGTCTTCATATCAGTGAGACTTTTTCCGGGTCGCTGAGACCATACCCGAGCACTTTGTCCTTTGGCGGGCTCATTTCCCTATTGGGGAGACACTTACAGATAGGCATGACTTCCTTGCAAAGGCTTCAACCTATGTCGAGAGCATTCCTTCTCGGTGTAACTCCACTCCCTCGGCCAGACCTCCCAACGACATCCTCCATCTAGCCTGGTGATGCGTTTACTTCTCCGTCGGTTGGAGAGACATCTTCATTTCGGGAAATCCTCAGAGTGAAAACACAATGCCATACCAAAGTTAATCCATGTAAGCAAGACAATCTTAGTTCGCTAATACATCACATAGAAATCCCTTCCTTTGGCAAACTCTTTTTCCTTTCTGGAGGCTCCACTGGTCGGTGAGACCTTCGCCGATGACACTTATAGATCGCCAAGACTTCCTAGTGTTGGTGAGACCTTAGGGTGATATCTTCAACTATTGGCGAGCCCTTTCATGTTTTGGTGAGGCCTCCCTTTGATCGGCAAGACTGCCTCCATTCGCTGAGACCTTTTGTCAAGCCCTCCGCCTCTTGCCGAGCTCTCATCTCAGCGAGACATTACGAGTCAGGGAGACATCCCGGCGAAGTCCCTTAGTCATACTGAGGGGTTCCTTTGTGTCGGTAGGACTCCTGCCGAAGACAACCATATCAAGGCCCCTTCCCTTCCTTTCGGTGAGACTTCACCTTTGCTAAGACCTCCCAGCGAAGCCCGCCTTCCTATGCCAAAAAGCACCTCTCCATCTGAGGCTCCTCATATGTCGGTGAGACATAGGTGTTGGGGAGACCTCAACCCGACTTGAAAGCTACACCGAAGGTTCTCTGTTGTCGGTGAGATACCTTTAGTCACCGAGACTATATGCTGAAAGAGATCTCATTCCGATAGGATCCCTGGTTTGAAGCACTCGGACTTAAATGGAAACCCTGCTAGTCGACGAGACCTCTGAAATGTCTTGTTGACTTTCCCCTTAGATGATTTTCATGCCGAATCTCCCTAGGGCAGCTTCTCCCACTGAGTTCCCCGTGACCTAGCAACAAATGTAGAGTCTTTTCCCTTGTGTGAATGTTCCATTGGCCTCTGAAGATCTAACATTTGATTATCTTACCTGATTTAAATGTAGGGGAAATAGAGGCAACATGTAGCACACCACATTTCTTTGTCCAGTCTAATTGTTCCACTGATTTTCTCTTGATCTACACTAGTTAGAAATATGGCCAAATCTATTACATGCATAACATCTAACATCTTTGTAAGAGTTGTGCATCATGTTTCTACATTCATTTGACTTATGACCATACTTGTAACAATTAAAGCACTGACCAGAGAATGATGGACCACTTGAATTCATTCTACTTATACATTGAGCTGCCATATGACCAAATTTATTGCAAAAATAATAGTTACCATTAAATATTTGAGCATTAGGTTGTCTTATCAGATACCTTCCAGGTTGATTCATCAGATTTCCTTGTCTAAATCTCTCTTTTCCAGATCCAGAACTCTCTCCTTTCTCATATCCAAGACCTCACTTGTCACTATCAGTCCTCTAAATTTTAATTAGTTCATCAAGCTTGAATGAGCTAATCTTGAGCTTCTCCTTGAATTCATTTGTTGTAGCAAGTTCATCTCTAAGATCATCAATTTTCTTTTCAAGCTCTTATTCATTATGTTTGGATTGTTCTAGCTCAAGTTCCAATTGAATGAATCCATCAGTAATTCGACTGCATTCTTCAGATTTCTCTTTCAAGGACTGAGCAAGCTTCTCTTCATTCCTCTTCCTGTCTTCAATTTCCTTGGTCATCCTCATCATAATAGATTATGTTTCATTCTTTAGGATTACATTATCTCTGAAATTTTTTTCACATTCTTCTATCTTTTCCTTCGGGGCTTGACTTAGTTGTTTATCTATAACGTGTTCGTTGTCTTCCTACTTGATCTGATCATAGAGTTGCATTCTCTTCTCCCTAGACTTGTTGATTTTTTATTTCAATGACCCAATTAATCTCTCAACATTCATGAGATTTACTTGTAATTCCTAGACTTCAAATTTTTCCTATCAAGATCATCTAGGGCCACCATAAGTTGTTGTTGAAGACTACTTGAATCCATTAAAACACTTTCCAATATCTTCCCCAAGATTTTAAACTTCTTCTGAGGAACGAAGCTCTAATACCAATTATTGGAATCAAGCAACACTGAGGGGGGGGTGAATTAGTGTTATGAATTTTTTAACTTTATTAATCTGATCTCTAAAGAACTTACAATATTCAACCAAAAAAAAGATGCATAAACATAAGACATATAACCACAACACCATAACACAAGGATTTTTTTATGTGGAAACCCTATTAGGGGAAAAACCACGGTGGAGGTCAATCCATAATATGTTATAAGTATACTCAAAAGAAAAGTTTACAAAATAGGAATGCACTTGCATTCAAGCACACTGCCTAGAGCTCACTACTCAAAAATAGAAAGGCTCACCGGTTTACAAAATTTTGGAATACTTCAAAATATTTGAACTAAGAAAGTAGCATCTATAAATGCTTAATTATAGTTCCAGTTAGGCTCAAAAATTGAATTATGGACCTTTTGACTGATTCTAGTCTTCTGCTTTATTCTTCTTCAACTCGCATAAAAAATCCTTAATGCACAAGTGAAACTATGCATAATTTCTCTACTAACCTTCTAACATTTGCAACATACAGAAACTCACATCGAACATGCACCAAAATGATATAATCAATCACGTATATATATCTGAGCTACTTAGGATTTAATCACTTCATGTCAGCCTCAACAAAAATAATAAATATTCACAAACTGTCAGCTCATATCATCCATAATATTGGATGTGCATCCACAAGAGTTTTCCGCAAGATAGTGAGAACCCAAAAAAAATTCTTGAACCCAAAAATACTTAAACAATAACTCCTCAAATATCTGTGACACACTATATTCACCAAGTCAGCCTTCATACACGGATGAACAAAAAAATAGTAAACTAGACCTTCTAACTTACACCCAAATTGATACGAGGCACCAAGATGTACAAATAACACAGATAATGCATCGACCAATCATCCCTAAAGTCCACATAACAAAATAATAGCATAAAATTTTCTTATGAATCAAACAACACAAATCTACTAGATGCTCTATTCTAGCTTAATAGGTAATCACTGATCTTAAATCTATCTTTCGCTATGAGTAAATGATGATGTGCAGATCATCTAGCTAACAAGGGTTGCCATCAATGATAACACCAAAAAACATGTGTAGTGTCTCTTTCCAACAAAACATCCCTGATATCATCCAAAAGACCAATAGATAATGAAAACAACTCCATCATGCCTCCTCAAATAAAACTTGTTTACAAAGTCAAAGAGAAAGTGGATGACCAACCTTCCATGGTTCCTTCTATTCCTTCTCTTAGGGAAGAAAAGAAACCTATGGTTGATCAACCCACTCCTTCACAAACACAACTTGACAACAAAACCAAAAGAAATAGAGGAGCTAGGGAGCGAAGGCATAGATGCCATGCCCTTGCTCACAAGTTACATGAAGAAGTAAATAAAGAAAAACAAAATCCACACTTGACATAAGAAATGCATGATGACCCTCCTCCCCAACCACAACAAAATGATCCAATACACCAATCACAACAAGAGGTACACTCTTCATTGGACATTATCATTTTTCCTCCTGTTGTGATTAATCTGAATGATGATGACGAGATTGCTAAAATTGACGAAGAGGTGCATAATGATTTTAACAAATTGTTCTCCTCTTCCATGAACCTAAATGATAAATCTCCTATAAAGAGTGCTGAACCTAGTGCTTCCCCTAGTTCGACACTTTCTCTTGTCCCTTTGG
>VDFB02256132.1:85571852-85593678 GCA_007258455.2 Sequoia sempervirens | reverse complement strand
TCTTTTCAATAGCTTCAATCTCTTCATCCATAGCTTTAGTCCATACTTCATCCTTTATTACTTCATCAAAAAACATTGGATCAACAACTTCTAAAAAAAGAAAAAAATAGAAAAGGAATTTTATGTTTCAACATTAAAATCAGATTCATAGATATCTCTTAAACTCATTGTTTTTCACTGCAATAAGCTTTCCAATGTAGGATCCAATGAGCTACTTATATCAATTGAGTTTTATGGACTTTCTAATGGTGCTTTGGCTGGTGTTTAGTTTGGAGTTTTCTCTATGGGAAAAAAATCTGATTTCTTGAAAGTCTTGTTGTAGAAGGAGGTGTAGCTTATGCTACAACTTTTATTCCATGTCCGGGAGTGGAAGGAGGTATTTCTTGAGGAATACCTTGTTTTTGTAACACTTCATTAGTCATATCATCATGTGAATCAGTTGGTAATATTCTTATTATTTTTTCAATACTTCAATCCCAAGCTTCATTCTCCACAAATTGCACATCTCTATTAATTATTACTTTTCTATTATTTGGATTAAAAAACTTGCAAACTTTTGTATCTTTTGAATATCCAACAAAAATATATTTCTCACCTTTGTTATCCAACTTCCTTCTCAGCTCTTCAGGCACATGAGCATATGCATTGCATCCAAATATTTTGAAATGTGCAACACTATGCTTTTTACCACTCCAAGCCTCTTAAGGAATCACATTCCTTACACTTGTAGTTGGACATCTATTTAGAATATAAAAAATAGTTGCTACTGCTTCATCCCAATATTCATTTCATAAATGCTTTGACTTCAACATACTCCTTTCCATATCCATGATAGTTCTATTTCTTCTTTCAGCCACACCATTTTGTTGAGGTGTAAAGTAGGCTCTAAATTGTTTGTGAATACCATGTTTTCTGCAAAAATTAGAAAATCATTAGAGCTATACTCACCACCTCTATCAATCCTTAATAATTTTATGTAGAAACCACTTTTCTTCTCAACAAGAGCCTTGAACTACTGAAAGACTCCAAAAGCATCAGATTTATGCCTCAAAAAGTAGACCCATGTCTTCCTTGTATAATCATCAATAGAATTTAGAAAATATGTACAACCTCCAATGGAAGGAGTTTGCATTGGTCCACATATATTAGAGTGAATAATCTCAAGAGCTTTACAAGCTCTTTCTAATTTTCCAATAGGGAAATTATCTCTATGTTGTTTACCCAAGATGCACCCTTCACATACTCTTTCCAATTTTTGTATCAATGGAAATCCCTTAACCATATTCTTTCTATGTAGCAAATTCAGACCTTCAAAGTTTAAATGATCAAATCTCAAATTCCATAATGAAGATTCATTCTTTACAATTGACTAAAAATCTATTTGAATAGTTACACTATCATTTTGTTCATCTTTGGTTCCAATTTCTGCTTTTTTGGAGCAAACTTGTTCTTTTTAGGAGAAAATTTGTTCTTTTCTAGAGAAACCTTGTTCTTTTTTGGAGAAACTTCAAGAGACATTCTAAAAAAATTTGGAGCTAGCTTGAGAGACATTTTTAGACTTTCTAGCCTTGAAAGCTACTCCAACTTGTGAATTTTATGATATATGATGAACTACAATTGTAGTTCTTTTAATATCAGGTTTCAACCTCAAAGGGAACATTCTTTTTATTTTCATTTTTACCTCTTCTATCAACTGAGTACTAGTGGTTTTATCAAAAATAACACATGCATTATTCTTCATATAAATTATATATCCTTTTTGCACTAACTGATCAATACTCATTAGATTATGCTTCAAACCAGCAACATAAAAAACATCGTGAATGACCGTTTGCTCCCCCTTTTGGTTAGAATATCAGAAGTCCCTTTTCCCATAACATTCACTTGATTATTGTTCCCAAGAGTGGCATTTAAAGTAAATGATTTATCCAAGCTAGAAAATAACTCTAGATTTTTAGACACGTGATTGTTATAGCTAGAATCTAAATACCAAATATCATTTAGACTCTTTTGAACCATATTGCATTCAATTGGTGATTTTGTAGAAATTACTTCAATAATATTTGTGCATGCAATAAACATAGAATTTTTTGTATAATTTTCTTGGGGATTTTGATTTTGTCTTCCTTGATCATGTTGTTTTATTTTCATTCAGAAGAGTAGTGACCATACCTCTTACAATAGTGACATTAAACATTTGACTTGTATTTGACCAGTTGAATGATTATGAGAGTGATCATTGTTATGTCCTCTTCCACCTTGGTTTATAGGACTGTTGCTACGTCCTCTAAATTTATTTCTTCCTCTACCCCTAGGAGTGAATTTTCCTTTATCTCTTCCACAGCTCATTGAAGCTTGAGATGAAAATGGATTTTCTATGGAATTGTGTGATATTTTTAGCCTATGTTCATGATTTATCAAAGAGGCGTGTAACTCATTCATTTTCATCTGGTTTAAATCATTAGTTTCCTCTATAGCAACAACTAAAGGATCAAACTTAGCAAACATAACTCTCAACATTTTTTCAATTATTCTTGTCTCTTTTATCATTTCCCCATGTGATTTTATTTGGTTTACAAGCCCAAAAACATGTGTAAAATATGATTCCACAAAATTGAAATCTTTTAGATTTATGTTCTCAAAATCTCTTCTAAGTAACTGGAGTTTTACAGTTCTAGCTTTGTCCTTACCTTGATAAGTTGTTTGCAGTGTACCCCATGCCTCCTTTAATTGCTTTGCTAATACTACTCTTGGGAGTATGCTTTCATGCATTGCTTGATGAATGTATAAAATGGATTTTCCATCCTTATTCCTTTGCTCTTTTAGAAGATCTTTTTCTACCTAAGTGAGTGCATTATATGCAGCTTGGTCTACTGGTTCCACATAACCATTCTCAACTATCTCCCAAACATCCTAAGATTGAAACAAGGCTTTCATGGTCAATGACCAATACTCATATTATTTTATTGTGAAAATGGGGGTATGCAGAATAGAGAAAGATGCACCATATGTGGAAGCCATGGAAGCCATTAATGACTGTTAACATAAAATGTGTAGATCCAGGAAAATAGAGAGATAAAGGGATTAAACCAAGCTTTGATACCAAATGTGGGAAAAGGGGCAGAGGATTTGAGTAGCAAATAAAATAGAGCAGAAAATTTAGAGAATAGAATAAACTAATATTTTCATACAGCAATAAAAGAGACAAATAAAATACATATGAAAGTTGTCTACAACACACAAAAAATGCATAGCAGCAAATAGACAATTTTAGATTTATATATAAGTATTAAAAATGGAGCAATTTCAACAGAGCTTCATTGCTCTGGGTTTCTTTTCTTTCTTCTGTAGAGCTTCATTGCCCTTCTTCTCTTTTTCTTCTCAATTACAAAATGACAACAAAGCTATATTAAAAGCCAAAAAAGCTATGGTGGAGAAAGAATAATAAAATATTATTATTATTACAACCTACAAAGTGTGAGAGACTTAAAGAGGAGTTAATGCGTATTATTCCAAATCTCTTGAAATATTTCTCCAAAATTATTTCTCATTAATATGTATTTGATGTTAATAAAGAGGCTAAGTTGGAGAGGATGGGTATGATGAGAAAGTTGAGATTATATTGTTGACACAATCTTCTCTTCACCTAACTATGATACCACTTGTAGGTGGGCAAAGGTGAGTAACAAAAACAAATGGCTCAATGTGTTGTTTCACAAAAAAACTATTGTATTGTATTGCTTGCTCAAAACTAATTACTAACTACCTCTATTTATAGAGGTCTTTGAAATTACAAACGCGAAAATGCATCTTAGGTTGACTAGATAAAATGTTTAATATTTTTTTCCTTATCTTGATCTCTAATTTTTATTTAATAATGGTTCCTACTATTATTTAATATTGTGCACACTTTTATTTAATATTGGGGGGAGAAATTATCAAAATCCACCAATGTTGCATTTGATAGAGTTGGACTGTATTGCTTAGCATTATAAAATATGGCGCAAGCCAAAGGAATGATGATAGTTCCACATTCATACAACAATATTGTGAGGGCATATATTTCATTTATCCAAGAATATATAATCTTGTGCAATAATTTATATGTTTTCCAACATGACTAAGCATGATCCAATGAATATGCCAACATGGAATTATGTAAACACTGATAAAATATGATCAAGTTGTGTCTTTGTATCTCCATACCATTTGGATTAGAAGATAATATCCAAAGGAAGGACTTCAAAAATGTGAAGAAGAGTAAATAGTGATGAGGCAAGTGAGAGCCAATTTTCATATGAAAATAGAAAGGTTTCAAAATTAAAATTATATTTCATTCCTCATCAACTGTCAAATCAAAGGTCTTTTTAAATAGAAGTAAAATTCTACACGAGCTTATATATTTTATAAAGGGAAAAAACAATGTTAAGGTGGGTTCATGGTTTTTTGAATCATTCATCAATTTATTTTGCTATTTTATATGGGAGCATAATTTTATGTCAATATTTTTTTGACTAAGTACCAATTACGTCAAATTGCTCAAGGCACAATTCTAGTCTTATTTCTTATATCATATCTTCAAATACTTGAACCTTGAATGGATGGAATAATAAAGGAACATGTTTTCACCCTCACCAATTATAAAAGTAAAGTGATACTAGATTATTATTTAAGTGAATCTAAAATTTTAGGTGAGCTCGTGGTTTTAAAAAAGAGATCAAATCATTTTGTAAAGGGAAACTCATAGGAATTTATATTAAAATAATATGAAGACTCACAATAAAATAAAGTGTAAAAGATATTTTATATATATCATTGTTTTCTCTAAAATATTAAAGTGAAAACTCAAAACATTAAGTTCATAAGTGGGAAAATGAAAAGAAGTGATAGTAATCAAAATAAAAACTCATTTTTTTAACATGAGAACTAACATCATATGCTAACATAATGATTTCAACATTTATAGTCTCTAGTCAAGCTATACATCAAAAGAGTAGTAGTAATGCATGATATCATTATTTTTGGTAGGTTTTCTTTCAAACACAAGATTAAATGGTGATCATTGATATGCATTGATCATTTTTTCTGCTCTTCTTATACTTTTCTTTTTTTCTTTAATTCTTTGTATTATGTTGGGTTTGTTGATTGGAAAGTTTAGATTTACTATCATTTTGTTTTGTGAGAAATGTGTATATTTATACTCATTCTCAACAAATACATTGTATTATTTTAGATCTATGGTGGTTTATAATTGTGTCATATTTCTATTATTTGTATTTTCCTACCAATATATTTTTTTTAATAAAAAAAACATTTTATTCATCATCTTAGTTTCTCCTCTACTTTTTCTCTACATTTGTAGCCTTGGTTCATGTGTCTAGTATTGGTTGATTACTTCAAGTATATTTTAACCTTTTTCATATCAATGACTACACAAATATCCTTTCATTTTTGTAGCTATGTCATCTTGTTTCCATTGACTATTGAGTCTTATGATGATAATGTGATGCAAATAGAATTTTTTTGTTTGGCATATCACCCTTATAGATATGTTTTATTTCTATATTTTATTCAATTATCTCTCTTTTTTCTCTTGCAAATGAATTTTGAGAGTTCATTCAAAATCAAATGAGTAGTCAACCTCCTAATCTTAGAGGTTTATTTGTGAATTAGTTTCTACTTTCATAAAAACATTCATGTTTGATGTCCATGATGTTAAACTTGGAGAGCTTGAATTGATATTATTCTTTGTTCTCTACAATTAAAACATATGGATCCAAGAAAGTGGAACAGAGGGGAGGAGTGGCAGGCTTTGTGATAAGATATGAGGGTTTTGTGTCAAGCGATCATGCACACATGTGTATTCAACATGGTCATAGGCCATTAAGGGTTTGCAATCCCTAACCTATACACTCACCTTGCCTAGTAATTATCCTCCCTTATAATCCTTTTCTTTCCACTACTTATCTACATTTAACTTTTTCGTGTGAATGATATCAATCTCTTGCTTTCTCTTTGCAAAATTATCATTACTTGGTTAGTTTTACCCTCTTTCCATCCTTCGGGAGGGAGAGGAATACCATATCATAATGGAGGATGATATACTAAAAATTGGAGATCTTCCCAATGGATTTGGTTTGCTTGTAGAAGAATTGAATGCATTAACTAACAATTATGGAGGGGGTAAGCATTTTTTTAAGGACATTGTGGGGGGTATTAAATGCTTCCACATTCCATAATCTATGAAATTTATCTAACTTCAAAGCAATGAATTGGGACTCTAGGAACTAGAATATGGAAATGGTAAATCCCCTCATCCTTTCTCTAAAAAAGTGTTCCTCACTCCTAACTTAGACATGAGAGATGCTATTGCAAAAGGATAATTTATTCTTAGCAAGGTGATTTTTTTCTTTGAAATTATACATTGTAATAGGAAATTCTCACAAGGAAATTATTTGATGAATGGATAAATATTGTGTGGAATATGAAATTTGGCATGCAGATAACATTTTCTAGATTACTTTAGAGAAGATTATTTATCATTTTTTTCAAAGATCATGAAATACAAAAGAAAAAACTTGATAAAAAAATTTGGAGTGTGGGAAGCTCCATGTTTAGAGTGATGGCTTGGTCACCAAACACCCTAAATGATAAAGTTATATTGATGTCCTACCAAATTTGGGTGGCACTTAGAAACATACCCCCTTAGTTCTAGGCATTTTTTTCCCAACTAATTTCCACATTTGGAAAAGTAATGAGATTAGAATAAATAAGTGTAACCCTAATGAGCATGATGCAATACTCTTGGTTGCCCTACATCTGAGAGTGGATCTTTTGAAAGAAATTGTTGTTGGAACTGATGGAGATTTGACCTCTATTAAAGTAGATATATTAGGAGAGATAAACACCTACTTCCTCTGTAAGAAAGAGGGACATGTTAGGTAGAACTGCCCCATCCTAAAAAGGAAAATCTTGCAAAATCCTCAAAAAAATGAAAGCCCCTTTGAGGGTGGGGATGTATCAGATTCAAATGATGTTGTTTTATAAGTTCCAATGGTTGAACCAATTAGAAACTGTGAAAACTCTAATTCTAGTAATAATAAGTTTAGAATTACTAATGCTTCAAAATCTTCTGATGTTAGTCGCATATTCCCTCAAACAAATTTAGCAAATGAATCTCATAATGGCTCAAATCAAAAGCTCGTTATCTCAAAATCAGACTTTGCTAACCCTAGTTTTGACTTAAAAGCCCATATCAAATTAGCCAAAAAAGAGGGAAATTTTCATATGGGGTATAAAAATGCATAAGAATTGGTGTTAGATAAAATTAAATAGAGAATTTTGGAAAGAAAAAATAAAAATGAAAGAAACTCTAAGCAGAAAGTTGATCTTGAAGCAAACAACTTGCTTTCAGAAAATTAGGTCCTTAAAAATAATGGTAATAAAGTTTTATCCTATGGAAATGATGGAATAAGCGATACCCAAATAGTATCTTACCCAGAACCAAAAGATACCTCCTCAAATAGGAAAATGATGTGATCCCCAATATCTAAAGGAGTTCCCCCTTCAGAATTAAGCAATAAGGCTTCTGAAAGTTTAGAACAAGAATGTCAAATTAAAAGTAACCAAAATAAAGTGAAAGATGCTTCTATTAACATTCCCTTCAAAATAAATTTTGATGAATTTATTTCCAACCCAACCATGTTGACTCCTCTGGAAATAATGGGAAGAAGGAGACTCTTGATCGGGTTATAATTATAAACAACTTGATGGGTAAACATAATCTCAACATTTCCTTAGATTTGATCCCGGAAAATATTCCTGACCATCCCATTTGATAGCATATAAAAAAAATAGAAAGAATTATGAAGAGAATGACTCATCTCCATAATCACAAAGAGGATTAGAGTGGAGTTGATAAACTATATGATTCCTCAGATAAACCTCGTAAAATTGTAAAGAGGAGGAGGTAGCCTAAGAAGCATGAAAGAGGTCCCTACCATAAAAAAAAGTAATAAATTTAAAGAGGATAACCTACCTTAATGTTTCAATAGATTTATGAATAGCTTAGATGAGCCTCAGAATATGGAAGATGATACATCTTAACTGTATAAATTGGAATATCATGGGACTTGAATCCCTTGATAGAAAATACATAATAAGCGTAAGTGCACAAAGTTGTGACACAAAAAGTGGGTCTTAAGATGCCACTTTTTTTCTTGAAATCAGCAAACTCTGATGTTCAATAAGAAAATGAAGATAGTTGTGGTCAAAATTTAAAGATGAAACAAGAACAAGAGTTGTAGTGCTCTGAATCTACTTTCCAAACTACATTTTTTAAAAAAAATAGTGAATATTAAGGGTTTGAAAAAGGGGGAGCATACATAGTGGTCCTTTTTACTATCAAAAAATATAACATAGCATTTATTTTGCTCCCCTTAAAATGTTAACTTTTTTTATAACCTCAAAAAATGCTTCAGTAAGAAATTAGCTAACACCATGTAGTTTATACCAAGTATTTTAGCTAAATTTTTAATGAATATATATTTTTTTAGTAATTTTCAAAGTGGACACATCTTGAAAAGTAGAAATAAGATCATTCTCCCCCCTAAAATTTTGAAAAATAATAGAAAATCATTTTATTTTTTAATACATGTAGAATGGAATCTAGTTTCCAAAAATGTAATCTATTTCAAAATTCAATGAATGAGTAAAAAACTTTACCCAAACTACCACACGTTGGTTTTTGACAAAAAATGGAGACACTAACAAAATAAGTTAAAGACAAAAACCTTAACATGATCAAAAAATGAAAAATATTATATGGTTAGATAACTAAGAGAGCTTAATATCATCATGATGTTTTAATAAATTTTTATTGAAACACATACCAACTTGACAGAGAACACGATAAAAAATGTGTGAAATTTTGTTGCCTTTCCAAAAAACATGTCTTTGACATGAAACGGGATGCCCAAGGAAAATCCAACCCAAAGCATTGGTATTTCCCAATGCAAGCAATTTGGCTAGTGCCAAATATGGCTAACACCAAATTTTGTGCTCACCAAATGTGGATGATGAATTTTTAGAATGCATTTTCTTTCTCCTTTTTTTTTCTTTTTCTTTATGTTTGTCTTTCTTTGTTAGTGTGTGGCAATAGAAAAAGTATCCCTTCTAATTTTCCTTTCTTTTTTGGGCCCTCCTTGTATACTAGGCTTAATGGTGCCTTGATTTAGTGTTGGAAACACAAGGGCAGACAACTGAGAGGGAGGGTGAACTAGTTGTCATAGAAGCTTAAACTTATTAAAATTATCAACCTTATTCTCAAATATTATTAATAACCATGAAAGCATAAATCATCAACACATCAGAAACACACATAACACCAAGAATTTTTACGTGTTAACCCTATTAGGGGAAAAACCATGGTGGAGGTCAGTCCACAAGATTATACCCTATTAAAAGTATAAAGAAATATAAATGGGGAATGCACATGCACACTGCCTAGAGATCATTGCTTAAATACAACAAGGTTTACTACCCAAAGGAATACACATTGTCTTACAAAAACACTCGGATTACATCCATGGGATTTTGAACTAAGAAAATAGCATTTACTAATGCTTGATTACAATTTTGGTTAAGCACATGAACACTTCTTCACACTCTACTCACTCTTCTTCACACTCTGCTTCTATGTTTGAATGATTAGGGCATTATTCACACATCTCATACACATGCATTCCATCAAACGGAATAAAAAATTTCTTATATATATCCACAACAAGAGATTACATCACTACATGTTGGCTTCAACAAAATAATAAAACATATGCAAACTATCGGCTCAAAATAATAAATAATTTTCAATGTGAATCAACCAAGTTCAGCCACAACATAGTGAAGACCTAAAATAAAATTCTCGAACATGAAACACCTTTAGAAATTATTCCATGAAGATCCACAACATGCTACCATCACCTTGTCAGGCATGAACATGAAAAACATGAACATGCAAGAGAAAATTACCAATTGTGAGCACAACGATCAATGCGGATGTGTAACATAGATAGATCATGATCTATAAACATCCACAAACATCATGAATCACTAGAGAATTATCTGTAATAACTAAAATTACTAGAATCACATCATCCTCATTTAGGAACACCAACTCAAGCAACATAATGACTGTTAGAAAACAACTGCTCATAACTCAATCAAATCTTCATGTAGATCTCTGAAACTTAATGTGGATAAACTATATATACTTGACAAGAAACCCTTTAATACATAACCTTTGTTCACCAACGTACTGAGCTAACCAAAAAAATTAACTTTACTGCATCACTGACAACCTTCAACTTATTCCATTACAATTTTCTCAATATCCTCAACACATACAACATTTAAGGCATTAATGCCAATAGTGTTAAAATCAATGGCAACCGGATATCAGCTACATCCAACAATCTCCCCTTTTCACATTGATAGAAACACATGATGTAAAAATACCATCAACGCAACTATCTCTTAGCACTTTCTCCCCTTTAGATTCTAACTCTTTTGTCCTCAACTCTTTCACATGACTCTTCTCCCCATAAATTTCTTCACATTACTCTTCTCCACCTTTCAAATCAATGAAAAAGATACACACAAGCTCTAAACCATATATACGAACATCTGACTACTCCCCCTGAGTAGCAGCCACCACAACATCAATCCAAATCAAGATATGACTATGAAATGCATAGACTGATGCAAGTCAATGCATCTTAGTTTTGATTAGGAGGGGTAATAATCCCTAGCTTCCCTCTGAGATACTCAAAAGTATCCTTAGGCAATGGCTAAGTGGTAAAGATATCTGCAATTTGTTCCTTAGTAGGTACATACTCCAATCTAACTTCCTTTTCATTCACCTTCTATCTCAAAAAGTGAAATTTTATAGATATATGCTTGTTCTTTGAATGCAACACCATATTCTTATAAATGTTAATTGCACTTGAATTATCATAGAATATAGAAATAGGTTCATCATACAAAACTCTGATATCTTTCAACATCTGCTTCATCCATAATACTTGAGTACAATTGTTAGTAGTAGCAATGTATTCTTCCTCTAGAGTAGATAAAGAAATGGCATTTTTCTTCTTACTTAACCATGAAATCAGCTTCTTTCCCAAGAAAAATGCACCACCACTAGTACTCTTTATGTCATTCACATCTCCTACCCAATAAAAATCAGTGAAAGAACTCAAAGTAAGGTCATCATCTATAGGATACCATAGGAAAAAAACAATTGTCCCCTTCAAGTATATGAAAATCCTCTTCACAGCAATCACATGAGATTCCTTTAGAGTAGATAAAGAAATGGCATTTTTCTTCTTACTTAACCATGAAATCAGCTTCTTTCCCAAGAAAAATGCACCACCACTAGTACTCTTATGTCATTCACATCTCCTACCCAATAAACATCAGTGAAGGCACTCAAAGTAAGGTCATCATCTCTAGGATACCATAGGAAAAAATCAACTATCCCCTTCAAGTATCTAAAAATCCTCTTCACAACAATCACATGAGATTCCTTTGGATCAACTTGAAATCTTGCACAAATGCATACAACATTCATGATACTAGGTCTAGTTTTAGTCCAATAGAGCAATCCACCAATCATTGATCTATGTCTAGTTTTATTTTCTTTTGGGGAATCATCATCTTGTGTCAACTTACATCCAGTCACCATAGGTGTACCAACTGGATTTGAATCTTCCATACCAAACTTCTTTTACAATTATTTCACATACTTGGACTGAGATTAAAAGATCCCTTTATCTAGCTGAGTAATTTGCAATCCCAAAAATAATTTCATCTCTCCAATCATAGACATCTCAAAATCACTTTTCATCTCATCGGAAAACTTCATGCACAAAACATCATCTCCTCCAAAAATGATATCATCAAAAAAGACTTCAACAATCAAATATTTATCATGATCAATGTTAAATTATAGATTACTATCAACAATACCTTTATTAAATCCAAGCTTCAACAAATACTTGTCCAATCTAGCATACCATGCTCTTAGGGCTTGCTTGAGTCTATACAATGCTTTCTTCAACCGAAAAACCATATCTCCCTAATCAGTCAATTGAAATCCATTAAGTTGCTCAACATAGACTTCTTCCAATTTTCCATTTAGAAATGTTGACATGACATTCATCTAATGAACCTTGTAGTTTTTGTAAGTAGCATAAGCAAGAAATAGTCTTACAGCTTCAATCCTAGCAATAGGAGAAATATTTTCTTCAAAGTCAACTCCTTCCATCCAAGAATATCCTTTACACACCAATCATGCTTTGTTTTTAACAAGATCACCTTGCTCATTTAGTTTGTTTCTAAGGACCCATTTAGTTCCAATTACATTTTTGTCCTTAGGTATAGGAACAAGAATCCATGTATCATTCTTCTCAATATTTTGTAGTTCTTTCATTTCTTCCATCCAATGTTCATATTTGCATGCTTCATTCACACTATTAGGCTTAGTCTTTGAAATCAAACAATATTCTTTTACATTTTTTCTCCTAGTCTAAACACCTTTTTTCTTATCACCTATGATCTAATCTTTTGAATGATTTAGTATTACATACCTTAGATTCTTAGGATGTTCTTGAATTTTAGGCTCTTATGATCTCTCTTCTGCACTTTCACTAGTTCCTTCCTCTTTATTTTCTTGATTCACTGAAATTATTTGAACTTGATTTGAAGTCTGAACTTTCTTTCCTTTGTCTGAATTGTCATTATGATTATCTAAATCATATCCATAGGTTCTA
This sequence comes from Sequoia sempervirens, assembly GCA_007258455.2. Classification (NCBI taxonomy): domain Eukaryota; kingdom Viridiplantae; phylum Streptophyta; class Pinopsida; order Cupressales; family Cupressaceae; genus Sequoia; species Sequoia sempervirens. The sequence continues at coordinate 85,580,848 of VDFB02256132.1, read as the reverse complement.
GATGCTCTAACTATGTCTTCATCAACCTTGACATTTGTACTTTCAACCATTTTCCTCAATCTCTTATTGTAGCATCAGTAGGCCTTGCTTTTAGTAGAGTAACCAAGAAAGATTCCTTCATCACTCCTAGCATCAAAATTTCCTATATATTCATCTCTTTTGATATATCATCTACTCCCAAAGATTTTGAAGTATCTAACAGTAGGCTTATGACCATACCATAACTCATAAGGATTCTTACCAGTATCACCTTTGACTTGTACCTAGTTAAGTGTGTAAACAACAGTACTCACAAATTCTCTCTAGTGGATATGAGGAATATTTCCTTCCAACATCATAGTTCTAGCAGCTTCTTCAATTGTCCTATTCTTCCTTTCCACAACTCTATTTTGCTAAAGGGTCTTCATTCTAGATAATTGTCTCTTTATCTCATGTTCTTCAAAAAAGGAATTAAACTCGCTGGAAGTGAATTCACCTCCTCTATATGATCTCAAACATTTAACTTCAAACCTCTCTCTATCTCAACCATAGCCTTAAAAGTATTGAACTTCTCCACAACTTTAGATTTCTCTCTAAGAAAGTAACCCACATCATTCTAGAATAATCATCAATAAGTAACATGAAATACATGTATCCTTGTAAACTTTTGACTCTAGAAGGACCACATAAGTCAGTATGCACAAGCTCAAACACTTCATTTGAACAATGTTGTTTGCTCCAAAATGAAACTCTATTTTTCTTCACTAACTAGAATTCCTTGCATGTGGTATTAGTAGGTTTTACCAACTTAGGACTTAGATCTCTCACAACCTGAGTAGAACTTATCTTGATAATATTTTCGAATTTAACATGACACATTCTCCAATGCCACAACCAACTTTCATCAACTTGAGCAATAAGACAACTTTTACTAGTAGCACTGAGATGAAAGATATTACCTTTTATTTTTGTACCTGATGCAATCACATTTCTAAAACTTCCCAATATTCTACACTTTCCATCCTTGAATTGAAGATTGTATACCTTATCAACCATCTTCCCAACACTTAAAGTATTATGCTTCAAACCTTCCACATATAGTACATCGTTAGTATTATGTTTACCATTAAGAGAAATGCATCCTTTCCCATGGATTACACCTACTTTGTCATCACAAAATCTTACAACACCACCATCATACTTTTCCAAGCTCACAAACTTACTTTTATCACTTATCATGTGATGAGAGCATCCACTATCAATCACCCATTTATATTTCTCTTCAACTCAAGTACCTAAGGCTTTCTCCACATTGATAAAACTAGTAGATTTAGTAGGCACAAGATTATTTTCCTTCATAGCAATAAATACCCATTCATCCTCACTTACATTCCCTTTATCAGATTCATCATCCGTCACACCTTCATCAACAACATAATAACACTTTCTTTGGAGTCTAGGCTTGTTAGTTCTTGGATTAGGAACTCTTTCTCGACACCTTGATGCAAAATGACCTATCTTATTGCAATAAAAAAATTTAATAGGAAACTTCACTTTATACTTACCTTCTCCTCTAGCTTCTCTTTTGACAATAAGTGCTTCAAGGTCATCCAGTTTTCTCTCTTCCTATTCAATATCTCTCATTTCCTCCTCATACTTGAATATCTTTCTAGAAGAACTTTCTCCCAGATCATATCTTTATTTATTCCCTTCTGAAATAGTAGCTTTAAATGCAGATTATGTCTTAGGAAGACCATCACCAAATTCACTCAACTCAAAAGTAGTAAGCTTACCAATCAACATATCTCTAGTTACATTTGTCATAGTCTGAAGCTCCTCAATAGTAGTAGCTTTTACTTTGTATAAAATAGGAAAGGATCTGAGCACTTAAGAAACAATCTCTAATTCTTCCAATTGTCCACCAACACATCTGAGACCGCACACAAGTTCAGTTGCTCTTTACATGAAAGAAGTAATGTTCTCATCATCACCCATTTTCAACATTTCATATTTCCCTTTCAGACTTTGCAACTTATCAATCTTCACATTAGCATCACCTTCATACAAAGTTTCCAAATTTTTCTAGATCTCATAAGTAGTCTTCAGATCCTTAACATTTGTCATCTTAGAATTAGTCAAAGCACTCAACAATGCTTCATTATCGCTAATATTGTATTCAACATCCTTAATCTTAGTAGGAGTAGAAGGACCATTCTATGGGATAACACACCTATTCATTGTAATGTTCCAATGACACTCCATTTGGGTCTTCCAAAGAGAATAATTTGTTCCATCAAATCTTAGACTATCCTTCTTATATGTCACTATCTCGAATCACCTCAAGCTATTAAACTTCTTCCAAGGAACTTGCTGTAATACCAATTGTTGGAAACACAAGGGAAGATAACTAAAAGAGGGGGTGAATTAGATGTCATAGAAATTTAAACTTATTAAAATTATTAACCTTATTCTCATATCTTATTAATAACCATGAAAGCATAAATCATCAACACATCAGAAACACATATAACACCAAGATGTTTTACGTGGAAACCCTGTTAGGGGAAGAACCATGGTGGAGGTCAGTCCATAAGATTATACCCTGTTAAAAGTATAAATAAATATAAATGGGGAATTCACATGCATTTAGGCACACTACCTAGAGCTCACTACTTAAATACAAAAAGGCTTACTACCCAAAGGAAGACACATTATCTTACAAAAACACTCAAATTACATCTATAGGATTTTGAATTCAGAAAATAGCATCTACTAATTCCTGATTACAGTTTTGGTTAAGCACATGAACATATCTTCACACTCTGCTCACTCGTCTTCACATTCTACTTCTACCTTTGAATGATTAGGACATTATTCACACATCTTATACACATGCATGCCATCAAGTGGAATAAAAAATTACTTATATTTATTTGCAACAAGAAATTACATCACTACATGTTAGCTTCAACAAAATAGTAAAACATATGCAAAATGTCAGCTCAAAACAATAAATAATTTTCAATGCAAATTGACCAAGGTCAACCACAACATAGTGAAGACCCAAAATAAAATCCTTGAATATGAAACACCTTCAGAAATTATTCCATGAAGATCCACAACGCGCTACCATCACCTTGTCATCCATGAACATGAAAAACATGAACACATAAGAGAAAAACACCAATCATGAGCACAACGATCAATATTGATGTGCAACATAGATAGATCATAATCAAGAAACATCCATAAACATCATGAATCACCAAAGAAGTGTTTGAAACAACTGAACTTACTAGAATCACATCATCTTCATTCAGGAACACAAACTCAAGCAATAAAATGACTGTCAAAGAACAACTACTCATAACTCGCTCAAATCTTCATGCGGATGTCTAAAACTTAACATGGATAAACTAGATATACTCAAAAACAAACCCTTTAATCCACAACCTCTAATCATCAATGTATTGAGCTAACCAATAGACTGAAATTCACTGCACCACTGACAACCTTCAACTTATTCCATTATAGTTTTCTCAATATCCTTGATATATACAACATTTAAGACATTAATGCCAATATTTTTGACATCACTGACAATCACATATCAGCAATATCAAACATTTAGTGTTGCAATTTGTTTGACACACTCACATTAGGTCTCAGGCCCTTGTGAACTAATGAATTTAAACGGTACATTGCTAAAATATTGTGAAGTGTTGTAACACACTTTCACACTTTCCTAAGGTTTTATCAATTAACTAAAGCTAATAAACCTCTTTCTAACCAAAATTTACCTCAATCATTGATTATTTAGAGTTTTGTAAAGTGTTGTAACACACTTTCACACTTTTCTAGGATTTTCATAAATAATTAGGCTTCTTTATTCTTTAATTGGCCTTATTTTGCATCCACAAGCCTCATTTAATGCATATTTTTTAGGATAATCCTAACACAAATCAATTCCCAATTATAATTCAGGTATTTTCAGCTTGTGTGGCCCATATTTAGTGATCTGGGACTCATTCACTACCTTGGGCAAATGAGTCCCAACTAGATTTTTGGGTCTTGAACCTAGTTTCACACCTTTCTAAGCATTTTTATAAATAGTCCCATAAATTATTCCTAATGGGACTCATTCGCCACCTTCTATGAATGACTTCCATGTGGCCCAAAATCAAAATTAATTCAAGTTTTTGGTGGGATTTTATCTTCCTAGATTTGATTTCGTCTTGTAGTGTTGTAATTTCAGGAATTCTTGCATAATTAAGTATAAATACAAGTTTTTTCTCACTCATTTTAGCCTCAAGCATTCATGTATTCATCCTTATAGCAAGTTTTAGTTCACAAGAACATTCAAGGGTACAATATCAAGCATTTTAGAGCATTATTCAAGCATTGAGTATCATGTCAAGGAGTTCATGCATCATGTTTATTTTGGAGCTAATAATTGTGATGTAGGGTTTCATGATTGAAGCTAGCATTTCATTCAAGATCTACCATGTTCAAGAAAGATTCAAGATCTAAATCCATTGGAGCCATCTCACACATGTTTTCAGCATCTTATTGATAGAATTTGGTGAGTTGCAACATCTTATTTTGTTCATTCATCATTCTTCATTCCTATTTCATTCTATTTCAATGTTTAATTACCAAAATGGGTTTTGACAAAGGAAAACCCATATCCCCTAACAAAATAATACTTTTCGCTCTCCTTTGTGTGTATTTTGTAGGTTTAGATTGAAGAAAATTTGAAGAGAAAGTTTTGAGAAAGATTTCAAAGTGCCTAAAGTTGTCAAAATTGCCATCAAGCATTGGAGAACATTGGAGAACACCTATAGGTTGATTCATAGGGATTTGGATCTATAAATCTGAAGAATTAGATTGAGCAGACTGAGAAGAGTAAGTCATTGCATCATAGTAGGGTTTAGTATTACATCTTTCTTTGCATTTTTCTTTCCAATTCTTAACTTGGTGGTGAACCCCTCATTAGTTTACAATCAGCCCCTAGGATAGCTCTATTACACTATCTATTTCTCCTTTGCATTGAGATCTCTAGGGTTATCCTTGAGTGAAGTAATTGGAAAGTGGGTGTGCTCTATGTCCTAAACCATACAATAGAACTTCCTCCCCTATTTTTATTTGTTCCATTTTCGTGAACCTATATTTAGAACATCATAATTCTAATTTGGAGTGCAGTATCATCCTAGATTTGGCTTGCATTAACATTGCATTAGGATTTGCATTAGTTAATTGGCATTCTAAGGTTTTCTAATTTGGCATTAGTGAAATTTAATATAGCTTGCATTTTTGCATCCTAAATCAGTGAAAATTATACAAAATTTGTACTTTCACTTAGAATATAGATCATACAACATGAAAAGCATAAAAATAAATGAAAAATATTTGAAAATTTTGAAAAAAAATCCCTACTGGGACTCATTAGCCACCTTGGTCGAATTAGTCCCATTGTATATTCCACACTACATTTTCTAGCATTTAAAGCATTGTTTATGAGGTTCTATTTGTTGTTTATAGCTTTCTATTTTAGCTTACAAAATTTATGTTATAGTCATTTCATTGTTCTTAGCTTATATTGTATTTGCATTCATTTTGCATTTAGTATCCCTTGTATGAGTATTTGGTGTCCTATTGCTAATATTTTAGTGAGACAAAGTTTAAGACTCATCCTGTGATAGCACAATCATTGTGGATCTTGGGTTATCTATCTTTTTCACTCCTAGTATTGATACGAGTACACTAGGTATGGACCATTCCCTTAACAACTCTTTACCTTAAAGTAGTGTGACACATCTTGAAAAAATGGTTGCTAGTTTTCCACAAGAAAACATAATTCAAATTCATGAAGACTCAAAAGACCTACAACATCAAGTGTAAAATGACAACATTTAAACTACCACCATCCCTACTATAGATAACATTCATCACATGCTTGAAAGTAAAGATGTACTTGACCTTGTGAAAACATAGTTAAAATGTTTGGAAATCACCTCACCTCAACCACTATTTTCCTTATCTACAAGAAATATCAAAATCCAAGGAGGAACTCAAATTCCTCCTCTCACAACAATAGCCTCAATTCCTACCTATACAAATCCTCAAGTCACAACAATAATTCAACCAACTAGCAATGTTATTCCTTCCTTGGGTATTTCCGCTAGCATCCCTAGTACCTTTGTGGCATCACATGTCATATCTCCTGCCACTTTACTACCTATAAGAATTGCATTCACGTGTCCTTTGAAAACATACACACCTTCACATTTTTCACCTCCATCTCATAATACAAGCAATGACCCTCTCATAAATCAAATTTTGCAAAAATTTTCATCCCTTCAAAAGCAAGTTTCCCCCATCAACCAAAATCAAAATGGCCTACCTACATATTATGTCAAAATCAATCCATTGTCCTTGGATATATTATAAACATTGATGCCACAAGGTGTGGAGATGCCTAGATTCAAGAAATATCGAGGAAATGGAGACCCTTCTAACCATGTTAATTCTAATATAGCCTTATGTAGTGACTTTGTCCTTGATGATAAACTCTTGGCTAAGCTTTTTCCTAGGTCCTTGAAAGTTACTTCCTTGGAATGGTTCTCTTCTTTACCAAAAAACTCAATTTTTTCATTCAATGAACTTGTTGAGGCATTTTTAACCATTTCCAAGTGCATATGACTCCTAAGATGACCTTGGCCAATTTTATGAGATGTAAGTAAAAAGAAGAAGAAAAGATAACAAACTTTATCTCACATTATCAATCACTTTATTCCCAAATTGATTTCAAGGTTCTTGATCCTCACCTTCAAAATATTTTCATAGAAAATTTGCAAAGCAAGATACAAGACAAGCTTACCATGATGAAATTTCCATCCTTTATGAATCTTTTTACTACCCTTCATTATTACCAAAATTTGGTTAGTAGTCATGATGCAAAGTCCACTTCTAACTGAATGGAGAAGTCTAAGTCTACAAACAAAAAATCCCAACCTTTTAGAAAATAGAATAAGGTTTTCCTTCAATTCAATCCCCCTCAACAAACAACTTAAAATTTCAATAATCAAGAGGTTGTTCTTAAAGCTACGATACCCTTTAGCTATGGAGACCCGAAAACACAATTCACTCCCTTACCTGATACCCTTCATAACACAATGTCACAACTCCTAGAACAAAGGATGATTACCTTACCTCTAGTTAAAACACTTGATCCTAATAAACCATCACCTATAAGCTATAGACCAAATTATTACTACCATTATCACTAGAAAAATGGACATGATACAAAACATTGCAAGCATCTTAAACATCTTGTGTTATACCTCATTGATTCTAGTCGTCTTTCCATTGGAGGTGTTAGTGATGAAGGGAATAAGTTTGTTGCCCCTCCTAACCAAAACTTGCAAATATTTACCAACCCTATGCCTAATCATAACATTTCATTTTTCAAAGCCAGCGAAACTACAGAGAATTATGTGATGAATGTTGATACAAATGACGATAATAATGACACTATTCAACATGATTCTATAGATAATGATCCTATGGATGACATGGTAGGAATGATATATTTCCTTCCTCATAAGGGTGGAACTAAGGACCCTCTTGAAATTACTTTCTCCTCTAATGATATACTAAAACATGCACCTGATGGTCCTCTTTACATAGCAAGACAAATCTATGACAAGCCCACTAATGGGATACTAATAGATCCCATCTCTGGAGAGAATGTGATCATTGAGGAATTATTACTTTTACATGAGCTCTATTGAGATATATATGATAAACCAAAAGAATGGATCAAGACATAATTGTTTTTCTTATCCTATGTGGGATCAATCATCCTTCCTTTACAATTTGGACCAAAAAAATTAGATATCCCATTCTCCATCATCCCATAGTTGGACCAATTTCATGTGAAGCTAGGAAATCCATGGCTTCACTCCATGAAATTTGTCCCTTCAGTCGTACATAAATGATTAAAGTTTCCTTTTGAAAATGATATTTTCATTGTCCATCATAGTGGCTTTAACCCATTTTCCTCCAAAGGAAACTTTTCCCTATATTTACTTTGGCTCAAGCCTATCGAACATATAAAACCATGAGAATACTTCTTTTTCATGTCCTATCAAAATTTCAAGGCAAAGAAAATTGCAAAATTATCTCTCTAAAACATGTCCCCAACCATAGCCGAACCTACCATCCTTGAAGAAACCATGATTGAACCTAAATACATTCCAAACAACCAAGACCAACCTAAGATAGAATCTTCACCGAACTCCAAATGATTAAGAGATAATAAAAATAATATCATATTTCCCCCTAAAATAAACAAGTTTACAAATTCAAAGAGAAAGTGGTTGAACCTTCCATGGTTCCTTTTGTTCCTCCCCTTAGGGAAGAAAAGAAACCCATGGTTGATCAACCTGCTCCTACAAAAACACAACTTGAAAATATAACTAAAATAAATTGAGTGCTAGAGAGCGTAGGCATAAATGTTGTGCCCTTGCTTGTAGGCTGCATGAAGAAATAAACAAAGAAAAGAAAAATCCAAACTCAAATGAAGCAATGAATGATGATTGTACCCCCGCCATGGAACAAAAAAATCCAATACAACAACCAAAAAAAGAGTCAAACCATTCCTTGGAAATTATCATTCAACCTCTTGTTGTGATTAATTTAGATGGCGATGATGAGATTGCTAAAATTGACAAAGAGCTACATAATGAATTCAATACATTATTTTCCTCTTCCATGAGCTTAAATGGTAATTCTCCTAAGAAGAATGTTGAACTTGGTAATGACCCTAGTTTGGAACTTTTTTTTGTCCCTTTGGCTATTTTTCCACTTCGACATACAATGAACATAATTGGGATGTGGCCGACATACCTTAGATTGACGTGTATGTGGCTTACTAGTCTTTTGCATTATTTCCTTTTTGTTTTTCTTTTGTGTGATTACATGTGCATATTGTGATTCCCCATGATGTTTTGTTT